>JABCIY010000175.1:600000-1087422 GCA_014298035.1 Pseudocercospora fuligena
CTATCTTCTAGAATATAGATAACTTACTTATATATATCTATAGCTACTTAAAGGATAATCTATAGGAGATAATTAAGATCTAGATCCCTTCTAGGCTTAGTAGTAATATACTATAGAATCCTTTCGAAGACTTAGATAAGCTTCTCGAGTTCTTAGATAACTACTATAGTAAACGTAATCGTAATAGTAAAGCTTATAATAATATAATTTACTATACTTAGTAGTAGGATAAGAACTTTACTAAGTTCTATAATCGTTACTAGATCCTCTATTTCCGTATCGAATAGTTATCTAAAGTCGAGTTCTATTAGCTTAAATAGAAGCTAAATCTTAAATACTACGATTAGCTTAAGAATAATATATCTAAGACTATTAAGAAATTAGTTAAAAAATACTATAAGATTAAAGACGAATAGTATAATCTTAATAGGAAGTTTCCTTATTCTAGTAATAAGAATAAGAAGCCTACTAGTAGTCGCTACTCTAATAATAGTAGTAATAATAATAACTAGTATAATAATAATTCCTATTCTAGTACTAGTACTAATAGTAACTCCTTCTATAAGTAGTTATCTAAGAAGTATTATAATCTACTACTATTTAGTTTTATAGATAGTTCTAAGTACCTCTATTATTAATACGAAAACCGCTACTTCTACTACTATAAGATTAGTTACTAGTCTAAGGATTCTCTCTATCTAATAACTAGTTTTAATAGTAATAGATCGCTAGTTAATATCTCTAGTATAGATACTAATATAGAAGTATCTAATAATAGTAATAAAGGTTATTATAGTTACTACGACTCTAACTCTAAGTAGGGAAATAGTACGTCTACTATCTAAATAAGAGGATTAGTAGATAATATATAGATATAGACTAATTATAAGTATTAAGAGCCGTCTAGGAAGTAGTATCTACTTTAGTATTATTATTATTAGTATTAGCTATTTCTATCTTTTCTAGTAATATTATATTATCTAATATCTAGTCTTATATAGTTCTATAATTAAAGGTTAATAAGAATCTTAAGACTTATTCTTTCCTTAATCTAGATACTATCTCTATCTTTATTAAAACCGCTACTATTCGTATCTATAAGCTTCTATTTATCCCTTTTTTTTAGTTTCGGTTATTAGATCTTATAAATAGGTAGATAATAGCTAGCCGTATTACTTATAGTATATATTTTAACTTTAATATTAATAGATACTAGAAATAGGTTATTACTTTTATTATAGATATCTAGTATAATATTATTCTTAGTCTATCCTAGTTCTTAATATACTAACTATATATCTACTTTATAATAGAATATATAGTATTTAACTTATAGTACTATTAATCTATATATAATAACTATAGTCGAATTATATAATTATAGTTACTAAGTTATCTATCTCTACTAGTCCTTACTATAAGTAAAATATATAGATCTATAATAGAATCTATAAAAGATCTCGACTTCTCTTATAACTATCGAATCTTACTAGAATAGTAGTAGAATCTACTAAATCTATCTATAGTACTACTATTTCTACCTACTTCTACTATCTAGTAGAAATACTATTATCTAGTAGATCTAGAGATCCTAGAAATCTCTATCTAAACTCTATATCTAATAGCTTATAGGACTAATATAGATATTATAATCCTCTAGCTAATATCTTAAGAAAGCTATAATACTTAACTATATATCTATACTATTACTACTATAGACTATAATAAGGCTATAGTCTCTAAAGAAGAAGATAATTCTTAAGATAAGCTTTTAGCTAGCTATTACTATCTCGCTAATATCTTCTTATAGAAAGAAGCCGATATTCTACTATTCTATAGATCTAGTATAGACTATAAGATTTATCTCTAAAAAGGAACTAAGTCTCTCTTTAAGTATTTATATCTACTATCTATCTAGAAAAACGATATAATTAAGAAATAGATTAATAAATAGCTTACTAAAAATATAATCTAACTAAGTTCTTCTTCTACTACTATTCTAGTTATTATAGTTCGTAAATCTAGTAGAAATCTTTATATATATATATCGACTACTAGGATCTAAATATACTTACTATTAAGAATCGCTATTCTATTCTACTAGTCTAAAATATACTTAACTATCTTAATAGTAAAAAGTATTTTACTAAACTAGATATTATTATAGTATTTAACTAAATATATATAGCTACTAGATATAAATAGAAAATAGTATTTATAACGAGATATAGCCTCTTTAAATATCTTACTATACTATTTAGTCTATATAATATATCCTCGACTTTCTAAGCTACTATTAATAGAATATTATACGAATACTTAGACGATTTCGCTTCCGTCTATTTTAATAATATTCTTATATTCTTTAAGATCTTTAAGAAGTATAAGAAGTATATTTATCTAGTATTTAAATACTTCTATAATATAGGCCTATAAGTCGATATCGATAAATATAAATTCTATATTTCTAAAACTAAGTACTTAGAACTTATTATTAGTCGAGAAGGGATTAAGATAGATTCTAAAAAGATTCTTACTATATAAGAATAGGAAACGTTTTATAATATAAAGGATATCTAATCTTTCCTTAGTTTTACTAATTTCTATAAATACTTTATCGAAGGCTTTAGTAAAATAGCCTCTCTATTTATAGATCTTATATATACTACTATAGAAGTAGAAATAGGTACTAGATCTATCTTTATATAAACTAAGACTTATAACTAAGCCTTTTAAAAGTTAAAGTAATAGTTCCTTAAAGCCCTAGTTCTCGTCTATTTTATTCTAGACTTAGAAACTATCCTTAAGACTAATACTTTAGACTTTATTACTACTACTATACTATTATAGTATAGTACTAATAGTATCCTCTATTCTATAGTCTATCTATTAAAGAAGATATTACTAGCTAAATATAACTACGATATCTATAATAAGGAACTAATAGCTATTATTAAAGCTTTTAAAGAATAGAGGCTAGAGCTTATTACTAAAGAAGAAGATAATATTCTATCTATAAAAATCTTCTTAGACTATAAGAATCTAGAATACTTTATATCTACTAAGTAGCTTAACTATCGCTAAGTATAGTAGACTAAGTATTTATCCTAGTTTAACTTTATAATTATTTATTAACTAGATAAATCTAATACTAAATCTAATATACTTATATAGTATATCTAGAACCTATCTTCTAAGTCTAATAATCTATCTCTATAGTATTAATAATAAGTCGTTATTAAATCTTATTAGATTCTTAACTTCTTAAACTTAAATACTAAGAAGGCTAAAGAAATAGATTAGATTATCGATAATATCTAAACTATATACTAATCTAATAAAGAAGTAATCTATATAGTTTAAGAACTCTCTACTAATAAATCTATAGTTCTCTATCTAAATAAACTTAGATTATATTATTTAGAATATAAAGCTATAAATAGTATAATCTATATTCTTAATAGATATAGAAACTAGAGCCTATTTATCTCTAGTAAAAAGACTATTCTTTATATCTATATTATAAAGGATAGTTATAGTTTAGTAACTACTAGATATTCTAGCTAAGTAAAGACTTATAAACTAGTCTATAGATACTTTATCTAGCTAAGAATAGTAAAGATAATCGCTTATATAATCCGTAACTATCGAATCTATTATAGTAATTATAATCTCGTATAACTATTATAGGATCTTCTATATCCTCTATCTATACTATATATTCTATAGTAAAGTATTACTATCGACTTTATAATAGATCTATCCGAATCTAAGAGCTTACTTAATAATATTATCTATTTTAATATTATAACTATTATTTATTAGCTTACTAAAGAATAGTATCTAATTCCTATTAAATCTATAAAAGCTAATTACTATATATATATATTCCTTTATTATATCTAGAGCTACTATAGTTAGCCTAATTCTATTATCTCTAACTATAGATAATAATTTATCTCTATTTTCTAGAAATACTTCTATATCTTACTAGAATCTTTTTAAAAGATATTATTAATATATTATCTATAGATAGATAGATAATTTAAGAATATTAATAAGATTATAGAATAGTATCTCTATATCTTTTATATATATAATTAAGCCGATTAGAGTAACTAGTTATCTATAGCCGAATTTACTACTAATAACTATATCTTAGTAATAACTAGAATAAGCCTATTTTTTACTAATCTTAGACGGAATATATTTTTTATAGATATTAATCTCTTAAAAGAGATATCTTCTATCCTTTCCTATAAATAGTATTTTAATACTAAAATAGCTAATATATTTATAGAATAAATAGAATCTATATATTAGTATATATACTAGAAAATCGAACTAGTCTAAGTATTATATACTAATTTTATAAATAAAAAGCGCTTTCTATTTCCTTCTTATATACTTAGTAATAAAGTCTTTATTAATACTAAGTACTAGACTACTAACTAACCTTCTAAGAAACTCGAATATAGATAGATAGGACTCTATACTATTACTAAGATAATACTATATAGTATATACTATCTCGACCTTCCTAAATCTATTAAAGTCGAGAATATATTTAATACTAATTAACTATAGCTAGTAGCCGACAATCCTTTTTCTAAATAACTCGAAGAATCTTTTCTATCTATTATAGTTACTAATAATATCTCTAGCGATATCGACTAAGATTACTATAAGATAGAAGAAATACTCGATATTATAGTAGAAAAATACTATAGTAAAAATATAAAGAAGAAGAATATAGTAGAGCTAAAGTAAGTATAGTATAAAATAAAATAGAAAGGCTATACTTTTAAGAATATAACCTTAGAGCCTATAGAAGAGATAATAATATATTTAGTTATCTCTATTATAGATTTCTAGTATAATAATCTAAAGAAGTCTATATAAAGATATACTCTACTATTACTATCTAAAGATTAGATTCTAAATAAATATTATTTAGATCTATATAGATAAGCTAATAATACTTAATAAGTCTAGTAACTATAAAGATACTACTATAACTAGATTATAGTAAGAGATTATAGCTCTTTCTTAACTCGAATTAAAGTTCTTATTATTATACTACTAGATAGCTAACGATTAATCTTATATTAGTAACGAGTTATCGAATTCTATTCTAGAAAGTAACGAGTTATATTATAATATATATTCTAGATAACTATATATCTACCTTCTAAAAGTAACTATTATAAGAAGAATACTATAATATATAAAGTAAGAATAATATCGACCTTTATAAGTCTACTAATAACTATAAAGGTACTACTATAATAGGATTATAGTATAAGATTATATATTCTTTTAGATAGGATAGATAAGATAATACTATAGTATTACTAGTATATATACCTCTAACTAGTAAGATTAAAGTACTTATATCGCTAATATCCGAAAATACTAGACTATACTATCTTATAGAAGTATAATACTTAGAAGTATAGTTACTTAGTATAATAGATTATAAGATAGAGGTATATAGTAAGATAAGTAAGTTCTTAAGGGACTAAGAATATAAAGGGAGAAATAGTATTATAAATATATATCTATTCTTATACTTTCTAATTAATAAGGAGACTAATATAGTTATCCTATTCTTAGTAATCCTTTATAGAACTATATAATAACTTATCTACTAAATTGTCTACTTATTCCTACTATAATATCTTATATCTAGTATATTACCGAATATATTTAGTAATATAATTAGGAACCTAACTAGTAGTATAGCTAGTATATAGAGTATAATACTAAATATAGTACTAAATACGGTACTAAATATAGTACTAAACGGGATATTAAATATAGTACTAAATATAATACTAAATATCCTACTAAACTCGATAGTTAGTCTAGTCTAGTAATCTATTTAGAACCTATAGTATCTATAATATTAAATACTAATAAACGGATATATATATCTAAATATATTACTATTTAGTAATCCGGATATTATACTAAATATAGGAAGTAATAACCCTATAAATACTATTACGAATATATCTTAAAGAGTATTAGATAGGTAGAGAGCTATATCTATATAGTAATAGTCTTAGAATTTACTATAAGAACCTAAAGGAATACCGAGTCGCGTATCTAGTTATATTACGGAACGTAATTCTATATATAAAATTCTACTATCTAGAATTATATAAACTATAGAAGATAATAACTTCTAGAATATAATAGAGAATTTACGTAAGAGTTAGTTATCGTATAGTAGTTAAAGTACTATAGGATATAAGTTAGCGTTCTTAGATATCTAATAAAATATATTCGTAATTATATTTAGTCTAACTATATTAACTTAATACTATTATATTAGATTCTATACTATAGAATATAGATATATATATTATATTTATTATAATTATTTACTATAGTATAGGGAAAATTTAGATATATTTAAATAGAGATTATAAAGTATTCTTAGTATAATATAATAGAATATATATTTTAATAAGAAAAAAATAATAGAGAAACTAATATATATATTATAGTATACTACTAACTAAATATAATAATAAGCGTAAGATTAGTATAATATATTAGTTAGTAAGGCCTATATAGTAGTAAATAGCTTTAGATTACTATTTAATACTAGCTAATAAGAATAGGAACGTATAGGTAAATATATTATATAGTATATTCTATTACCTATAGAACTACTCTTCTTAAAGTATAAGTCCTATAAATAGAATATCCTCCTATATATAAGTATAGAAAGATATCCTACTAAAAGTAATAAGTTTATATAAATTATATATAGCTATATATTATAAGAATAGTTTACTTATATAATCTAGTATATTATAAATATAGAGATATACTATATATATTCTATATAGTATTATATCTAGTTCCTATATTAATATAATTATGTACTCGTAGATTCTAGGATCTCTAATAAGTATAATAAGCTAAAACTTTAGATATATATATAGTAAATATAATAGTAGAAATAGTAATATACTAAGTATTATCTTAGCTATAAGTTTATATAATAAGAATATAGAGATAGAGATAGATAGATATCCTCTATTAATATATATATATATCTATAGATATATAAATATATCCTATAGATATAAAAATAGATAGATCTAGTTCTATAGTTATAAATAAGGTAAAGGATTAGATAGAATATATTTCGAATTATATTAGTTAATATAATCCGTTTTATAGCTTATAGTAGACTTAGTTTATTTCTAGCTTAGAGCTTACTCTTATAAGAAATCTAGTAAGAATAATATAATAATTATAGATATAAAATAGAACGTAAAAGGGAAGATTTTTTTAAATATATTAGTAGAGCTCTATTCTCTCTAGATATTAGTATATATATTTAGTAGAACTATCCTAGTATCTTCTAGAAGTACTATCTATACTAAAATAGATTTTTAAATATATTATACGACTTGTTTCTAATTATATATCTCGCTTAGTAAGAATCTCGTACTCGTACCTTCTAGTATTCTAGTCTAGATTCTAGAAGGATTTATATAGTATAATATATTTTAGAATATATTTAGTTATAAGACTAAGCAACCTTTATAGATTACTATATTAAATTAATAATATTTTATAATATATTTCTAAACTTATTACTTTAAGAATCTAAAGTACTTATTAATTTTATATATAGAATCGGATTTATTAGAGAAGTAATCTAAATATATTAGTAAACGTATTCGAGAATATATTTAGAATTATACTTACTATCTCTAGTCTTAGGACTAGTATTATAGTAGCTCTAGTATAGCTAAGAGTAACCTAGAATATATTAGTAATTATATTTATAATTATATTTAGATAGATACTTAAAAATATACTAGTATCTATTAGAATATATAGTCTAGTTAGTAACCTAGTAAGAAATGCTAAGATAGGCTAGATTATATAATTATAATTATATAACTAATCTAAGCTAATACCTTTTAGGTTTAGCCCTAACCTATAGAAAACAATAATATACTTACTATTCCTACTTTAGCCCCTACTATTCCTTATAGCTTCTATTATACTTTATAATCTATTTATACCTATCGGCCCTCCTTAGCTCGATAGGTTATAAGCCCGGGTTTATAACTATAAGGTAGAAGACTAAAGTAGTATAGGTTACTCCTAAACCTATAAGTCTAGTCCTAGAAGGAAGAGGTAAAATAGGAGAGGGAGACTCGAGGTAGATCTATATATATTATATAAAGAAGCTCTATATATATAAGCTATAAAAGAACCTAGTAAGGTATACTTACTTAAAGCGTATTAGATCGCTTAGAGTATAGAGGGAATAGATAAGCCTAAGTCTTAAGTACTATTAGATAAGCCTTAGATTTAGTACTTAGTACTACTAATATCCTAACCTATAGGTTATAATAGTTAGGAAGGACTTAAGGAAGTTATTAGCCCTATAGAGTAGGAATCTATACTAAGTTTTTAGTAACCTTTAAAACTAAGAGGCTTAGTAGAGCTAGGGATCTATAACTAAGGAAGATAGCTATCTAGAAACTATTATTTTTAGACTAAAGAAAGAGCTTGTTTCTAGAGTTTATTTAGATTTAATTTATAGAAGAAATTATAGATTAAGAAGAAGGAATTAGTAAAAGAAGGGCTATACTAATCTTAATAAGAGAGAATTATAAATTATAGTTTAAGATAATTAGGATATACCTAATAAAGCTAAAGGTTAAATAGATACTAGATAAAACAGTCCTTAGTATCCTAGTATCTATACTATCTAAGTATATCTTAATAATATTATTAGAATTACTAGACTAGTTAATTAAAAGAGCAAGTTACAAGGTTTATAATACAATAGTATTATATAAAATATTTATCTATATTTTAGAAGATAACTAGAATAAATATTAAGAGCTTAAATATATAAGATATCTATAGATATAGGTAAAAGGAAAATATAAGAGGAAGCTTTAGGTAATAGGAAGAAGCTTACTCTAATAGTATATTAATTTTAGTATAGAAGAAGGCTAAATAGTTAATAAAGTATAGTAAAGCTTAAGTAGTATAGCTAGAAAGGTAGTATTAATCTCTCTATAGTTTAAGGAAATTAAGACTAAGGAGAGAAGGATTTAATAGCTTCTAGTAGCCCTTCTAGAATTATTTAGTACTATTAGGGAGAGAATAGATCTAAGATAGGACCTAAGCCTATAAGATATTCTTAGTATCCTAAGAGAAAAATAGGAATAGATAATAAGATAGAAGATAGCTATATTTACTAAGAAAAGAAATTAGGTAGATAGGGATTTATTATATTTCCTATATAAAGGAAGATACTAGATTAGAGAATGCCCTAACCTAGATAAGGCAAAAGTAGCTATTAAGCTAAAGTAGAGCTATAGAATAGTAAAGAAATAATCCCTATCTAGAGCTAGGAAGGAATCTTTACTAGACAAAGAGTAACTTAAAGAAATAGTAAAGAAACTAAGCCTAAGAATATAATCCCTAGAAAAGAGGACTAAGAAACTATCTTCTAAAAAGGCCTATATAGTATAAGATATAGAGGTACCCTCTAAACTATCTTCTCCCTCTAAGAAGGAAGATATAGATAAGGTAGCTTATTTAACTATTAAAGTAAAAGGCAAGTATAGGCTATCTAAATAGCTACTTAACTCTTATACTTCTACCTATATAACTAACTAGGAATTACTCTTTAGAGATATAAAACCTTTTAAAAGGAAGAAGTAGATTAAGGTTAGAGATAGCTATCTAATAGCTATATATATTAGGAATATAGTTATAGATAGAAGGAGAGGAAAACAGATTATATTAAAAGATATTCTCTTTATACCTAGGCTTAGAGTTAATCTTGTTTCTTAGAACTAATTTAGTAAGTAGTTTAGTATTTAACTACTAAAATTTATACTTTATTTACCTAATAGGAAGCTAGTTATCTAGATAAGGCTTTTAGGAGGAGTACTATTTATTAAAGAAATTAGCTAAGATCTAGATAAACTTATATACTAGTATATTTCCTAGGATTTAATAAAAAATAATATCTATACCTTTATAGCCTAGACTAATTAGGATTAGTAGGAGCTATAGTATAGAAGAGTTAGATACTTTAGAGAAGGACTTCTAAGAGATCTTTATAAAGTTACTAACCTAAAGGAAAAAATTCCTATCCCTATAAGATACTAGCCCTATAGAGTATATTCTTTAGCTAAAATAAAGAAATATAGAGGAAAGGAAATAGAGAGAAAGCTAGCTAGACTTTCCCTTATTTTAGTTAATATCTATAGACCTTTACCTATCTTAAGGCTAGGTTTTAAATAGTAGCTTAAGATTATTAATAACTTCTTAAGAAAGAAGTAGGTATTCCTATTAAAGTTAAGAGAAGATATAGTAGATATACTATAGGAATAGAAAAGAAAAGCTAAACTATAATTAGGGAATCCGCTTTAAGTAGTAAGAAGTAATAGGATAAGAGAATTACTTATATTACTTAAGTAGTAGGAGAAGGAATCTAGAATCTCCTACTATATAACTAAAGTATATAACTTAATCTAAAATAGAGTTATAGAAAGGTTAATCTAGATATCTAAGGAATATATTAGGGCAATACTTAAGGAATTAAATATACTAGTTAAATTCTAGCTAGAAGTATTAGATACCTATACTATTATAAGAAATACCCTTCTAAATAGGCTAGATATAGATAGACTTAAGGTTTTACCTAATAAAGCCTTTACTAGAAAGAAACCTTCTATATTATACTTTAAGGTTTAGGGATATAGAGTAGTTATATATATAGATACTAAATCTTAGCTAGTTAGGATAAGGTTAGATAAACTAATAAATAGAGGAAAGGATACTATATTTATTAGATATATACCTAATATATCTAAGATATAGCTATTCTAGGAGCCTAATATAAAGGCTATAAGAGTATATAATAATACTATCTAGTTTAAGGATAAGAAAAGAGGGGATATAACTTTAAATATTCCTAGACTTAACTAGCTAAGCTATACTCTAGCTAGAAACCTAGTTAGTAGACTAGTAAGAAAGGAGAAACTAGATCTAAAACTACTATAAGTTTAGCTACCTCTACTACTAAAGGATAAGGACTAATATTAGGTAATAGATAATCTAGAAGAAGAAAAAGAAAAACATAAATAGTAGGCTCTAAATTAGAGCTAAGAGGAACCTTAGTAAGATAACTAGAATATCTATACTTAGGAGGGGAATTTAAAGAGAAGAAGATTAATCTCTAATAAAGGGTTAAGAGAAGAAAGAGTTTATAGTATAATTATAAGATTAACTATATAGAAGAGACTAAGAGAATTAGAGGATAATAATTTCCCTAAGGCTAAATATTATAGAGCCTTTATCTACCTAATAAAAGATCTAGATCTAAGTATAGATTAGGTAGATAAACTTCTAGAGTATATTTATAAGGTTATATTCCCTACTTTTATACTAAGGATTATATAAAGATAGGAGGTTTTAATTCTAAGAACCTACTAAGAGGCAATATAAGATCTAAAATAGGATTATATATAGGAAGAGGCAATCTAGAAAGAACTAATTATACTTAGAAGTAACTATATCTAGGATTAGATAGTTCTACTAAAAGGAGCAAACCTAGTTACCTTAAAATAGGTATTTAATATAAAGAGACTAATTAGTAGAGCAATTAATAAGTTTAAAGTAAGACTAGTTATAAGGGATTTTCTTAGAAGTTTAGGATAGACTTCTAAGAGACATTTATACTAATAGTTAGGTATAATATACTTAGGGTATTTATAGCTACTATATATAAAAAAGATCTAGAACTATACTAAGTAGATATAAATAATATATTTACTAAGAGTACCCTATAAGAAGATATCTTTATAATTCCCCTACTAGATATAGAAATCCTATAAGGCATAGCTCTAAAAATTCTAAGGAGCTTATATAGCCTAAAACAAGTAGTAAGAGACTAGAATAAGCTATATATCTTAAAGCTAGAGAAAATAGGATTCTACTAGTTAGAGGTAGATCTATATTTACTTATCTATAAAGGAAGGAACCTAATAGTTTTAACTTATATAGATAATATTCCTATTATAGTACTAAAGCTAGAAGATATTCTTTAGTTTAAGAAGGAACTAAGTAAGGTATTTAAAATTAAAGACCTAGATAAACTAACTAAAATTCTTAGGATAAAGCTTACTAGAGATAGAAAGAATAGTACTCTAAAGCTAGACTAAGAGTACTATATCTAGGAAAACCTTGTAAAGTTTAGAATAACTAAAGAAATAGCTTACCTAACCTTATTACTACTTAATAGCTATAAAAGTCTAAGGAAATCTAACTTAGAGGAAGAAAGATATAATAAGACTAAGTACTAAAGTTAGAATAGTATATAGATATAGCTAATAACTATAATAAGACCTAATATTGCTTTTACTCTTAGGAGACTTAGATTATATATATTAGATCTATCTAAGAGATATCTAAAAGTACTTAGGAAACTAGCTAGGTACCTAAGATTATTCCTAAGCCTAGGTTTAATATTTAGGAGGGCAGGAGGAAAGCTAATAGGATATTTAGACTCTAATTATATAATAGATAAGGCTAATAGAGTCTTAATCCTTAGAAGTATCTTCTTTCTCTATAGGTTACTAGTTTCTTAGATAAGTAAGAAGTAAAAGTTAGTTACTATATTAACTATAGAAGCTAAGTATATAGTAATAAATATATATATAAAGTAATCTTAGTTCCTAGTAGTACTCCTAAGGGAGATAGACTATATATAGTTAGTAGGAGAATATTTATTTTAACTATTAATTAAAGGAAATTCTAATATAGTAAATAAAATCAGACCTATTTAGATTAGGGGAGACAACTAAGTAGCTTTAACTTTAGTTAAAGATACTTATACCTATAAGAGATTAAAACATATTAATATTAGCTTTAATAAAGTTAGAAATCTTTAGTAGTAAAGGAAAATTATAGTAGAATACACTCTAATAAAAGAGATAGTAGCTAATAGCCTAACTAAGCTAAAGATAGGGCTATAGTTCTAGGAATTTATTAGATAATTACAACTTATATAATAGTAAAAGGATCTACCTATATATACTTAATATATAAATAGGCACGATCGATACTAGGCCTAAGAATTGAACTTAGTAGATTAGATATACTATACTAATCTAGAAGCTATTATACCTAATTAGATAATAGAAATTCTTAATTAAACTTATACCTTTAGATTAGATTTAAGGACTAACTATCCTAAGTAGGAGTATTAGAATATATAGTCTAGTTAGTAACCTAGTAAGAAATGCTAAGATAGGCTAGATTATATAATTACAATTATATAACTAATCCAAGCTAATACCTTTTAGGTTTAGCCCTAACCTATAGAAAACAATAATATACTTACTATTCCTACTTTGGCCCCTACTATTCCTTATAGCTTCTATTATACTTTATAATCTATTTATACCTATCGGCCCTCCTTAGCTCGATAGTATCTATAAAAAGGTTAACCGATTCTTTATAGTTAATCTATAATATATTAGTAAATATATTATAAATATACTTTCGAATATATAATCTTACTTTATCTATATTTATATTCTTAGACTAGAGAATAGGATTATATTCCTAAATTATATTAGCGAATATATTTCGTAATATATAGAATATTATATATCTTACTATTCTAGTATCTTAGTTTTATACTAGTAGACTTCTTTATACTAGAGGATAGATAGAAGAAGATAGAAGTTATAGAAGCCTTATTCTACTATATATTAGTAAATATATAAGATAATATATATAGAATTACGTACTAGAATAGACTTCTTAGAAGTTAGCTTCTTAGTAGACTTCTTTAGTATTTATAATATATTAGTAAATATAATACTAAATATAATATAAAATATATACTAGACTATTATCTAAAGAAGGATTATTAGAGATAGTCTTCTATAATATATAAGTAAACAAGTATTAAAATACGTTCTAAAATATATACTAGACTACTAACTATAGCTTTATTCTTACCTTTCTTAGTCTTTATATAGTTATAGATAGTTTTTAAATATATTAGTAAATATATTTAAAAACGTTTAGAGAAATATATTAGATAATATATATATCCTTATTAGTTAGTATACTTTAATTATCTAGCTAAATATACTTCTTAATAATAGATTTAAAGAATACTAAATATATTAGTAAATATATTTAGAAATAGGCGCGATAATATATATCTTTTATAGTATCCTATTATTCTATATTTAGCTAGCTATTCTAAAATATATTAGCGAACGCGTTCGGTAATATATTACTAAATATAGTATATACTAATCTTAGAGTAATTATTATCTATTAGATTAATAGTAATACTATACTAGAAAATATAAGCTAGTATATCCTAAATATATTAATAAATATATTATAGACCTTTTTAATATAGATTATAAGAGTACTATATATATCTATAATATACTAAAATATATTAGCGATTATATAATAAAATATAATTAATATTATATATCTCGTAGAGTCTCGATCTATTCTCCTCTATAATTTTAGTAATATTAGAAATAGAATCGCTTAGAGAGAAGTAGTACTATAAATATATTAGTTAATATATTTAAAAATATATTAAGTAATATATACTAGTAGATAGTATCTAGTCTCCTAAGAGAAGATATTCTTACTATCTAGCGAGTTATTATTATTCTATAATATATTAAGTAATATATTATAGAATATAATTTAGAATATATATAAGTTCCTATAGCTATAGGCTCTTAATAATCTTCTTTATATTATTAAACTTCTTATATAACTCGTAGTATTACTATAATATATTTAGTAATATATTCTATAATATATATAGTATTATTTCTTATATTATAGAACTTTAATATCTTAATTCTTTACTTTTATTCTTTTATATAGAGAATTATATTTAGATTAGTATTTATTTAAATATTTATTTTAGAAAAAAGGGATTCTAGTATTATCTATAGTATAGTATTTTAGAATATTACTAGTATTATATTTCGAATTATATTTTAAATAGAGAATAGAATATAATATAAAAAGAAAGGATAATATATATAATCTATTCTAATATATTAGTAAACGTATTCGTTATTTATAGTTATCTATTACTACTAGTATTACTTCGGCGGTTAGGAATATTATTAATTTTATTAAAGAAATAGTATTTTCTATTAGTATCTATTATAATATAATATTTTAAAATAATTATAAGTATTTCTAGATAGGTACTATATTATAGTAGATATATACGTATATAATATTATATATATAGAAGAAGAAGTTAGAATTAAGTAGTAGGTTAAGATTTGAAGTAGTAGGTTAAGTACAGACTAGATAGCCGGACTCAATTCTACAGGTGTGCCGAGCTCTACGCTCGAAAGAAAGTCATTACTAGGTTTCAGACAAGTAAAGCGCTTTTTGGTCTCTCATGACGAGACCTGATGGAGAACATTATTCATCGAATCATAAGGTACTGACCAACCCTGTCAGTCATCAATGCTGTTTATCGGCTCAAACAGCGCCACGCTGCAATTCTGCAGGGAAATCTTCCTCCTGAGGCGGTCCGCCAGTGCAGAACGCATGGTCAATATACAGAACCATCCGCAAGAACAACCGTGGCCTCTTGAACACCAAGTTACCCCAATCTAGCTTGATTTTCCCTTGTGGAGGACCTCCTGAAGCATGCCCATTGGTATCTTTGTTGTCCGATTTCCAGGCCGTCATCGACGTCACGAACTTGGAGTCATCCTGAGCATAAGCGACGATATTTGCGAGGACATCGGCGCAGAAGTCTGATCCATCGAAATTCTGCTGTTGACTCTTTAACGTCTTGGTAAACACATCCAGCCGCCGAATCTCTACAGATTCCATCCCGGATCCACGTGCAGCTGCAACGTTGATCGCTTGCAAGATCAGCGGCAGCGCGAGTACAGCGGAAGCACTGATTGGCAAGTACTTCACAAGTCGTACTTGCACAAGTTCTTGCGTTCGTCGAGAGACGTCGTTGTTCGCGATCTCAAGCGCTTCCCTGGCTTCTTCAAGCGAGAACATCGACTTCGTGGACGGAAACACCTCTCTCAGCAGAATGAGGTATGTGTTGAGTCCGAACACTGCGGATGCATGATATGAGAACATCATGTTCGCATAGACACATATCGTCTCATGCGCATCGTCCAAACTGATCGGAAATGGAAAGGCTCGAATCGCTTGCTCATGCCATAGACGCAACGATTCCAAAGATCGCTGTATATCCGACACCAAGGTCGGAAGTGATCGCGAAGCGTACTCCAGCCTGTCATCGAGCCTTTCGTGCTTGTACAAGATCCGGCTAGTATGCGTGAGACACTGCGCAAGACGGCATATCGTCCCGAGCATCTCGAATATTCGAAGCTGTGTCTCGGTGTCATGCATTGGAGAGTTGCCCAGCTCCGATTGAAAATCTTCTGCTTGGAGAATATGCTTCTCAGTATCCCAATCATTCTCGAGTGGTACCTGGATTGATCGTCGAAGACCAAGCGAGAGTATTCGATCTCGAAGGATGACACCCCACCAAATGCGTTTGAGCATTTTCGACTTGACGGGGTCTTTCATTCGATAGTATGAGTCGGCTCTTGCTATTCGCGCAAAGCGAATGGCGTTGGTAATCCAGTAAGTGTTCAGCCGGAGCAAATTATACTGAAAGAACCAACGTCAGCGTGCACCAGAGGCTCCTCGCTCGGCATTGATGTACTTACATTAGGTGCATTGTACGACAACAAGAGGCACGCCTGCGCGCTGGCAATAGCCTCGCGCTCGATACCGAAGTCGAACAAAAGCTTGGCCTGTCTGTAATGCGTATTTCGTGCTTCTCGCTTACTCACGAATCCGAGACTGGATAGAGTCTCAAGCTCGGTGTACTAAATCATTCAGTATTATGTATATGGAAAACTCCTGGAGTACTTACGCTCGTGGCAGCAAATATCATTGCTCGTAACAACAGGAAAGAGAACTCCCCCACTCGAAACTCATCGCCACTCCAAAGAGCCCAGAATTGGTCTTCGGCAACGATTGGAAGGTTCGGATGTACCATTTTGAAGTACATTCGCATCATGACCCTAAGGACATGAGGAGGAGGCAGGTCGAAACATCCTTCAATGCGAAGATACTCTTGGTCTCGCGGATTGAGTCCAGGTATGTGGACAGCCGATGACCGTCGAGGTGGTATGTGGCCTCCATTGAGCGGCGACACTGGTCCCGGGAGGAGAGGCGTCGTATGCAAGCCTGGCTGTCCATACGTTGAGATCGGTGGAAAGTCGTTCGTCTGCGGTGGCAAAGCGGGCAGGAATGAGTTGCCAGTAAAAGTGAAGATGTCGTCCAGATCTGTCAGATGACTGAAGTCGCAGCTTGCAGAAGAGGCCTCTATTATGTTCTGATCCCAGTTGAATTGGCCCGGTTGAAGGTCAGGCCATAGCCGACTGTCACCCGTGGGCGGCGACCCAGACGAGTGAGATTGGTTTTCCAGCGAGTACGCATTGTGAACCCCGTTCCCCGTTTGGATCGTTGTGTCAGACTGCACCCGCGGCGGCGCGGTAGGCCGTTGTACAGTGTTGTTTGTCCAAGCTGCTGTCACGGGTGTTGGAACTCTCCAGCTATGCGACTGATCCAGGATTATCTGATGGCCTTCATTCGGTGGGGTGCTGTCGCGTCTACGATGGGGTCAGTTCCATGTCTGACAACGATACAAGGAGCGATTGCACCTCTGATTCTTCCTCCTGCGAATGACACAGGCTGTGGAGGCGTCGACGCAGTTGCTGCACGGCGTGCCGCTCTCTAGCACATTGCAACGTATCTTACGAGTATGGCAATGAACACACGCTTTTCTTGAACGCCTCTGCTTAAGCTTTGATCGTGCGGTCGCACCCTCTGGGCTCATCAGCCCGTCTTCAGTATGCATCACTGACGGCAAAGAAGAAGTGAAGTGAAAGAAAGCCGCATTTACCGTAGCAGAAGAGCCTGCTTTTGCAGCGGCAGAGATGGTGTTGTTCTACTGAGCGGGCCAAGTTTAGAGGCCGAGTCCCCTGGCCTGGAACTGGGATCAAAGCCCTGGCACGCCTGGCCTTCCCCGCAGACGAGATGCGGGTCTGGTGGCGTTGCGGAGTGAATGTTTGGCCGCGCTAGATCCAAATGAAGATGGCGCGATGCGAAACCGTCGAGCAGAGTCCAATCAAACCACGACAGATAAAAAGCCTGCAGCCGGCTATATGGGCACAGAGAAGCCGTTTATTTCCAGACCAATGGCCAGAAACGCGAAGGTAAAGCCAAGACATACAAGGACGAGATCTTCACGGATTCTCGGTCGATGCGAGTCGTCAGCCGACCTCACCTCTGTGGTGTTCCCACCTGGCTTTCATCGAGTGAAAAAAGATCAGGTTCCGACTCACACATCCTTGAGACATGGCGCTGGACTGCCAACCATCTCCTCGTGCGGCGGCAATAGAGCATCATTGCGAAGTAGCGACAATAAGAGTAATGCGCTATCAGGTTGTCCAAATGAACAGTTATCATAGGAAAGCATCCTGGTGTTCCGCATCACCATCCCGGCTGAATTTAAATACGTCGTGAGCATACCATCTCCGATGCCGCATGTTTCTCGGATTCCAAAGGGCTCAATTGCTGTCTCAATGTACCACTTCTTCCGCGCGGCCGATTGCAACCGAAGGCCATTCAGTCGCTTCAGATGGGAAGGAGTCTTGCTATTAAATATCGATCTGCTCGGACATCCTTCGGAAGATACTTAGATTCTGCCCGTGAGTGAACAAAGATTTCGACCACAAAGCACGAACATCAGCATATTGCAAGGGCGAGGCTGCGTTACCGCGAAGTTGTGAACATCACAACTACTTGTCCTTAGGGCATCTATGGGAGGGAGTATCGAAGGCGAGGCTCTCGCAATCGTCGCAATGTGATATTGATCCCGCCAAGATTCTCGAGTATGGTTTCCGTTGTTCACCAGTCCGCACTCCTTCGTTTGCAGAGCGGGGAAGAAAATCCCGGAGGCAATCATCGCATGCTATAGTCAATGGCAAGCAGCTCAAACTACTGCCGTCGAGCGAAACGCAAGTGCGGCTTTTGGCCTCGAGGCCAGCTCCCAGGGTGGCAGCCCCCAGAATAATGACAATATTCTGCTCGTCTATCGCCTTTCCGCAGGATCTATGTCCAACCAGTGCTCTCTGTGAGCGTGTTCAACAGCTTTCGTTGACTGCGAAAGGCATTGGCTCGGTTCATGAGCTCATCTGCTCTTTGTGCTTCTGTCTGGAATGTTGCTCGTGCCCCAATTGGATAGGCGGTATGCGTTCATGGTGGAGGAAATGGCCGGCTTTCCACACAGACAGAGTACATCTTGCTCGATAGGTGTGAAGACGCACATGCCCTCTTGATGATGTGAAGGAAGGTCAAGATAATTGTATTGGACGAGAAGAACCCAACTCAGCCAGCCACTGGCCCGAGGGGGTCCTTTCCCGACTCGGTGATATTGAGGCACCGGACCGAGCTCCGCGGCCGGGAATCTCTCCTGGACGGATCTTCACAGCACTCTTGGATATTCTTACTCACCTTCAATGCTTCTTTCGACACCTTGCTGTGGCCATGGACAGTGCAGATATAATGATGTAGTCTGCCATCACCGTCGCTGTTCCGTTATGAGAAGAAATGATGCGTCAGGTTGACGTAGTTTGCACCATGAAGGCTGGACATTTCAAAGTCCGAAGCCTTCGCTCTTTGCGTGATCTGCGATGCTACCAGAGATGAGGATATATATGCCAGCCTGAGTGCCTCAAGACCAAGAAACATCGCTGGTAACGACGATAGCCTCAAGAAACAATGCCTTCACTCACAATCACTGTCGCCCAGACCTTAAGCATATCAATCTCGTTGATAGCTGCTGGAGGCATTGCAACACTTTCGATTTTTGATGTGCCAGAGCTCCAAGCTCAGCCTGCAGATCGAGCACTACCGGCGACCCGATGGCTGTCTTCTAGAGGCTCACATATCTTTCCGCAAGCTTCGGTAAGACACGCGATCGCGAGTGGACCGCATTGTGTTGACGATTCGTCAGGTTCTCTCAACAGCAGGGTTCGCGTACCTCGCCTACGATGCGCTACCACCAAAGACACGAACGATCACGCAGCTTCTGAAGACCACCAACGGCTTCAAAGTAAACGCCTACTTGGCCGCCGCACTGCTTGCATTCAGCATTGGCCCATGGACAGCGCGTGTCATGATTCCGAACAATTTTGCATTGATCAAGAAGAACGAAGATCTGGGAGGCTCACGGAGCGCAAAAAGTGCAGAAGAAGAGAGAAGACAAGGCATCAAGCCTGGTCAGCGAAGCGCTCAAGACTCAGTCGACAGCAAAGGTTCCGCTAGTGAACTTCGTGATCTCTCGGGACCAACGACTAAGACACAGAAATCCTCGAGCGAAGCTGAAGACTCGGAGGTCAGAGACATGCTTGCCAAATTTGGCAGACAGAACCTGGTGAGGGCATTCTTGCTTGGCGGTGGAGGTATTGTTGGTCTGCTGGCGGCTCTGGCATAGGGGAAAAGAATTGAGCTCAGGATTGGATGGATATTGACAGACCTGTGCCCAGTCAACAATGCAACCATACCTCGGAACAGATGCTGTTCCATGCACTTGATCCTCCTGGCCAACATCTCAAGTCGTCAATCCAACTACAAAATCGGTTGCCGCCTGAGTGTACTTTTCAACTGTCGCATAGTGGACATCGAGATTGTCACCGCTTGCACAGAACGGATCGTCCTCGTCGCAGTAGCTCCTTAGGATGCCAGCATAAGCACCTAACGCTGCCAGACTGCTGTCTCGCGCGAAGATTCCGTCACTAGTAGAGTTTCCTGCGCTGTATGCTTGACCCGCGTTGAAACGTGGGTCTCCAAAGACAACTGCTGCCTCAACTGGTCTGGTCAGTACACAGATTCGATACTGTTGGCATATGTACTCACTGTACTGTGCGTACTCCTGGGCAATGGGATCTGGTTTCCCAGTGCCGCCGGCCAGAGTATCGGTCATTACATTACCGCCTTGAGAATAACCCACCAAGGCGATGCGGCTTGCGGATCCACACGCAGTCACGTAGTCTTGTATCTTGGTCTTAGTATCCTCGATCCCGTCATTCACTGACGTTATATAGTTGGAGTCTGAATGTGACAAGGCAATCAGCAAAGTTTTGACCTTTTTGCCGAAGTATCTCACCAAGAGCAATGATGGTAGCTGGATAGTCTATCGCTTGTGACACAGAGTTCGGCACACGAGCTTCAATGGCATCTGCCACTGGTCCAACTGAGCCTTCGCCAGCAGGTTGATTCGACCCTCTGGCAACAAGGATATATAGGCCTTCAAGGCAGGAAACGCTCTGCCTTGTGTCCAAAGGTAATGCAGAGGCAAGAGCAGCCAGGCCAGCAAGGGAGAGCAGCGTGCGTACCATCTTGATTAGAGCGAATGTATAGCGAATGGTACTGGTAAAGATGGCAGCAGTCCAATTGAGGCCAAACCTGTCCGCGACAAAAGGCGTCTTGCAGAGGAAAAGCTGACTTTATACGCATGCCACCCTTGACATTGCGTCGCGCATCGAACCGCTCGAGCACTACTTGCACCACTTTAGCATCGGTACCCGGACTGGGCAACGACGACCAAACTGTTTAGTCGTCCGAGCGTAGGAGCATTAAACGGGAAGCTGCGAGTTGACTTGCATGAGAACATTAAGTGCTTCGAACACGTGCAGCTTTTTCGGAGAATATATGGTATCTGAACAACCATTCGCAGCAGGTGCACACACTCTCCAATGCACAGAATCTAAATATTTCGCTTCGAGGCCTTGGTATGCAGGCTATGACCGCCGATCAACCCCAGGAACAGCAGGGAATATTTAAGATGCTGGCTTCTGATTTGTGGAGCTTCGCCACTCCATGTACGCAAGCCGGTCTTGGAGTCTTGGTATACAGCTTGCATGTCGGTTTGCTGGCTTCAAGGAGACACTTCGCCGGAAGCAAGTCGCGGTGTAGGAGCCAGGTACGGCGGCAAGAAAGATTGTGTCCGAGTCGCAAAATCGGATGCGATGTCGCGGATCCGGAACATGAACACTGTCCCCGCGAGACCATCTTGTTCCCTTTCCCCATTGATCCAAATGATCTTTGACCAAATGCCCCACCGCAAAGATCCCGAACAAACTCCGGAGCCATCGCCAGTGCTGTATCACACGTTCGAAGTGCTTGCCGTAAATTTCCTGGACACTAACAGCTGACCCAGATCGCTTTGAAATATGTGGTCGTGCAGACGTCTTTTGTAGAATAGGAAGGCGGTGTCGCTGTACAATGCTCGTCAAGGAACAACATTACCTCACAGCTTTCATCTCCACCTTCGTGATACATGAAAGATTGCTTTGGCTCAATAGCCTGGCATAGGGCGTAGGGATAATTAATCCGCTTGTCGAAGGTATATCTCGGATCAAGCTGGTCAGCCGAGCACCAAATGTCGTCGAAGACGACATATTGAAGCGTTGTGTCTGAGAGAGCAGGAAGGGCTGCTACCAGCAGGATGGCTGGGCCACATGAGGTCAGAGCAGCGTAGTTTGGTCTCATTTTGTCGGTAGTGTGCTTTGAAGTTGGTTGATGGTTTGAGCTGAAGACGGTGCGGTCGTGGCTATATGTACATAGCTCGCGGTGTCCATCTGCCAGATTTGCATTTGTCCTGTACGCCAGAAAATCAGACTTGCTGGAATACCTCAGGTCGGACTGTGGCATAAACATCTGTCATGATTAGCACGAATGACATGGTAATGTAAACTGTAACTTTGTGAACAGCTTTCGAGCTCATCCAATCATGACTTTTCTGCATTGTCTCTTTTCATCTTCACGACCATCATGACTATGGTCAATACTGCGCTCAAAGCAAGTGTGCATCCTGCGAATATCTGCATCCCGATCCAGCTTCCGTGAGCTTGAATGGCACCGGCGACAGGGTTACCGATGAGCACACCAAGCGCCAGACAGAAGGTCGACATACCCAATCTACCTCCTACAATTCGCATGTCGGGAGTAATTGCTGCGATAGTGGGCGTTTGCAGGCTCACGAAGGGCCCACTGAAGATGCCATAAAACAAGCTCCAGACAACAATCCCGCCGGTCGAGCTTCTGACCAGGATCCAGAAGAAAGCGAGAGCTGCAGCCACAGACGTCGTAAATGCCAGCACTGGCAAAGTTCCAACGCGATCCGCTAATACTGCCGGAATAATACGACCAAGGATGCCTCCTGATGCGAGTATTGGTAGCATATAGAAAGCCAGCTCGTGGTTCAGACCTTCCACTTCAGAAGCGTAGTCCGTGATGTAGAAGAAGGGCACATACAGGCCCATGCTTCCCACGAAGCAGATGATCGCAAAAAGTGTGAACAAAACCTCTCGAAAGCCCGTGAAGTCAACAATTTTTGGCCGAGGCGGAGGTTTTGTCCGCATCTTGACAACAGCAAGCGAGACCAGTGTGGTTGCGAGCATGATGAATGCCATAACTCTGACAGCCCATGGAAAGCCAATAACAGGCTGCAGACGATGGAACACAATAGGATAGACGACTCCGCCGATAGCAGCTCCACAGGCGGCAATGCCAGTCGCAATCGCACGTCTGCCTTCGAACCATCCCGGGAGGATCGCTACAGCAACGATGAAAATCTGACCCGCGCCTAAGCCAACACAAACTCCTTGTGCCAGGAAAAATTGCCAGTACTGCTTACACAAAGATGTCATCATGGTTCCAAATACGACCAAGAAACCGCCTGTTGCGACAAGGACATGCGGGTGCCCGCGATCGAAGATGGGACCCGCAAATATGGTCATGAATGCCAGCAGAAATCCTTGTATAGTCCCGATCCATGATATACTCGAATTGCTTTCCTCACGCAGGAGCGAGGAGCGGTAGTACGACTGAAAGACTCCGTATGCTGTGACAATGCCCTAGATGAGGCCAAGTTAGCAAATGTTCGTCTCTCGCAGAAATTCCCGTCATCATTCACCCAAGAGTTCAAGTAGAGCATGAATCCGGAAAGCACCTGAAGCCATGCTCTCAGGCCACCATCTGGAATTGGCGAGTCACTGTACCGCCCCTCGGGTTTAGCTGAATTTGGGGTTGTTTTCTGAGTACCCGCTTGGCTGGTATTGTCTGATTGACTTTGTATCGATGCATCTTTCTCGAGATCACGCTCCTGATTTCCAGGACTTCCAGATGACTCTTGCCGCGAAGTCGAAGACGAGCTTGCTGATGTGTCGCGTGCCATCATTGACGCTGTGCATCACACCGGTGACCGAAAAGTCATGAGAATGCTGCGAAGTTGTGAGATACGCCGGGGGCAGCTAAATTTGCAACAAGTACGCATCTGAGCCGTGGCCTCGGATGACATCAAAGGAGATCTTTCTCGTGTGAACACTCGTCAAGCCGATGTGCGTGGCTACATCGAGCGCTAGTGGTGCACAGAATTGGTAGATCTTCAGTCAGAATAGCTTCGTATGTACAAGCCTCAGCGTCAAGCTTTAGATGCAGTCGATCGTAACATTGATGCTTCTTGCCCGATTGGGCGCATGCCGGCGGGGTCTCGATAGTTGTGCAACTACAAGAGGTCAGTGAGGTCGGCCATCCAAAGAGAGCCGAACTTCTTCATCAATCGCTGTATTCTCTCGTGTAGCTAGATGGTCTTGGTCGCGGCGAGCCATGTACTGTGGTGCAAAGCCACTCGGACAGCTCTGTTGGTTTTTCATTGCTAAGCACACCAGATAAGATACTGGCTTCCACACGAGTCCGCATTAAAGCCTCCTTGAAATTGAAGAGAGAACAAGCGACGCAATGCTTCTGCGATGGACACTAGGCAATTGGATGAATTTTGGCTCCGAAGAGTTCGAAGCACACGTTGATGATGATGTGCCGTGGAAAGAAGGTCGCGTCGAAACCGAGCAACGGATTTAAGGTTGAAGATTGAGGCTCGATCGGTCTTGGCGCGTTGCAAAATGCAAGGGGGCGCGCGGGGAGCGGGTAGCGGATAGCACCACCTGCGTCACCAGGTGATGCCATTGATGAAAAATCTCCATGTTTCGACGAAGTCTTAAAAGCCTTATGTCCGCCATCATTGTATACCGTCCCCACTGATAGAACTTGTGAAGGAGCTACGACATGAAGATGACTAGAAATTCATCTAGTCTGTCAATGGCCCTCCAAGGCTATGGCAGCGGCAATTGAAGAAATCGGACGTGTATACCGCGTTTGTTTGGCGTGACGACACAAGCAATTAGCAATGGTGACATCAAGTGGAAGTCAACAGCGGAGATGGAGGAGTTAAGGCTAGAACCGAGCACTTGCGTGTCTGAGCTGCACGTACATCACAGTCGGTGAAGTCCAATTTATTCCCTACTTCTCGATTCCCAAAACTTCGAAGCCTTCCATTTCACAACACCTCTCACATCAATATCTACTCAACATGGAAATGTTCAAGCCAGCTCCCGCTCCAGCCACTGCGCTTGGGCGGTACCGCGTCTTGTCGTCCACGGCTGGCATCAGAGTCTCTCCCCTTCAGCTCGGTGCGATGAGTATTGGGAAAGCATGGAACGAGTTCATGGGATCTATGAGCAAGGAAGAGTCCTTCAAACTTCTCGATGCGTTCGAAGCTGCCGGCGGCAACTTCATTGACACCGCAAACAACTATCAAGCTGAGGAGAGCGAAGAATGGATTGGAGAGTGGATGGAAAAGAAGCAGAACAGAGGTATAGTTTGGCTCCTGTCGAATTTGTATGCTGTCTCAATGCTGAATTAATGCCAGACTACATGGTCATTGCCACCAAGTTCACTACGAATTACCGACTCGAGAAAGATGGAAAGGGCAGGACAGTGAACCACTCTGGAAACCACAAGCGATCACTGCACATGTCTCTGCGAGACTCCTTGAGGAAGCTCAAGACTGACTGGATAGACATCCTGTACGTTCACTGGTGGGACTGGACTACCTCGATCGAAGAGATGATGGACAGTCTCGATGCCATTGTCAAGCAAGGCAAGGTCTTGTACCTGGGTATCTCAGACACTCCTGCATACATTGTCTCGGCAGCCAACGCCTATGCCAAGGCAAATGGCAAGACACAGTTCAGCATTTACCAAGGTCGATGGAACATCATGCTCAGAGATCTTGAGCGCGAGGTCATTCCTATGGCTCGTCATTGGGGCATGGCAATTGCCCCGTGGGATGCTATCGGTTGGTCAGAAGACTATCTCAATAGATGAAGCATTGCTAATTATGACCTAGGTGGCGGAAAGTTCCAATCGAAGAAGCAGCTCGAAGAGCGCAAAAAGAACAACGAAGGCCTTCGAAGCCTAATGGGCGGCGGCCAAACAGAGCAGGAAGAGAAGATCTCTGCAGCACTTGACGAGGTTGGACAGAAGCACGGCGTCGAGTCTCCGACTGCAGTCGCCCTGGCATACGTAATGTCAAAGACACCTAACGTATTCCCAATTGTGGGAGGACGAAAAGTCGAACATCTACACCAGAACATCAAGGCACTGGAGATCAAGCTATCTAGCGAGGACATTGAGAAGTTGGAAAGCGTGATCCCATTCGAGCCTGGCTTCCCCAACAACTTCGTCGGAGAAGATCCTCATGTCACCGGAGAGCCAAGCGCCTTGACGGGTGCTGTTGCTCCCATGGCTTTTGTGCGAGCTCCCAAGGCTATTGGTCATGAGTAAAGCGCTTGATCAGTGAGGATCACCAGAGATATGAGACGAGGTCACGATGGCTCCTCTACGAAAAGTATGGGCTATACTCTAGATAGATGGGCTTCATAACGACATCAAAGTCCACCAAACAAACAAATCCTCTCTCAACGGTCTATACGCAATTAGCTAAGTTTCAAAGTCACATTTCTCGAGGTTGTCGGTGTCAGCTGTGACGAGGAGATTAGGTCAAAACTTGCTTTGAGGGTACACTACAAGAGGTGTGCGACTCGATAAAATTCGCATAGTCTCTGCGCTTCAGTCAACAGCCACACGACTTACGAGGTGAAGCCGAAGTGAAGTGAAAGTACACCACAAATTCTTCATAAAGTTCGTCTTTCGACATGTATATACATTCGTATAACCGAATTAAGTCTACGTTAGAGAGTGTCATAATGTGTTTCATCTCATCATGTTCTTTTCGTGGTCATGCAGGTGGTGTATGATGTCGTAAAGGATGTTTCCATCACTTCAAGTCATGCTTTACCAGCCCTTGCCGTCCTTGCCGTCCTTCTTCTCTCCCCAGCCGCCGTTGCCTCCCCAGCCAGAAGACTTGGAGCAAGGAGCAGTGTAGGTCTCGGTCT
The DNA here is from genome assembly GCA_014298035.1 of Pseudocercospora fuligena. Taxonomy (NCBI): domain Eukaryota; kingdom Fungi; phylum Ascomycota; class Dothideomycetes; order Mycosphaerellales; family Mycosphaerellaceae; genus Pseudocercospora; species Pseudocercospora fuligena. The sequence goes on from JABCIY010000175.1 coordinate 627,426, forward strand.
TGTACTCAGTCTTGTACTCAGTCATTGGCTTGCCTGTGATGGTGGCAGTCACGGTAGCGGTCTTGGTCTCGGCTGGCTTGGTGTACGTGACAGTAGCGGTCTCAGTCTTGTAGGCGGTCATAGTGGCCGTAGCAGCTTTCATAAGGTTAGCAAGGAGTCGATGGAGATTTTGCGGCGGCATGACTTACTCTTGTACTCGGTCTCGGTCTTGTAGTATGTTGTTGGCATGGTCTTGGTTTCGTACTTGGTCTCGTACTTGGTCTCAGTGGCAGTGGAGCACTCCGAAGACGAGCCCCATCCACCGCCGTTTCCCCATCCACCACCTCCAGCGACTGGGTTGGCAGCAGCCATGGCAGCGAGGCCAGCGATCATCAAAAAGCTCTTCATTTTGATATAAAGGTTGATCTGAAAGTCAAGCGAATGGAACTTTCAATTATTGAGATGTGATGAGTTGGAGTGTTGTACAGGCGAAATGAATGCTGATGCTGAGAGAATAGAAGACCTTACATCTTTCTGTACTCTTATATGTCTTCAGAGTCCGGTGATCGCATCATCGTGATCGCCAATTGACCAAGCAGCTGAAAATGGCATCAATATGGATCGGAAGCCTGACCGCAGAACCGATCAAATCCATCGCTCCACTGCTACGTCAAAAGCACACTGTCCGAGTAGGCTTGCATGAGTATCGTGGCGAATTGATACCTGCGAAGGCAGCACGAGCTGCGGCTACTGTGCTCCGCTGTAGTCGCTGCGTAGGTGGTGGACAGAGCGAGTGACATGCCATACCACCGCAGAGACCGTCATAGCCCGTGCTGCCTAATTTAGGTGTCCGTACCTGCACGCTAGAATGTTCAATAGTGTCGAAAGTAGCCAGAAAGCCTTCGAATCCAGCTTTCAGGTGTTGAACCGCTTAGCGTCTGGTCGAGTACCATCATGCTTCGTGTGTTGGGCCGTTTCTTGGCAGTAATTGCAAAATGTATGTGTAAGAAGGATTGTTTGCCGAGAGCGGTCGCTGATCTGCACCAAGTTGAAGCAGTTCGTCTGAGCAAGTTGCCAGGTACAAACTCTTTCTGTCCAGGAAGGATTTATTGCCCGCTCGTGTTTATGCATAGTTCCTGCAGGTTTATGACCGACATAAAGTATTGTGGACAAGAATGTCGCAGAATGTCACTATAGGTGCAGGAAGCTAGAGCTTGAGTAGAAAGTGAGGGGCATAATTACGAGTAGAGGATCGGCTAGAGAACCTTCTTGTCTTTGTGAAAGCAGCCCATTCGTTTCACGTGGCAGCCGAGTCCTATGTATAGCCATTCATGTAGGAGCGGTCGATGGACTGTCATCCAGACCAGACGTCGGTGTCAGTTCCGAGGACAGTCCTTGGCACCGAACTTTGTCCAAGATGGAGCAGATCCTGAATGACCTCAGCGAAGTCGTCCCGCTTGCAAACTGGTTCCGCTGTATGCAAGTTCATGAGAATGAGAAAGGCAATCGAAGTGGGTAGCCACACAGACCGTTTGCTGTGTCACAGTATTCTGTTCCGATGGCCATGAATGCGTTTCGTGCTGCTGGAATGGGTTTCGACTGGGTTGGTATTGCACGCCCGTAAGCATGTAAGCACTGTCTATAGTGATTAAGCGAACGGCTTTGCAGTGGAGAGGGCTGCATGGGTGTATTCCTGTCGATCTCGAATTCGAGAAAAGTTCGGGTGTCGATCTGACTGTGCGACGCCACAACCGAGCCGCGGTGGACGCCAGAGTCAACCAAAGGCTCCTTGGGCTTGTAGAGATGCTTGCCTATTATGGCATGCGGTAGCATGCCTTCGCCGCAACTGCATTACGTTGAGACCAAGACAGCTGATCCTGTGAGCTTGGCTGCAAGCTTGACTGAAGAGTCTTGGCAATATAGTCTGGTCGTGTCAGCTTTTGGAGCCAAATCCGAGGAAATCCTCAAGCTGCGATGAGTGGACGCGCTTCCTACTTCCCGTCATCTGTTCGGTAGTGCAATCCTGCGTAAGTTGTTGAGCGCGTACACTATGAGGAGTTGAGACCATGGAAAGATGGATCGCTGTATTGAGTGCTATAGATGACTTGCTTGACTAGCAGCCAGTCGGCCAATCTGGCAGTGGGAGCGATTTTGAAGTGGCCAAGCTCTTGCGACACGCGGATAGTCTCAGCCGAAAAGAGGCGCCGAAAGGCTCGCTTTTCATGCACTCCCATATGAGGTTGCATCATTTGGCATCTCCGGTCAAGCAGTTCGCGAGCTCCAGGCAGCATTTTTAAATGGCAACGCCGTCCATTGACAGCGTTCCACAATGCTCTATCTGCGATTCCGCACTTGGAGGGTGCTTCATGCTGCTGCAGCGATGCAGCCGAGAACGTGCCAAAACATGCGTGTGGCACTATGAGCTCGTAGCAAAGCTGACCACCCTTGGACATCTCAAGTCTGCGATTCATTGATAAATTTGCCAATTGCAAAGGCTATGCACCTTGCTAGGGTCAGGCCAGTCTCATGATCGACCGAAGCCAAACCATCCTCTCTTCTGCGGCTGCTGTGATGGTGTTTCCTCAACCCCGTTGATGATGGGCTGTGGCTGTGGTTCTACAACTGTTCTGGTCCTGCCCGGGTATTCGATGTAGTTGAACGCTATGTCCAAATAAAGTGGCTTGACAGGCACGGGCTCGATCTTAGGCGGATACGTGACGAGATTCTTGAGATCGACCTGTATTCCTGGACTTGGATACTCATTCAGACGCTGGCATAGCGGCGCTGCGGTTGTCATTCCCTTCTCTGCGGCCTTTGCGGAGTTGGCTTCCAAAGTGCGCAGCTCGACCACAGCATGCATGCGAGATACCAGAGCATCGATGTAGCCTTTCGCCTTGGCAAACGTAGTTGCGTCAACGTCCAATGTTGCGGGTGCATCGTCTTCGCGTGCTGCTGAGAGATTGCTGGTGTTGGCAACCAGGTCCTGTGCACGCTTTAAAAGGGCAAGCGCATTCAAGTGATTGCCAAGCAGTCCGTGCGAGTATGAGATGTTGAGACACTTCAGCGCGCGGAAGTACGCAGCCTTGCTGTCCAGCTCAGCAACAAATCTCTCGTCGCGCACCGCACCTCGGAGATCCTTCACCGAGTTGATGCTTTGGATGATGGCATCGTATAAGACTGTGCGTTCTCGTAACCTTGCGAGCTTCCTCCCTCTTGGCTCCTCCTTCTCGGCAAGCTCCGTACCATCCTTGCGTACTCTGGCCGGCCTTTTCTGCTGCTCGGCCTCGAATGTCAAGCCATCGTCATCCCCTATGAGGGTCCGATACCTCCCAACGCGCCAGGACACCAAATCATAATTCACCGAAAGGCTTGTCACGCGAAGATCTTGCATGCGTGCATCGCCTTCATCCACACGCTCCTTCTCCAAGTCGTCAGTAGCTGACTTCGCAGCATCTGCAGCATCTTGAGATGCGTTCAGAACCTCATCGTATGCAGCAGCCTTATCACGGGGTGCAGCTGTGGTATTCGAAGAGAGATAAGAGCGAAGCTTAGCTTCAGCAGCGGTAACATTGGCCAGGGCTTGTCCTATCGAGGCATCCACGATGTTTGCTTTGCGGCCTCTCCAGTTGACACTGCTCGGGATTTCCTGAGGTGCGGTCTGCATATCGGCGTCATCCTTAGGCACAGGTTTGTCTTTGAGCGCATACTGGTCGATCTTTTCTACCTCGGCGACTAGGTCTTTATCCTCCTTTGGGAAAAATCGCTTCGCTACTGTCGGGATTGCGATTGTTCGCGATAGACGTGCCTGATATGCGGCGTATCGAATTGTTGGATCCACAGTGCCTGATATGATTTCTCTGTATATCTCTTTCTTGTCCTTTTCCAGCAGTGCAGCGTACACAACTCTTGCCAGCGAGTAGTTGCGTAGACACGACTGCCAGCCTCGCTCTCGATCCTCATCTGGCCGTTGTCCTCCCGACTGCTTCTCGAATTCCTCCGAGCCTGCCAAAGTTGCGTGATATGCACGTGCCTCCAACACATCTTGAGCACTAGCCTTGGCACTCTGCTCTTTGAGTAGTTCGACAATCTCCAGCGCCGTCTTTGCCGCTTTGCTCAGTCTGGATATTAAATGGCTCCGTGTTGACCCAGTCAATCCTTTTCCGCTCGCATCGTCGGCATGAGTGGTCTTCAAGTGCATCGCATGCGCCCATGCTCGCTCGGATGTGAGCAGCAAGAGATGCAGGAATTCATGCTTGTTGCCAATGTCTTCTGCTGTCACGGGTTTCGCAGCGAATTTCTCTCTCTTGTTCGTGGCTCGGCCAAGTCTTTTGCGGGTAGCGAGCAGCTGACGCGAAAGCTGCGCTCGGTATGTATTGTAGTCGCCGATGAGCAGTGCCTCGCGGTGGCTGGCGACAAATTGTGTGATCTCCATTGTGCGTACAGAGCAAAGTCAAGAGTGCAGTCAGGTGAACAGCAATATGGACATGGACGTGGATGTGGGGTGTGGAAAAAGTGGAGACTGGGCTGGTCCTGCTTCCTTCAGCATACAAGAAACCAAGTTTAACAACATGTCAAAATCCACAGCAACTATCCTGATCTTCATAGACCAAGCCAGGAAGACATTGATATCTCGTACAATACCACTTTCCCAGCATCTTCTCGCACTCCAAAAGCCCAACGCTGTATCGGACTGTACCTGGAGGCGACCCTGCACAAGCGAAATTCACGAACACACCAGCCTTGCTGCCTTTGTCGTTCAATGTTACTCCGGTATCTCTGACTTGTAGCTTGTAAGTCGGATTGAGCGAAGTATACCATTGCATGTAGTGCAAGAAGTCCTCCAAATTCGTCGTCTTAGGCGGCAACTCGGCAAAACAAGTGGAAGCTACAAAATCTCCTGTAGCTCGCCTCCAGGCAGGGGACCTCGAGTCGAAGTCTCGATCATTTATGGCGTTGACCAAATCATGGACTAGAGCATACTATCGTCAGCTTGGATACTTGGCGAACGCCTGTCTCACGAGCACGACACGAACACAATCCGGCAAATCCAGCCGATTTCATCCTCTAGAACCTCATGTGTGGAGCCCGAGTCCATGCCCTCGCTCTTAGGACGTCTTACCTTGCTGAGAGAGCTCCTGCTCGAGTGTAGGATTGCTAACAAAATGTGGACTCCTGGAGATCGAGCTCTTGACCGAGAGCATAATTGCCGTTGATAGCATAGACCTTGCGAGCTTCAAGTCGAAATTGTCGCTTTAGTGAATCGTGGTGCTTTACAGATGCAAAGCGAATCTGGACTCTTGAACGCTGGTCAGTGTTCCACAAACTGTGGATCGCGGCTGAGAGGGCTGACAGAGCTGATCTGGATCTAGTTACGGCCGACTAGAATCCTGCACATCAAGAATCGTATTCGCATCAATTCACTATGTGACCAAAGGGATTCTGAAACTTGAGCTGAAATCACATCAGGAACAAGCTTCTTGTCGTGGCTCTTCACAACACCTCAACAAATTTACGATCGATAATAGTCATTGCCCGTCAGGCACGTTATCATTCTTCTTGAAGTCTGACTGTCAGCAGAGTGCAGGTACCACGAGCTCAAGGACCCAGTTGTTCTACGCGTTGACATGTCAAAATCTGATGAGCCTTGCTTGCAATATGGGAGTACGTCGGGCAAGCAGCAAGGCTCCATTGCTTAGTGGACTTATCAATCGTGCGAATAATCGAGCACGCTTGCCGCTCGAACGAGGCGATTCCATGTGCGCAGAATGCGTGGTCCAACTGTGGCTTCTCTTATCTTTTGCTTCTATGCCAGCTTGTAATTTGGAATTGTGAATTCATGTCAAGCCAAGATGTGCATGCGGTAAATGAAGAGAACCGAAATCTTGATCATGACTAGTCGTCTATATCCATAACTCATCAAGCACTATCTCTTCTGCTCGTCCATCTATGTTCATTGAGTCGTGACCTTGCCATCGTTCTCGACATTGATGTGATCGTCGGTGGAGAGGGAGTGGACCTTATCGTCTGGAAATTCGGCACTATGAAAAGAATCCTGATCAGATACGAATCAGAACTTGATGGAGTACTGCAACTCACGTGAAGCCCTTGATCAAAGTGTACTCGTCAGCGATCTTGCCGCCTTGCTCTTCTACTTGCTTCTTGGCACTGTGATAGTGGATCAGGATCGGGTCGTCTCCGTCATTTCACGATATGACCTACGCATCGTATTTCGACTGGTCGCCGTTCTTGTCCTTGAGAGAGACCTGAGATAGCTGTCAGCAGGCTTATCGACTAGAAGGGCTGGAAGCTATCGTACGTTGATCTTGTAAGGCATTCTGAAGGTTCGTAAAGTCGAGAATCTGCGAAGAAGTGAAGACAGCTTGAAGTGGTCAAAGGAGGTTATGCGGAAAGGGTCAGCTCAAGTAGGAGGACCGGAGGATTCTATATGCGTGTGAATGGTGCACGCGACTGCCGTCTTTAGCCGGATCTAATCCCTGTCGAAGCTTGATCCCAGCTGCAGGACCGAACTCCGATCTCGAAATTTTGGCAGTCGCCATCTCGAACGCCGAGTGTATTCGCATGTGATCGTAGCGCTACACACAACACTCGCCAAAGATGGCGGGCGAAGACCAGATACATCGGGCGCATCGTGCGACCAAAGAGAAGAAAAAGCACGACAAGAGCCAGCCAAATCCCAAAGCATTCGCTTTCGCCGCTCCAGGACGACTTGCGAAACAGGCGGCTCGAAGCCACGATGTCAAGGAAAAGAGGTTGCATGTCCCGCTCGTGGACAGATTGCCAGAGGAGGCGCCACCCTTAGTCGTTGGAGTTGTTGGTCCACCTGGAGTCGGCAAGACGACATTGATTAAGAGCTTGGTGAAGCGATACGCACGGCAGACAATTTCGCAGCCGACAGGACCCATCACTGTCGTTACCAGCAAGCGGCGACGATTGACATTTGTGGAAGGGCCAAGCGACAGTCTGGCAAGTGCGATCGACCTTGCGAAAGTGGTCGATATTGTACTGCTGATGATCGATGGCAACTATGGCTTCGAGATGGAGACCATGGAATTTCTGTCGGTTCTGAGCAGCACTGGTATGCCGGGAAATGTCTTTGGCATCTTGACACATCTGGATTTGTTCAGGAAGCAAGATACGTTGAAGGCGCAGAAGAAGAGACTGAAGCATAGATTTTGGTCGGAGCTCTACCAAGGCGCAAAGCTGTTCTACTTGTCTGGCGTGATCAATGGAAGATATCCAGATCGTGAAGTATTGAACTTGTCGCGCTTCCTGAGTGTCATGAAGAATCCGAGGCCTCTAGTCTGGAGAAATTCACATCCTTACGCATTAGCCGATCGAATGCTCGATGTTACCCCGCCGACCGAGATCGAAAAGGACGAGAAATGCGATCGGACGGTAGCTCTTTATGGGTACTTGCGAGGTACTAACTTTCCATCTCACGACGTCCGAGTGCATGTACCAGGCGTTGGCGATTTGAAGGTCGATCGGGTGGAGTCTCTGCCAGATCCATGTCCGACGCCATACTTTGAGCAAGCACGAGAAAAGGCGGAAGGCACAAAGAAGCGGAAAAGACTTGGTGAGAAACAAAAGGTTATATATGCACCCATGAGTGACGTGGGAGGAGTGCTTGTGGACAAGGATGCCGTGTACATCGATATCAAGAGCAATACCTTCAATGCTGAAGAGGATGACGAGGACCGAGGCCTGGGTGAACAGATGGTTGTAGGACTCCAAGGCGAGCGAAAGCTGCTTGGCGAAGACGACCAGGGCATCGCTCTTTTTGATCGAGGCGAAAGATTGAAAAATCTAGAGGACGATGAAGAAGACGTCAAGGACACTGGCAGGTCTAGTGCTAGAAAGGCAAGGATATACGAGCGAGAGGATGCCGAGGACGACGATCCTGAAGATGAAGGGTTTGAAAGTGGAGAGACAGACGACGAGGCAGATCTGGAAGCTTTGCAACAAGCACCCGAGAAGTTGCCGAAAGGGCGAAAGGATAAAGATCGTGAAGTCGATGGCGACGTGGCATTTGCGGACTCTGATAGCGACCTTGGATCCCTGTCTTCAGTGTCTGACCAAGAGCTGGAGGATGACTCTGAAGCCGAGAACGACCTCGACGAAGAAGAGGATGAGGATGAGGACGGTGCTGTCAGGTGGAAGGGCAACATGGAGGAGCGCATGAAGCAGCTTCGCGGGCGAAAGCAGCCTTTCAGAGTGGCCGAGCTTGCGAAGATGATATACGATGATATGCTATCAACTGCAGAGGTTGTAAAGAAGTGGCGAGGCGAAGAGGACGACGATGCAGATGTCGAGGATGAAGAGCAAGATGATGAGTTCTTTCAAAGGAAGAAGCCGAATACAGACGAGACCGAAGAAGACCGCATGATTCCCGTATTAGACTACAAGGAACTGGAAGAGAAGTGGGCCGACGAGGACAATATGGAGGCCCTGAGACAGCGCTTCGCATCCACGAGACTGACTGGAGCAAATGCCGATGAACTAGGTCAAGACGATGATTTGGACCCATTTGACGGACTGGACGATGATGACGAAGGAGACGGCGAATTCGAGGATCTTGAGTCTGGCGAAAAGCACGGTGGAGCTGAGACCAGCGAAACCATAGAGGATGAGCGCGAGCGCAATGCACGTAAGAAGGAAGAGCTGAAGATGCGATTCGAGGAAGAGGATCGCGAAGGCTTTCTGAATCCGAAGAATACCAATCGACAGGCTAATGGCCAGGCCGAAGAGCAAGAATACGGCGAAGATGAATGGTACGATGCACAAAAGGCGCTGCTTCAGAAGCAGCAAGAGATCAATCGCAAAGAATTCGAAGACCTTGACGAGGCTACACGAATCCGTGCAGAAGGCTACAGAGCAGGAACATACGCCCGGCTCATTCTCACGAACGTGCCATGCGAATTCACCGAGAATTTCGATGCACGATTTCCTCTACTGATTGGCGGACTGCAGCCCACCGAAGAGCGGATGGGCTTCGTTCAGGTTCGAATAAAGCGCCACCGCTGGCACAAGAAGATCCTCAAGACGAACGACCCTTTGATCTTCTCGCTCGGCTGGCGACGATTCCAGTCAACTCCAGTCTACAGCATTTCTGACTCGCGTACGCGAAATAGGATGCTCAAGTACACACCGGAGCATATGCATTGCTTTGGCACTTTCTACGGACCTCTGGCTGCGCCAAATACAGGTTTCTGTTGTGTACAGAGCTTCTCGAACAAGAACCCTGGTTTCCGAATCGCAGCTACGGGAGTCATTCTCAATGTCGACGAAAGTACAGAGATCGTGAAGAAACTGAAGTTGACCGGTCACCCGTACAAAATCTTCAAGAACACTGCATTTATCAAAGACATGTTCTCATCCGCCCTTGAAATCGCCAAATTCGAAGGCGCAGGAATCAAGACTGTTTCTGGCATTCGAGGTCAGATCAAGAAAGCACTATCGAAGCCTGAAGGCTGCTTCCGTGCCACATTCGAAGACAAAGTTCTTATGTCCGACATCGTCTTTCTGCGCGCCTGGTACCCTGTACGACCTCATCGCTTCTACAATCCTGTGACCGAACTCCTCGAAGGTGGTGACTCCGAAGCTTGGGAAGGCATGCGTCTTACCGGGCAAGTTCGAGCTGCACAGAACATTCCTACTCGGATGATCAAGAATTCGGCCTATCGACCTGTTGAACGACAAGAGCGACACTTCAATCCTCTGCGAGTTCCTCGCAAACTTCAAGCCGATCTGCCGTTCAAGTCTCAGATCACCCAAATGAAGCCACAGAAGAAGGAGTCGTATGTGCAGAAACGAGCCGTTGTGCTTGGTGGCGAGGAGAAAGTTGCGAGACGACTTATGCAGCAGGTCATGTCGCTTCGGAACGAGAAGGTTGAGAAGAGGCGTGCTAAGCAAGAGGAGAGGAAGCAAGGATATCGTGCCAAGGTCGCTGAGAACGAGGAGAAGAGGAAGGAAAGAGAGAAAAGAGAACGTGATGAATTTTGGAAGAGGGAGGGTAAGAAGAGGAAAGGTTGGGAGAATGGAGGCGAAGGTGGTGGAGGCGGAGGAGGGAAGAGAAGGAAGAAAGCATGAAGTAGTCGTTGAAGCTTTGAATGAGGATGGTGCTCAGCACCAATCGATTTCACTTCTCATCTATGTCTCAGGTCTAAACTCATGAGGTCGGCTTGAAAGCACTCTGCACACTGCCATAGCCTTGAGGGCACTGCCTGCCCAGTGGAACACTCCCACTTCTCATGTAACAAATTTTCGCCTCTGCACACGCACTGTTTGTGCAGTTAGGACTCTTGACACTACTCTTGCCTTGCAAAGTGTTGAACCTGGAGACAAGACTGTGATCCGTCTCCATGGCCTCAGTTACAGCATGCCAGAAAGTGGCATTTAGTGGCGCATCTGCTGGCCACTTCGCAGCTGGACCATAGGTCTCTCTTGTCGAGTACTCAAGCTGAAAGGTAGGACCGTGCGTAGTCAGATTTGAGAATGAGCTCACATCAGCGTACCAAGTGTATGCTTCATAGATATCGAAAGAGCCAGTATCGACTTCATACATTCGGAAACCACTGTTGAGGTTCGTGAGTGGCGTGACTGAAGGTCCGATCCATCCGACATTGAGTGCTGTGTCGCGAGATTGGTTGGTCGCATTGTTGGCATAATAGATCATGAATTGGTCTTCGTGGGTATGGCCAAAGAAGATGTTGGCGATGACATGTGGTGAGTAGCGCTCTACAATTTCGTAGAATAGGTTTGTTGGGTTCGGAACAGGATTTGTGCCATCCCAACCTGACAAGACGTGTGCGAAGAGCCAAACTCGCTCACCGGCGTCTTCTGCTGCTTGCAGTTCTTGGATGACCCATTTGAACATGCCGCTAACATCTGGATTGCTGGTGTTGATGAAGTTGAGATAATTGCTCTTGTACCAGAAGTCGGAGTTGAAGGTGATCATCCTTAGGCCATAGTGATTCTTGATACTGTAAGCTCCGTAGTGAAGTCTTGCTTGGTTGGCAGCTTCCTTGCTGAGCCAGCCTTCATGCTGCCACAAGGCAGAGACATGGTCAAAATTCCAGCTCATCTGCTGGCCGAGTGGTCCTGGCAGGGAGTGAGGTGCATCGATCGCTTCGGGATTAGTGTCATGGTTACCAAGCACAGGAAATACAGGACCCGTGAGATAATGGCCGAACATGTAGTCGTAGATAGAGATCTCAGCATACTCGGTATAGGCCCTGCTGAGCTCAGTCTGAGGGTCGTGCGAAACAAGATCGCCGGTGTAGATCGTCCAAGCCAACGGGTTCTGTTTCGAAGTGCCAGTCAAGGGTCCTACTGCCTGAAGCGCTGCCAGTCCTAGGTCGTATGGTGTATCACATTCGAAGTATCCGTACAAAGGAGCTGGAAAGCTCAGCTGTCCAGCTGGCTCGTTGGAGTTCTTCGCATTGCTGCGGCAGCACAAGTTGGAGGTGCAATTGCCTTCGGAACCGACTTTGTAGCGTGGGTCGATGTGGAAGTCAGACATGTGAAGAACCTTGACCCTTTTGCCGCTTGGCTTTGGTCGGGGGGCATGCTTTGGCTTCGGCTTTGGAAATAGGTTCGTGGTAGCCAGAGCGATCGGAGCAGGAGTAGGACAGAATGATCCAATTGAGTTGCAAACATAGTGACCATCTATACCACTGACGTTTGCAAAAGCCAGGATTTGCGTCCAGATAGCTCCGAAAGTCGTTGCTTCGAAGTCCTCTTTGCAAGTGCTAGAGGAGTGGAATTTGGTCTCATTGCAAAGGGAAACCATGGCAGGAGGGACAAGCGAGGGTGCCAGCTGTACGGCTCTCTTGCCAATTTCTAGCGCTCGGATGCATTTCGTACAGTTGCTGGAAATAGACGAGTTTGTTATGATCAGCTTAACTTGGGCGATGGCAGTGGAGATTGCTTTTTCTTGATCAGCCTTCGAGAGGTTCGCGATTGGCTTTGGATAATACACTGGATCAAGGTCCTCGTCCGGGATGGTATCTGGATTTGTGAGATTGGCTGGGTATGTGATGTTCAGGATTGGGTCGTATATCGCTGGCTGCGGCTCCTGTCCGCTTGGTGCTGGATAGTACGAGGAGAATACTTTTGTTGGATATCCTGCCGGAGCAACAAACGATTTGGATCCAGGTGTATTGGTATTAGACGAACTTCCATACCAGGATTGCGCATCACCGAGCTGAAGTAGCAACGGCGCCGCAGCAAGAACGCTGCGTATCGAAGCCATTGCGAGAAGTAGCACGAAGCCGGCGAGAGGTGCCCGCGCCATCATGAGAGGTCGTCATCCTTTTGAACTGTTGAGCGAGGACTTCGACCCGCCTTCTCGATGTATCCTAGCTTGGCAGATGTGGTCCGCAAGGAACAAGGTCGCACACATAGGTGACGAACGCGATCTAATACCAGCCAATGGTTCCATCAAGGTCATCCTCGTCTTTGGTAAACTGTATTCGGGCTTATTAGCCGTCTAATCGCACGAGAGTCATGCCGCTAAATGCCGAGCATGGTCAATTTGCCAAGATTCTCGAAGCGAGAGCTTGTTCTTGCTTGGGCTCTTCCTCGCAAGAACATTGTCGAAGTAACGACTTCCTAACATCACCCCCTCGGCGTTCAAACACTTGCAAACCAGGAAAGAAATGCTGAACAAGCAGAAAGCTTACTTGTCCGAGCTTCTCATAGACGCGCCCAGTTGAAAGGAGAATTCAATTGCTGCATACATTCTACCAAGATGGCCTCCAAAGACGATCTGATCCCTCACATATTGCTTCCGCTGCCGAATCTGATGGAAATTCGGAAGCCTCCAGATAAAGAGACTCGCCTAAACATGATTATTGGCAATATCGAGAAGCAGCAGAACCAAGTCAAATCACGCATTATTGAGACTGCCAAACGCAAACGCGAGCTTTCTGTAGTCGAACATGGCGTAGAAGCAATGGATGTCGACGAACCTCGTGGTCGTGCACTCCCCGCGCAAGATCCTGCAATGGAGCAGATGCTGGCTGCGATGAACACACCATATAAAGAGTCTATGGGAGATCCTTATCTGAGACCAGATGCCATGGTTCCTCCTCCACCTCCCGACACTCGACAAACAACGCCTCCTCCAGAGATCAAACTTGCCAAACAGACCCTCGACCAAATTCAACTGTATGAGAAGCATGCTTCACGGACGAGAAAGTTCTATAAGGATGCTTTACACAGAGAACGACGGCGTACCTCAGCTGGAGGATCTGCTGCCTCTGCACCATGGAATGTGAGCAGGACGAGCAGTGCGAGTGGAGCCGGCGTGAGAGGAGTGGCAAGTCCTAATAGAGACCCTCGAAGAGTCAATGCCTCGCCCATCGACATCTCTCGTGATCCAAGACTTCAAAGACGAGATGGCAGGCCATGAATGCCTTGCAGCGCTAATAGAAGACCAAAATCGAGCCTCGCATTGGCAATAGATCTCTAAGGGCATGAACGGATGGCATGGCTAAACTGCAATATATCATGGAAGGAGAGCGGAAGGTACAGCTCACAACGTGGCACCTACTTGCATGATGCTGAGGCTGGGGCAGTCGAGATGGAAGCTGGTTGAAGTTGGCGCAGCACTCGCATGTCGGCCTCAAAGAAATATCATACAGGGACTGAGAGACAACGGACGCTTCGGCAACACTAGAGTTTGAGTATGACCGCTGCCCTGCTCCGAAGTATCATGTTTGATCTATCAGACACGACCCGTATAGCACCTCATGGTACACCATCGCTGAGCCAATCAGCGGTAATCGGTGGGCGTGTGCTTAGCCTGGCATCCGAGACAGCGAACCATATACTCGCCCTGCCCAGCCTTACCACTACGCTCAACAGCAACGTTGATGCTGTTTTCGCAGTTGTACGTCTTGCACTTCCGTACCTTTTGGAAGATGTCCTTGACTCTCATCAAATCGCTCTCAGCACGGTCTCGTAGGCCAGACTCACGATCGGCGATGTACTGGACACGCTCGAATTCACTCTTAAGCTTTGCCAATTCCTTTCTCAGCAACTCATTGATCTTATCACCGAGCTTCTTGGTGCGACGGCACTCGCGCGTCATATCCGCGAGTAGTGCTGAGCAGAACTCGCCAAGGTTCTCGGAGTCGTTGATGGCATCCATGAACGCTTCGTCAGATGCTAGGTCTTCAACATGCTTCTTGGCAAGACAGACAGCTGCCCTACGAAGTCCACCATCTTGGCTCTTGTTTGCACGGTAGATCTCATCTAGTACCGACGCAAAGCCACTCCTGTCCCAGACGTAGTTGTCTGCCCATACTATGCTGTAGAATTCGTCGACTGCTTTTGTCTTGAGCGTGGGGATGTTGTAGTAATTGGCGATATGATGGACTCTCACGTGCATGATCAAGACATCGTGAACGGATGCAGTCGTCTGCAGAGACGCGCCACCGCTTGACAATTGAGTAGCGCCGACTTCTTCTGGGGCATGGTCCGAGGACGCAAGCAGCACTCCAGACTCGACGTTCTCCAAAGGCGCGGTAGGCTCCAGCTCAATCCCTTCAGCCGGCAGTGTGCTTGCGACGTCTGGTCTCTCCTCTTGCCCGGCCGTAGTCGACTCAGAAGCGACAGGATATGCAGGCACGTCGTATTGCTGTGTGTAGAGATACTGGATCATCCTGGCCACTGTGTCCTCGTCGAACTCCTTGTGCTCAATGATGCCGTTGGACTCTTTGAAGCCAAGCTTCATTTGATCAGCAAGAACCTTAGACTGGGGGCAGACCACAGCTCGATGGAGCAGGAACTCCTTGGTGCCGCAGATGATCTTCATATCGCTGTAGTCGGGATTCAAATGCAAAGAAGCCATTGCCTCTGCGAATCTCTTTTCGTGTTCGCTCTGCATGCTGAGCGTTGGGTTTGATGTAGACCGGCAGCTCAAAGTCTCGGATAGGTATCTGATTGCGAACTTGTTTGCTGCACGATAGAACTGGAAGTCAGTAGATGTCACAGCATTCAAATTCGTTGCAGATAGCCAAAGCAGAAGTCTCGGCAGAAGCTGCGAAAGTTTGGCTTTCGTCACATGCAAATGGACCAAGTGAGCTCAGCATTCGAAGCGCAACTACAGCTTATGTTTCTTCTGTCCAGTTGCAATCTTCCTGAACTCTGCCTGAGGGACGCCTTTCATGAACACCTCCATTCCAGAGAAGATCTCCTTCACGCCCAAGGAATCATAAATATCCTTCTCAGGTGCCTTCATGAGGGCCTTAATTCGGAGCAATGAGTCCGGCACCAAATGCTCGCCTAATCTATTGTCCACTTCTTCCAGCACTAGCTGAAGGAACTTATCACTTTCTTCCTTCTTCACATCAAACACTTTATTGACATAGCCACACTGAACCATCTCTTCACATGAGATCCTCTTCGACATCAACAATGCCTCAGCTCCTCGAGCAGGACCTAATCTGTTCGCCATTGCGCGGCAAGCGAGACCTTCCGATACCAGGCCGAGCGATGTAAAAGGGCAGAGCAGGTAAGCATGAGGCGCGGCGTAAATGAAGTCGGCCAGTGATACGACGGCTGCCGCTATTCCGACTACCGGTCCATTGAGCGCTGCTACGAGGATCTTACGATGGCTATAAAACGCTTGTGTGATGTTCATGTTGTACGCAGCGAATGTCTGCAAAAGTCTCTTGTATTGTTCATCCTTTGGTCCTTCGTCTCTTCCAGCTACTGAGACATCGGCGCCCGCGCTGAAGAATCGACCAGTGCCAGTGAGCACGGTAATGAAAACATCGTCAAGACCATCGATGTATCTAAGCCATTGCGAGAGATTGAAGAACAGGTCCTGTGAGAGAGCTCCGAGCTTCTTTGGCTGATTGATCCTTATAATGGCTACTCGTCCTTTGATCTCGCATACGATCTCGTCGACGCGTTTCGGTGCCTGGTTCATGGCTGTGTATGTGGTGTATTCCTGATTGGTTCAAGTAGTCAACAGAGGATAGAATGTATTACTTAGTTTTCGTTAAGTATCTATCAGGGCACGAGTCGAGGATGCTGACCATAATGGAGAAGCCCTCCGGCTCCCTCTGGTGGAGAGGTTGCAGACAGACCGAGGCAAAGCAGGTGAGGCAGGCTCAATGGGTCTAATCAACATATTGATGGCCGGGCAATCAAATTCTCCTGCTCCGCTCCAGCACCAATGCATCAAAACCGATCCGGACAGCCCACCCCCACACCCTAGTCGGATGCGGCTTCGGCGTCACTGTACTATATATTCGAGATATCTTTGAAAATGCAAAACATAACATATATAGAAGATATTAATATACTTAATAGCGTAATCGACTTATCTCTTCGTATACTATAATATACTTTAATAGTAATATTTTTATTATAAAGGATAGGTTTTAATTATCTAGTATTACTAGACTTAGTATACCTCTAAATACGGGCTTATAGGACTTTACCGCTTTTATAGGAAATAATACCTTTAAAATATAATAATATTACTAAATTATATAAATATTAGCTAATATTATATCTAAGCTATCTCTAGTTAATATATTATACTACTATATTACTCTAGAAGACGTTAACCTATTCTAGGAATATAGGTAGTATCTAGATACCTTACTAGACAAACCTCTCGTAAGGGTACTATTTAAAGCTATATACTAGTTCCTATATAAATATCTATATCCTCTATAGTATAGTAAAATATTTAATACTTAAAAATAAGGTAATAAACGTATATAGAACTAGAACTTCGTATATAGATACTATATATCTACTAGGGAATCTAAGAAGACTAAGACTCGATAGTACTACTACTATAACTTAGTAGAAAAAGCTAATAAGCGAGAATTAATATAGAAAGACTAAGAGGCTATTAATAAAGAATAATACTATATTAGAAGGCCTAATACTATAGACTTAGATATAGGTTATTCTTATATAATAACTATTATATTTAAGTTACTAGAAAGATCTTTAGCTTTTAAGAAGTACTAGTAACTATCTATACTCTATAATAGAACTACTAAGTTTAATTATAACTAATATATATATATTTACCTATATATAACTCCTTCTCTTATCTATAGTATAAATAACGTATACTAGACTTTAATAAAGCTATAGATAAGTTTTATATATTTACGTCCGCTTCTATTTTAATACGAGAAATAAAGTATATATTAGAGGCTAAGGATCTAATACTATTAAGTAATTAGTAGTATTATAATATAAAGAGAGATATCTATAAAATTAAATAATCTACTAGTAGTAGTAGAGTAATCGATAGTATAAAGGACGATTATACTAGTATTATAAAGATTCTTACTATATATAACTTTATTACTAAACTATAGTACTTATATAAGCTATATCCTATTTCTAAGTAATATATAGATACTAAGCTAAGCTAGATTATATTCTACTATCTAGAATAGTACCTATAGATATATCGCTTTACTAGTAACTTTATTATTAAAGTAGATATAATATTTAATATCTAAAGGAATAGGCTTCTATTTACTATTATTACTACTATTATAAATATAAGTAGAACGTTTTCTATTTCTATATACTTTAGTAAGAAAGAAGATACGTCTAGCTTCCTTAAATACTAGAAGTTTATTAATAGCTATATTCTTAATAATAATATTAGCTAAGAAGCTTATAAGCCGATTACTATAAAGATTAGTAACTATACTAAGGGTTTTCTATCTAGTATATAGAAGTAATATAAGATAGGTAATATATCTATAAAGGAGATTATTTAGCTCTATTAATAGTATATAGCTAAAGTATTTAAGGCCTATCTATTAGCTATAAAGGGCTATAGTAAAGTAGAGTAAGAAGAGATATATTATTACTTAATCTAGTAATAGATTAAATTAGCGATAGAAGAGATACTAGCTATTAATTAAAAGCGATTAATAGATAGCTTAAAGCTAGCTAAGAAGATCTACTTTAGCTTATAGTAGCTAGATAATAGTAAGGAATAGCTCTTTATAGAGTACTATATTACTAATAACTCTAATCTCGATATAGCTTCGATATAGTATAGTAAGAAGTATTACTATATTATTAAATATCTACTTAGTATAAAGCTATCTATTAAAGAGACTATTAAGTATATCTACTAAGACTATAGATAATATTTTACTATTCTATAAGAGCTTAAAGATTATAGTAGAAGAAAGAAGCCTATTAGTATTAATATAGATACTTTTAGCTTAATAAGCTTCTAGATTACTTACTTTACTTTATAGTATATAATAGTCGAATAGTAGAAGTTTCTAAACTACGAGAGTCCTTAGCTAGAGCTTATTACTAAGAATCTACTATCTATAGTAGATACTACTTAGATCTAATAAGAATAGCTAGATCTAAGCTAAATTAAGTAGCTACTATTAACTATTAATCTTATTACTAAAATAGCTACTATAGAGCTATCTTATTACTTCTATAACTATCTATTACTAAAGCGCTAGAAGATTATATATAGCTATATACTAGTAAGGATATATCTCTAGAATATACCTATTCCTCTAAGCTTAGTCTATAGTCGATATTTTAATAATTCTATACTAGAAAAATACTATCTCTTATCGAGCTAAGGAGGGCCGATAGGTATAAATAGATTATAAACTATAATAGAAGCTATAAGGAATAGTAGGGGCTAAAGTAGGAATAGTAAGTATATTATTATTATCTATAGGTTAGAGCTAAACCTAAAAGGTATTAGCTTAGATTAGTTATATAATTATTATTATATAATCTAGCCTACCTTAGTATCTCCTACTAGGTAACTAACTAGACTATATATTCTAATACTCCTACTTAGGATAGTTAGTCCTAGAATCTAATCTAAAGGTATAAGGTTAATTAAGAATTTTAATTAGCTAATTAGGTATAATAGCTTCTAGATTAGTATAGTATATCTAATCTACTAAGTTTAATTCTTAGGCCTAGTATCGATCGTACTTATTTATATATTAAGTATATATAGGTAGATCCTTTTACTTAGCTATTAATTAATTACTATATCCCTTTTTAATTATTTATTCTAAAGAAATTAAACTAATATAAACTAATAAGAATCTTAGATAGCTAATTAGATATAGTAGTCTCCTAGTTAGTATAGTATATCTAACTAGCTAGGTTTAATTCCTAGATCTAGTATAGGACGTATAGAAATACTCTTAGAAAGAGTTTCTCTAGTCCCTTTTATACTACCTTTTACTCTAGTTAATTGCTATATAAGTTATAGTTGTCTAATAAATTCCTAGAACTATAGCCCTATTTTTAGCTTAGTTAGGCTATTAGCTACTATCTCTTTTATTAGAGTATATTCTACTATAATTTTCCTTTACTACTAAAGATTTCTAACCTTATTAAAGCTAATATTAATATATTTTAATCTCTTATAGGTATAAGTATCTTTAACTAAGGTTAAAGCTACCTAATTGTCTCCTATAATCTAAAAAGGTCTAATTTTATTTACTATATTAGAATTTCCTTTAATTAGTAGCTAAAATAAATATTCTCCTACTAACTAAGCGTAGTCTATCTCCTTTAGGAGTACCGCTAGGAACTAAGATTGCTTTATATATATATTTATTACTATATACTTAGCTTCTATAGTTAACGTAGTAACTAACTTTTGCTTTTTACTTATCTAAGAAACTAGTAACTTATAGAGAAAGAAGATACTTCTAAGGATTAAAACTCTATCGGCTTTATCTATTATATAATTAGAGTCTAAATATCCTATTAGCTTTCCTCCTCTTCTTCTAAATATTAAACCTAGGCTTAGGAATAATCTTAGGTATCTAGCTAGTTTCCTAAGTACTTTTAGATATCTCTTAGATAGATCTAATATATCTAATCTAAGTCTTCTAAGAGCAAAAGTAATATTAGGTCTTATTATAGTTATTAGCTATATCTAGGTACTATTCTAACTTTAGTACTTAGTCTTATTATACCTTTCTTTATCTAAGTTAGATTTTCTTAGACTCTTATAGCTATTAAGTAGTAATAAGATTAGGTAAGCTATTTCTTTAGTTATTCTAAACTTTATAAGGTTTTCCTAGATATAGTATTCTTAGTCTAGCTTTAGAGTACTATTCTTTCTATCTCTAGTAAGCTTTATTCTAAGAATTTTAGTTAGTTTACCTAGGTCTTTAATTTTAAATACCTTACTTAGTTCCTTCTTAAACTAAAGAATATCTTCTAGCTTTAGTACTATAATAGGAATATTATCTATATAAGTTAGAACTATTAGATTCCTTCCTTTATAGATAAGTAAATATAGGTCTACCTCTAACTAGTAGAATCCTATTTTCTCTAGTTTTAAGATATATAGCTTATTCTAGTCTCTTACTACTTATTTTAGGCTATATAAGCTTCTTAGAATTTTTAGGGCTATATCTTTTAGAATTTCTACTCCTAGTAGGGGAATTATAAAGATATCTTCTTATAGGGTACTCTTAGTAAATATATTATTTATATCTACTTAGTATAGTTCTAGATCTTTCTTATATATAGTAGCTATAAATACCCTAAGTATATTATATCTAACTATTAGTATAAATATCTCCTAGAAATCTATCCTAAACTTTTAAGAGAATCCCTTTATAATTAGTCTTACTTTAAACTTATTAATTACTCTACTAATTAGTCTCTTTATATTAAATACCTATTTTAAGGTAACTAGGTTTACTCCCTTTAGTAGAACTACCTAATCCTAGGTATAGTTACTTCCGAGTATAATTAGTTCTTTCTAGATTACCTCTTCCTATATATAATCCTATTTTAGATCTTATATTACTTCTTAGTAGGTTCTTAGAATTAGAACCTCCTATCTTTATATAATCCCTAGTATAAAAGTAGGGAATATAACCTTATAGATATACTCTAGGAGTTTATCTATCTAGTCTATACTTAGATCTAGGTCTTTTATTATATAGATAAAAGCCCTATAATACTTTACTTCTAGGAATTTATTATCCTCTAATTCTCTTAGTCTCTTCTATATAGTTAATCTTATAATTATACTATAAACTCTTTCTTCTTTTAACCCTTTATTAGAGATTAATCTTCTTCTCTTTAAATTCTTCTTCTAAGTATAGATATTCTAGTTATCTTACTAAGGTTCCTCTTAGCTCTTATTTAAAGCCTACTATTTATAATTTTCTTTTTCTTCTTCTAGATTATCTATTACCTAATATTAGTCCTTATCCTTTAATAGTAGAGGTAGCTAAACTTATAGTAGTCTTAGATCTAGTTTCTCCTTTCTTACTAGCCTACTAACTAGGTTTCTAACTAGAGCTTAGCTTAGCTAGTTAAGTCTAGGAATATTTAAAGTTATATCCCTTCCTTTCTTATCTTTAAACTAGATAGTATTATTATAAGCTCTTATAGTCTTTATATTAGGCTCCTAGAATAACTATATTTTAGATATATTAGGTATATAGCTAATAAATATAGTATCTTTCCCCCTATTTATTAACTTATCTAATCTTATCCTAACTAGCTAAGATTTAGTATCTATATATATAACTACTCTATATCCCTAAACCTTAAAGTATAATATAGAAGGTCTCTTTTTAGTAAAAGCTTTATTAGGTAAAACTTTAAACCTATTAATATCTAGCCTATTTAGAAGGGTATTTCTTATAATAGTATAGGTATTTAATACTTCTAGCTAGAATTTAACTAGTATATTTAACTCTTTAAGTATTACCCTAATATATTCCTTAGATATCTAGATAGACCTTTCTATAACTCTATTTTAGATTAAGTTATATACCTTAGTTATATAGTAGGAAATTCTAGATTCCTTCTCCTACTACTTAAGTAATATAAGTAATTCTCTTACTCTATTACTTCTTACTACCTAAAGCTAATTCCCTAACTATAATTTAGCCTTTCTTCTCTATTCCTATAGTATATCTACTATATCTTCCCTTAATTTTAATAGGAATACCTACTTCTTTCTTAAGAAGTTATTAATAATCTTAAGCTACTATTTAAAACCTAGCCTTAAGGTAGGTAAAGGTCTATAGATATTAATTAAAATAAGGGAAAGTCTAGCTAGCTTTCTTTCTATTTCCTTTCCTCTATATTTCTTTATTTTAGCTAAAGAATATACTCTATAGGGCTAGTATCTTATAGGGATAGGAATTTTTTCCTTTAGATTAGTAACTTTATAAAGGTCTCTTAGAAGTCCTTCTCTAAAGTATCTAACTCTTCTATACTATAGCTCCTACTAATCCTAATTAGTCTAGGCTATAAAGGTATAGGTATTATTATTTATTAAGTTCTAGGAAATATAAAGGTATATAAGTTTATCTAGATCTTAGCTAATCTTATTAATAAATAGTACTCCTCCTAAAAGCCTTATCTAGATAACTAGCTTTCTATTAGGTAAATAAAGTATAAATTTTAGTAGTTAAATACTAAACTACTTACTAAATTAGTTCTAAGAAATAAGATTAACTCTAAGCCTAGGTATAAAAAGAATACCTTTTAGTATAATCTATTTGCCCCTCCTTCTATCTATAACTATACTCCTAATATATATAGCTATTAAGTAGCTATCCCTAACCTTAATCTACTTCTTCCTTTTAAGAGGTTTTATATCTCTAAAGAGTAATTCTTAGTTAGTTATATAGATAGAAGTATAAGAGTTAAGTAGCTATTTAGATAGCCTATACTTATCTTTTACCTCTATAGTTAAATAAGCTACCTTATTAATATCTTCTTCCTTAAATAGGAGAGATAATTTAGAGGATACCTCTATATCTTATACTATATAGGCTTTCTTAGAAGATAATTTCCTAGTCTTCTTTTCTAGAGATTATATCTTTAGGTTTAGTTTCTTTACTATTTCTTTAAGTTACTCCTTATCTAGTAAAGATCCCCTCCTAGCTCTAGATTAGGATTATTTCTTTACTACCCTATAGCTTTGCTTTAGCTTAATAGCTACTTTTACTTTATCTAGGTTAGGGTATTCTCTAATCTAGTATTTTCCTTTATATAGGAAATATAATAAGTCCCTACCTATCTAATTCCTTTTCTTAGTAAATATAGCTATCTTACTATCTTCTTATAGCCTTACTTTATATAACTCTAGGAGTATAAGTACCTAGTTAGGTATTATAGATACTTAGGCTAGGATAGTATCTTTTATACTTTAGTACTTAGATAGGAGAGTATCTAGGAGGTACTTTATCTTCCTCTCTAGTTCTTTATAATAACTCTCTTTTAGGTTAATCTTAGTAATCCTTCTTCTAAGGTTCCTAAGATATACCTAAGCCTTCCTAATTATCTACTTATCTAATATCTTAAAGGTAATATACTCTTTTATAACTACTATAGTATATATAGTATATACCTTACTATATTTAGACTTTATTTTTATCTAAATATCTATAGCCTTCTTATCCTTAAGGATCTTATCTTAATTATCCTTAAAAAGGTAGATAAATAGCTTATACCTAGCTATTATATTTGCTTTCCTCTACTCTAGGCTATATCTAGAGTATCTAAGATTCTAAAGAGTAGGAGTACTCTCTTCTAATATTTATAGTATCTATAAGTTAGAGATAATCTAATATATATCTTTTCCTTTAAGGTTATTCCTCTAGAGACTAAACTATATTCTCTAATTCTCTCTTATTAAGATTAGTATAGCCCTTCTCTTACTAATTCTATCTTCTTAATCTATAATTTCTTTTATAAATTAAACCTAAATAAACTCTAGAAACAAGCTCTTTCTTTAATCTAAAAATAATAGTTTCTAGATAGCTATCTTCCTTAGTTAGTAGATCCCTAGCTCTACTAAGCCTATTAGTTTTAAAGGTTACTAAAAACTTATTATAGATTCCTACTCTATAGGGCTAATAACTTCCTACTCTATAGGGCTAATAACTTCCTTAAGTCCTTCCTAACTATTATAACCTATAGATTAGGGTATTAGTAGTACTAGATACTAAATCTAAGGCTTATCTAAAGGTACTTAAAACTTAGGCTTATCTATTCCCTTTATACTTTCTAAGTATGCCTTACTAGGTTCTTTTATAGCTTATATATATAGGGCTTCTTTATATAATATATATAGGTCTATCTTAAGTCTCTCTCTCCTATTTTGCCTCTTCCTTCTAGGACTAGACTTATAGGTTTAGGAGTAACCTATACTACTTTAGTCTTTCTACCTTATAGTTATAAACCCGGGCTTATAACCTATCGAGCTAAGGAGGGCCGATAGGTATAAATAGATTATAAACTATAATAGAAGCTATAAGGAATAGTAGGGGCTAAAGTAGGAATAGTAAGTATATTATTATTATCTATAGGTTAGAGCTAAACCTAAAAGGTATTAGCTTAGATTAGTTATATAATTATTATTATATAATCTAGCCTACCTTAGTATCTCCTACTAGGTAACTAACTAGACTATATATTCTAATATCTCTTCGAGTTTAGCTATAGTATAGATATACTAGATAATTCGAATAGTATAGATAGTAGATAATAATATAGTAATAGTAACTATAATCTTATAGATCTCTAAATAAGTACTAAGTACGATTATTATTACTTACTTAATACTAGAAGATAGGCTTAATTTACTAGGCTCTAATAACTTTAGTTTAATATACTAAGGATAGAAATAGATACTACTTAGTATCTATCTATTATTATATCCTTAAAATTAGTTCCTACGAGATTTAATCTATTCTATAAAGTAAGTAAGAATATAGTAAATAAGGCTATAGAAAGAGCTACTTCTATTCTCTAAATAGAATAGATAGAATAGGCTACTATTATAAGCTAAACTCTCTAAAAGATTAAAAGTAATAGAGCTACTAATAGTATTCTTCTAATATTCGTAATAGCTTCTTAGTCTATATAATAATAACTATCTAACTAGAGTAATAAAGTTAGTTAGCTAATATTAAATATATATAAGAAGGAAGTAGCTAGGCTTAATAAGAACTAGTATATACGTACGAGATATTAAGTAAATAAATAGAAAGAGAAGAACTAGGAGTCTATAATTAATATTAATAATATAGTCCTTATATTTAAGAATTTTACTACTATAACGAATATAGCTATAGTATATAAAAGTAGTAGTAATAGTAATATACCGTATAGCTCTATATATATAATAGATAGTAGTAATACGACTAAGCTAAAGGATAAGGTACTAAGTCTATAATAGAAGAAGTATAGATAGTAGAAGAAATAATAGCTTAAAAAGAGAATAGCTCTACTAATAGTAATACCTTTACTATCTCCTAGTATCTCTCTACTATATACTAGACTATCGCCTTTTAAGTTAATTAATAGACTATTCAACCTATTTAATAATAAAAGTATATTATAATAAAAAAAGATTATAGATACTAAAGATAATAAGTTTAGTTATAGTAGATTTATCGAAGAAATACTAGTATTTATAGCCTCTAAGCCCGAGCCTAAGGCAACTAAGGCCGCTATATCTAAAGAAGTATATAAAGAAGAGTATATAATAGACCCTAAGTATATATTATCTATATAAGGCTATAAGTAATATTATAAGAAAAAGAAGTAATTATTTAGTAGTACGAATACGTAGTAAACTTAATAGTATTATAGTATAAAAACGTACTTCCGGATATATAGTACTATTCTACTAAACTATAGTTAATATTTATTATCTTTTAGTATATTATAGAGCGTATTCGTATAAGTCTCCTTATATACTAAATGCTATTATACGTATACTATTGCCTATAGAATAGTAGTATAAAGAGTGTATTGCTTTTGCTAAGTTATATGCTAAGGCTCCGAAGCCGCACCCGACTGGGGTGTGGGGGTGGGCTGTCCGGATCGGTTTTGCCAATGCATCCATCATGGATCCTTTCAGGTATGAACTGCATCTATAAAAATACCCTCGCCTCCAAGTTCATTTGTCTACCAACCCTCTGGCGATACATTCGCAATGTTCATTTTCCGGCACGGGGGCAGAGAAGCTACTTTGGCGATCCGATACACACGACCCTTCGTTCAACGCCGTTGTGCATCAAGAATTGAGATACCATTCACACCTCCACCAGTGCCCGTCATCGATTCGTGCCCTGCCCCGACATGCCAGTGCAGAGAAAGTCCGTCAGGTCTCGACATCGAGCGAGAGTCGAATATCAAGGGTAGCATGGCATCGTACGCGGAGCAGGTCCTTATCTGTACTGGGAAGAACGATTGGAAGTCGCGGATAGAAGATGAAGAAGATGCTGTACTGGTGCGGCAGCTGAAAGGCTTCCTGACAAGAGGCGGCAAATACGCAGATGTGGGTGGCTATGATATCGAAAGACAATGTAGAATAGAGGCTGATAGAGAGGTAGCCATATCACAATGTACTGTTGACAAACGTTTCATTTCCGTCCAGTTCAAGACAACCCAGCATTGCACCTGGCAAGGACCCAGGCAGAGCGACGACAAGGCCACCAGCATCAGCATTCTTATTCCCAAGCTTTACATACCTCCCAAGTATACCGACTGATGCGAGTTCTGTGGAAGCTTTTATCAAAGCCTTCATCCTACCACATAAGCTTCACAATACATATGATCGCTTGACGCGAGAACAGCAGAACATTCTATTACGACAGCCGAAATTGCAAAGTCAATTTACTGGTTCCCGGCCCGTTAATGAAATACTTGTCCTGATCTGCGGACATGGAGGTCGCGATGA
Source organism: Pseudocercospora fuligena (assembly GCA_014298035.1). Classification (NCBI taxonomy): domain Eukaryota; kingdom Fungi; phylum Ascomycota; class Dothideomycetes; order Mycosphaerellales; family Mycosphaerellaceae; genus Pseudocercospora; species Pseudocercospora fuligena. The sequence continues at coordinate 654,163 of JABCIY010000175.1, forward strand.
GAGATGCGGCAAATTAGGACCTATACTCCAGGCCGAGTTCGAGGAGAAGCTAGAGAGACAAAACATACAGATTCTTCGTGATGACCAAGATCCTGGTGGCGATGGAAAGTCACCTACACCCTCTGCGCGAGTGGGTCTGATCAGTCACATCGGTGGTCACAAATGGGCAGGTAACGTAATTTTATATATACCACTGACCCTTCAAAACAACGCCTTAGCTGGTAAGGGCATCTGGTACGGTAGGGTGTCGCCAGAAAACGTGGAAGGCATCGTCACAAAGACAGTGATGGAAGGGAAAGTTATCAAGGATTTGTTCAGAGGTGGAATAGATCGCAGTGGAGAGACCATAAGGCTTTGAGCTTCGAGGCTTGGTTCACTCTGCTACATAGTCCAGCAGATCAAAGTCTAGACTACGAGCGAGGCTCTGTGCATGCTCCCACGTCACAAGAGGCCCTACTCGCCATTTGCCACCAGGCTCCAAGGGATCGCTGCTTCCAATTCCACCAGCTCGCACTAGAAGCCTGAGGCTTGACAGGGTTGCGATCTGTTTGTACATGTCTATTGTGGTTCGGATATCGTCAGGCAATATTGCATGAAGTATTGCCAAAAGTCGATCGGCAGTAAATGCAGATGCAGCAAGCAGGTGACGAGGAACTTTGCGAATCTGGCTGGGTCTTCCGCCGGAGCGTGCTGTTCCGCCACCCTTCTTTCGTCGCTTCCGTTCTGTTGACTTCATAAAGTACAACGCATCGAACCTCGCAGGGTTGAAGGAGGCTAGGTATGCTGCTACAAGCAGCCACTTAGCATAGTAGGGAAGCTCATGAGTCTTGCTTCTCGAGACAATTGTCGCAGCCTCCGGGTTCTGCACGATTGAGTCGAGCAACACGCTTTCGTCTTGGAACAATCTGCGCTGTGCCACAAGTAGTCTGCTGAAATCTCGTGTGCCGAATTCACCCTTAATGACCGGCGCTACGAATGGCCTCCACAGTTTATGGCAGGTTGCACGAAACGCGACCAGATCTCGAGCTGCATTGTGACCTAAGGCATCCCAGACAGCTGCGCAGAATCGCGGCCACAACCAGGCCTTGTCTTCCTCGTGTGTCTCGTCGTCGTATTCAAGTTCTGCCGGCGGCGGCTCCAGAAATATATCCGGAGGCTTCCGAGCTACGATGTGTACAGTCTGATTTCGTGAATAAGGTGCAAAGTGCAGATGAGGTACACCGGCTTGATGTAGGAATCGAGGCTGTGGGTGACGCACAATCATCACCACGCTCAGCTGAGGAAGTGTCTCGCCCAGCCTACTCAATGCTGCCAGTAGTGTCGGCGGCGCATCCCTCTGCTTGTCTATGCCATCAAACACCAGAACAAACTTGCCCTGCTTGGCTAGAAGTTTTTGCAGATGCACTGATAGAGCACTGATGTTTTCGCATCGTGCATTGTATCCTGGTGTATCTCCATTTGCTTCGTGCGATCGTAATGCTTCGTCTACCGCGCCGACTGTACGCTCGAGCAGGTGTCTGCCCGTCACGCACTCGCGACATGGTATGATTGCATGCCGGAGTTTGTTCTGTTCCAAGTATGACCGGGTCACACTGCTCTTGCCTGTCGCTCTCGGGCCGTAGACCACCAGTGATGGAGGAGAGGGTAGCGAGTGCTGCTTGCCATCAGCACATCGCAATCGGCAATAGTGTACATCGGCATACCGAGAGAAGAGCTGCCAACTGCTTTATCTGAACATCCCTACACTGCCACTGATCTAAGAGCGACAGCTGTAGCTCATCCGGGAGCATTGCAAGACCCATGGTCGCGGAGAAGCTGCGTTGCTTGATTGTACGAAAGTGAACGCGACGTTGGAGACGCGACAAGCTTTATACCCTAGCTGCTATACCCAGCCAACGAGGGACCATTCTGAGGAGCGGAGTGAGCTCCGGATCTAAAATATTCTGGGGTTGGAAGGAAGAATTCGAGAAAGTGAATGAACAGCAGCTGCCACCTGATGTCGCGGAACCCGTTGCTAGGGGGTCCGCGCTCTTTCCTGCGCTGGCTGGCTCAATGGCCCTTCTCTTCGAGTCTCGCGACTCAACTTCGCCATGCCACCACACATTTCCTGAACATCTTCCGCAACGCCTTTGCTGGCACCATCATGGCAGCGACACGCCGAGACTCCAAGGCCGCTATACCACCAGAGCCTCCCCGGCACATGGTACATCTAAAGACTAAAGAAGAATGTCGCCTCGGCAACGAGACAATCCAAGTCTGGACCGTTGAGCTGCCTAGTAAGCATGCCGAAGGAGTCCTGAAGTAATCACGCATTGCCTTCTCCTTTCATGATCGACATCGCTGACTGTTTGCAGGGTGATAAAAGACAATGTTCCTGGACAAGACTCGATTGATCTTCAGCACCTGCGTCGCTTCGCAAAGCCAAAGTTCCTGCCAGAACATGTACTCGGCAAGCGGGATCTCGTCAAGGAAATGTATGCAGTGCCACGCGCATGGGAGAACACGCCACAAGCCGTCATGCAGGCACCCACCACCGCTGTCTGGGAGTACTCGAATCCTGCAAAGTCGCGACACAATGCACGTCCACCGACCCTTCATCTGCTGATCTGTCCCACGAGGATTATGAGTCTCCAGGACCTTCACGGAATTTTGAAGGAACACACACCCTTCTCTTCGTCGGCTGACTCTTGGGCATATCCGCTCGAGATAAAGGAAATCACTGTCCCTCTTCTCGCACCTACGAGCGTGGCACAAGCGAACGAGTGGTCCGCTCATTACTGGCCGACATTCTACAGGAAGACCAACCCGTTCGGCGCGCATCCTGCCAGCATTGAAAAGGCAGAGACCGAGCTGCAGCAGCCAGAAGAGGAAAATATCGGAGTTGAGGAAGCACTTGCACTTGCCGCCAGAGTAGGGGACGACAACCGCCGACGTGGGCTCGGTTCAGGCACAGGCTGTGTCATCGTGGAACGCGTCGAAGGCAGCACCAATATCATTGCCGTTGCTGGCGACGCACGCTACAAACCCCAAGCGCACCAATTTGGTGAGGCTGACAATGACACCTACTGCAGAGGAAACATGATGGGTCACGCTGTCATGCGTGCCGTCGGTATGGTCGGACGCAAGCGATTACGCTGTGCTACTCTATCCATTGCCAGGTCTGCCGCTAAAGCCGAGAGCAACTTTCACAAAGGAGGTCTCGCCGTGGATGAAGAAGCCCGTGACGCGTTCTTTAACGATCTGCCAATCAGTCAGCTCGAAGAGCAGTACTTTCGGGAGGACAACCTCAAACCAGATGGCTACCTCTGCCTCAAGCTGGAGATATTCCTCACGCACGAGCCCTGCATAATGTGCTCGATGGCTCTTGTGCACAGCCGTGTTGGACGCGTCATCTTCAAGGAGCGTATGCCAAAGACTGGAGGCTTGACGGCCGAAATGACTAGAAACGATTCCGGTCCTGTCGGTCTTGGGTATGGAATGTGTTGGCGAAAGGAGCTCAACTGGCAATTCATGTGCTGGGAATACATCCCAGTGACCGAAGCAGGCACTGTCACCAGAGAGGGCAGCAGCAAAGATCTCAAGGATGAGAAGTACAATCCTGAAGCGAAGAATACTTTGGAAGATGTTATGAGTGCTAATGTTACTTTGAGCAGCTTTGCAAGCATGCATGTGTAGCGCACTTGCGATGCAGAATGGAGCTGGCGGAGCATAAGTTACGATGGCATGACCACGACCGCAGCAATACTGTATGGCATCACGCTTGGTATGGCTACGAGAGAAAAGGATTTGAGCATTAGCGTTGGCGTTCCGGTAGAGAAGCGGCCTCACGACTTACAGTGTATGATACTCGAGCATGTACGAGACATAGCTGCCGCAGACAGCAATAGAGATATGATAGAGTCTGCAAAGATCGAGTTCGAGTTTCTCACTTTCGCTCTCAATTTTGCCTTCACGACTCCGAGATCATAGTACCTGAATGCATACGAGAGCAAGTACTTATTGACTCGTACATTGCTTGATGGAAAATGAGAGCACGCGGGTGCAATTTCAGACTTCACTTAATCGCGCCCTCAACTCCACAGCCATCCAGATCGCACAGCTTACCTGGTCACCTCTAGACTGAAATATGAGGCGACTATTCATATCAGCTGACCGAGAGAGGGATCTGGACTTCACCACACCGTCCTCAAGCGTTCTCAACATCCAGCAGCAACAAGGTTTATAAATACCTGTTATGACCGTCTCCTCGTCACAGCCAGGAGAACAGTCTCTGGAAGCGCACCTGTCGCATCGTCAAGTCTGCAACCAAGAGCTGATAGCATAACTCCTGTGCTAGAGCTGGCGCGCAAGCGATCAAGACTAGACGGATCTTCGAGTACAGTAGGTCTTAGTAGCACGGCGATCCGCCAGATGGGTACGATGCACGATGGAGCTGCTTCTTCCCAGGGTCCTCCACTGCGAGCACTTGGCCTGATAGATTATTTTCTCGTAGAAGCGACAGGAGAAGGCTTGAGCAGAAGACGGGACGCCGCGATGCCATGCAATTAGTATTGCGAGCCTGCCTTGTGTGATTTGATTTTTTCTTTCCGGAAACATCTGCGCCAAAATGAAGCGAAGCTGTTCTCGTAGCAGGCTCAAAGGACCGCATCTGCGTAGGTTCGAGTATGCTCAAGATCTTATTCCGCAATCAGGTCGTGCGGATGTGGAAAGGCAACAATGGTTCGGATCTGTGTTGCACGGAGCAAAACGTGACGACATCAAGGTGACTTATGAGCGTACTTACAAGGTCAATTTGCTTCGCTGTAAGACAGCTTCGGTCTGCGTGTTCGAGACTGATCGAGTGCCGAAGAACGTGAAACATAGACCTGAGCAAGGGAATTTATGGTGTATAGAAAGCTCTAGGCGCTACTGAAAAATCTCAATGCTGGAAGTCGATTGATTCAGTGGGAGTAGGGAGCCACAGCGGCTACCATGCTCTGAGATCTGGATCATTTGCGCTGATCGTGCCCATTGGCCTAAGTACGCGACTTGCTTGGTGTTTCCAGTGACATCGCACGGTACTGAGCGACAAAAGACTCAAGCAGGTGGGGGATCTCATGCCTCACTTGCGATGGCAGTGCTGGTCTCCTGCTCGGGTACTGAATAGTCTGCTCAATATGTGAAATGTAGCAACATTGGGATGAACATATCGCGTTCGATTGTCCGGCCTTGTTCCAGCTCGATGGTTTAATGACACCTTCGCGGTCCTGAATTGGGCTGTGCTAGGCATTGCATCCAATTCGCGTTGAAGCAAGTCCAGATCTCATGTCGATGCCTTCTTCAAACCAAGACTCCAATGACTTCTTGAACTGCTTTGCTTCTTCTCAGCCGATGCGTCCTTTGAAGCTTTCCTCTGCTTAATCCTTCGACTAATTCCGAACTCCATTCGCGGTTTGTTCGCGAGCGCCTCCATTGTAGTATCCCCATAGAAGCCCACAAGGCTGTTATCGGGCTGAATGTACCGTTTCGATTCTGCCCATTCGTGTAATGCTGCTAGATATTCTGCTTCGGAGGCAAACCCGCGATGTGGCGTGAGAGGTGGAGGTCCCGCGGGAAAGCGACCAAGGATTTGGTGATCGGACCCAGCCCCGGACGTGTCAGTGTTTATGGAAAGCGTGAACATCCATCCTCCATAGTGTTTGCAAGAGTCGCCGCGTGTGGGTATGTTCTTGCGTGTAAGAGGAGGAGGAAGTATCCTGCAGAGCCCGAGCTTGAGATGGAGCAGGGTACAGATCCTTCAGCCCAGGAGTAAAGGCGTGCTTTTCTTCTCACAATGTTCCCGGGTTAGAGAAGGAAAGACGTCCGACAACAAGTATGACAGCCAAGGCGCATCAGGCTCGAGTGCCACGGAGCTCGGTGGAGGACAGGAACAGCAAGATCCGCAAGAAACAGTGAAGAAGGAGAAAATCACTCTATCAGAGGAACAAGACAAGCAAGAGCAGAAGCGGACCGGCCAACAGAAGAAAGGAGGATTTGGTCTGCCGGCATTGGCTATTTTTGCCGTTGGCTTCCCTCTGGGCTGGTATCTGAGCGATTACAGACCATTTGGCAAGAGCAAAGGGTCTTCTGAGCCATCAGACTTCATCAAGTACACATTATGTGCGAAGGAGAATGTCTCTTCCACCGCTGCCATATTCAGACTACGGCCTTCCTCAAAACCCACCATTGATCTTGACGACCCAAATCTCGAGCGAGTCATTACAAGTGTCGAATTTAAGCAGCCTCAGTTGCAAATTGCACGATCCTACACTTGTCTGCCGCAGGAGCGTGGGCAGCACATGGACGAGCTGCGATTCTTGATCCGCAGAGAGCGCAAGGGCGAAGTGTCCAACTACTTGCACAGGCTGCCGAACAACGCTGAAATCGATGTGCGCGGGCTATATCCAGAATTCGTCCTGCCTGATGATGTAAAGAGTGTGGCATTCCTGGTTGGAGGTACAGGCATTGCTCCTGCTATGCAAGCAGCAGATATTCTCGCCGGTCAGGCAGACATACACATTCTATGGTCAAGCAGAAGAAGAGAAGATTGCATCGGTGGCTATAACGATACCAAGCCAGCTAGTCAGCGTTGGAGCTTTTGGCCAAGTTCAACGCCTGTCAAAAATGCTTCTGGCGCTGCTGATCTGCAGGGCGTTGAGAAGGGAGCTCTAGTGTCCATGCTCGAGAGACTGAAGATGCATTCAGTGTCTGATGTCGAACAGAGGTCACGACTGTCCGTTGATTACTTCGTTGACGAAGAGGGCAGTTTCGCGAGTCCGGAAGATGTTAAGCACATGCTGAGTTCGCTATCAAAGGGCGATCAATCTGGTCGCAAGATCTTGATTGTATCTGGTCCTGAAGGGTTTCTCAGTCATTGGGCCGGATCTAAGCAATGGGCAGATGGACGAGAAGTCCAGGGTCCACTTCGAGGTGTTCTTTCCACCCTTGATCTCAAGGGTTGGCAAGTCGTGAAGCTGTGAGCGAAGATGCCTCGCTTCGATTCGAGCAGCTACGAGCGTCAAGGATTTGTTGAACCCTAACTCGTCACCTGGTCTAGCACTTCCACATACCTGGCTCGATCCCATCGAGAATACTAGAGGCCATACAGAGTACCACATATTAGCCGGATATATGTGGTACCAATGCCGGACCTAGTGCCGGGACCAAGCAGATTTCTAAGTCTCCTCCACTTCGGCCGAATTTCCGCACTGGTGGCACCCATATAGGCTATCGCTGAACAACGCCATTCACGGATGTTAGTGGCCCACACTTTGCACGCTGCTCGATACTTTCATCACGAAAGTCTGCTCACAGTCGTTGCAACATCTATTTGCAGTGCGCTCGAAGCTGTACTTGACGTGGCAAGAGTCCACCTGCACATTCAATGGCCACCCCGGAGACAGCAGAGGCGAATGATGATCTCGACGTTATCGAGCCTGTCCAGACAAATAATGTGCGGCCAGAATGTTTTACTTCGACCTTTCAAGAAATCTTGTTCGTCCTAACAGCTACAATGGCAATCGGTATGACGAGTTTTCTCAGCGGCAGTGTCACTGTGACGTCTACCTTCATTGGAAGAGAGTGAGTCTGCACGGCAAGAATTGGGAAATTCATATGTTGACAGCTTATTAGTTTAGGAATGTCTACAGCTGAAATCACATGGATATCCTCAGCGAGTTCATTGAGCAGTGGTGCATTTCTGCTGTTCTTCGGCAAGGTCGCCGATCTTTTCGGTAAGGCAGCCTTGAGACTTTCCAAGTTCTCTGTGACTGACTGTTGACAGGCCGCAAAGCCCTTTTTGTCGGATCGCTGTTCCTCTTCTCTGTTTTCTGCCTGGTTGCGGGATTCGCGAGAGACGCTTTGGCCATAGACGTGATAAATGGAGTGCTAGGCCTGTTCTCTGCGTCTGCGGTACCACCGGCAGTAGGCATGTTAGGTATCGTCTATGGAAAGCCAAGCAAGGTAAGCCAACCCAAAGATCGAGCTATGACACCAAGTCACGCGAGTTCGCGCTGCAAGAGAAGTGCGCACTATATGCCAATGACAACAGTCTTGTCATGTTGCTCACTATTTGAAATGTTCGAACAAATGCTAACCAATACTCCTACACTTGCAGAGGAAGAATGCTGCGTTCGCTTGTTTCAGTGCTGGAAACCCGCTTGGCTTTGTTGCGGGCACGATTCAGGGCGGCATTGCAAGCAGCCTGTTTGGATGGCGTGCTGGATTCTTCTTGTTGGCCATCGAATTCCTCATCTTCACTGGCATTGCGCTGTTCAGTGTCCCGAAAGACTTCACTGCCAAGGAACCTTTCAACTGGACTACCCTCAAGAAATTTGACTTCCTTGGCACAGCCTTGACAGTAGCTGGTATCGGGATGTTTTCTGCTGCTATCAGTCTGGGTGATACAGCTCCAGACGGATGGAAAACGCCATATGTGCTTGCGTTGCTGATCATCGGCTTCCTGCTCATCGTTGCTGTCGTCTTCTGGGAAATCTACTTCGAGTTCCCTTTGATGCCCATGCATATCTGGAAGGATCGGAATTTCTCTCTAGTCATGGCTATTTTGACGCTTGGGTTTGTCGCATTCACTCCAGCAGCCTTCTTCGTCTCTTTATACTTCCAGAACGTATGGCGCATGTCGGCTTTAATGGTCGCGGTCCACCTCTTGCCGATGGCGATCAACGGAATAATCGTCAACATTTTCGCTGGCTGGGCTCTTCACCGCATCTCGAACAAGACCTTGATGTACGTAGCAGCGACATGCTACGCCATATCTTATCTCTTGTATGCAGTGAACAGAATCCACGACAGCTACTGGGCATTCTACTTTCCAGGGTTGCTGCTAATGGTCGTTGGTGCCGATCTGGAGTTTAACGTTGCGAACATGTATGTGATGAGCTCGATGCCGCCATCTCAGCAGAGTACGGCCGGTGGCATCTTCCAAACGGTCACTAAGCTATGCATGACTATTGGACTCGGCATGGCTACCGCGGTCTTCAACGCTGTCGAAAGCAAGCCTACTCTGGCAAGCTACTGGGATGAGCAGACACAGCCATATGCTGCAACATTTTGGGCAAGTTTCGCGGCCTGTGCCTTGAGCATTTGTCTGGTGCCCTTTCTGACGATTGGAACGCAAGGCGGAAAGAAGAAGGAGAATCACACCGAAAAGGAAGCAGCTGTGGACGTTCTAGAAAGCGATCTCCAAGAGAAGGCTACGGCTCGGGCTATGGTCAACCAAGCGATGCCTACGGCCGGCTGAGCGAGAAGCATTTCATTGGATCACAGAAAACCTCACGTTGCAGCGAGCAAGTTCGAGTTTAGGGCCAGATGCGGCAACGGCTTCGAGTTGCCCTTCGATGACTGTCCAAGCAATTGGCATCAGGCAGGCACCGACTGTGTCATCATTTAATGGTATTGCAGCAGCAGATGTCTTCGCAGATGTCAAGCAGCGGCCTGCCTGATCTGATGCGGTTCCCTAAGCTGTCCAAGATTCGATTATGGCTATGACCGACGATCTGTCAGCACCGCACGCGCTGGGCCTCGATGCGCATATTGCCAGCGCCAGTTGAGCAATCATGGATCCCTCTCAATGAGTGAATGCGAAATGCGGCAAGACCATTCGCGACTCAACAGTTCTTACTGTCCCAAGCAATCGAATGGAAATACAAGCACACGAGTATCGGGACACAGAAGTGAGCAGTCGCTTGGCGGCATCTGGAGATGAGCCCGACATCAAATCTGTCATTACACTTGAGGCTGTGCAAGAGCATTGAGAATGCAGAAAGTAGACAGTGTAGCCAAGAGATCAAGGTTGTGCAAACGAGTATGTCTGTCAGATTGGTGGATGCAGTTCTTCCCTTGCGTGGTGACATAAATCGTGGTGAATCGGCACAGATCCGATCTTGCAAGGGTGAATGGATCTCATCACGCCCTTGCCCATGAACGTTGCAATGTTTATTCAGACATCAGCCTTGGTGACCACAACCAAGCGATTCTAACTCTGCAAGTTTCCAACGCCTATTCTTCCTTCAAATCGTAGAATTCGGCAGCCTGAAAAAGATGCAGATCTGCCATCGGACTTTACATCCGTTTTGTCTACCCGAACGGCGAGCTATCGCGTGGCAATGGCTCGGCGCCAACCATGCCGTGCATTTGGGCATTTCTACGGCGTCATGGATTGGTCTGCATCTTTGATTTCGCGTACCTCTCTGAGCACACACCTCTCTTGTCCCAGCGTTAGCTCTTTTTGGCTTTGTTCTAAGTCGTTCGTTTGTCTTTCGATGGCTTGGCTTTTCCCTTGATGCCGCCGCCGCCACTGGAAAGCCGATTATCCAGGAACAGCCAGAGTGCTCGCCACTACTGCTTGATGGCTAGAGAAACACGACTTGCGATTCTTCTTTAACCATCTCCTGGACTGCGCTGCGTCGTCTATAGAGCCCTGCGAGGCTCTTGTACATCTTGGACTATTTCCGGAGTCAGGACCAGGAAAGCCCGCCCAAGATGGTGTTCTTTCGCCAGGTCTGGACGCTATGCGAGAAGACCTTGATCATTGTCTTCATGCGACATTGGTTAGGGACTTTGATCCGAGCATTTCTGGCACCTATTATCTTTATGTTCATAATTTCCTATGCGAAGAACTTCTTCGTCCCTCCATCGGAATTTGGCATTGGAACTCCGACGGCACTTCGATCACTCAGCGAAGCAGTTGGCGCATCAGCGGGTGGACGCAACTTGGTGGTGGTGGTCAACAATGGATCGACTGCGAGCGACATTGGTGCAGTCACAGATGCGCTCCGTGGTCCTATCACTGCGCAAGGGAAAGCGTTCCAGGTCGTGGAAAACGAACAGGAATTGCTCACACTGTGCCCGAGCTCAATCAGAGGAGTCTCTCCATGCTTTGGCGCAGTCGTGTTTGAGTCCTCGCCCGAGACTGGCGGTCTCTGGAACTACACTATCAGAGCAGACGGCGCCTTTGGACAAAATATATACGTCAACACTCAAGACAACGATGCTGAGATATATACGCTTCCGCTGCAGCGAGCAATCGATGCAGCTATAGCGTCTCAGAATGGCACCACTCTCCCGGACGGCATCCTTCAGTATCCTTTCACAACCAAGACCCCGGAAGAGCGACAGCGGAACATCACACGCCTGTACATGGGTTCTCTCATCAATATTCTGGCCGTGGCTTACTTCATTGGTATTGTGGGAATATGTTACCAATTGACAGGACAGATGTCTCAGGAACGAGAGTTGGGCATGGCGCAGCTCATTGAAAGTATGATGCCCAACAAGCAAAGGTGGATGCCGCAAGCTGCACGTCTGCTGTCACTTCACATCTCCTTTGACATACTTTACTTTCCAAGCTGGGTCATCATGGGGATCATCGTCGCTGTGCTGAACTATCCAAATTCAGGCATGGGGATCTTGGTCGGCTACTTCATCATGTCTGGACTTGCCTTGGCCTCTTGGAGTATTGCCTTTGCGGCCCTTTTCAGGAAGTCGCAGCTTTCTGGTATCACCGTCACAATCACATCCATCGTGCTAGCGATCATCATTCAAGTCATTCCTCCAGTGGGCACTGGTGCGGCAATCATTTTGTCCTTGCTCTTCCCATCGATCAATTATACCCTGTTCATCATCTATATGGCATACTGGGAGCAACAGAATCTTGGCGCGAACTTGCAAGAAGCACCTCCGACTGCTCCGTGGCGCGTGCCCGGGTATGTGTTCTTCATCTTTTGCGCTATCCAGATTGTGGTGTACCCGCTTATTGGCGCGCTCATTGAGCGCGTCAAGTACGGCACAGCTACAAAGTCGAGACAACTTCGATACTATCCCAGTGAGCAACAGGAAACAGTAAAGATTACAGGGCTTTCGAAGCACTACCTTCCAAGCTGGTTCTCGGGGAACCTCTGGTCAAGATTCCGCAAAAGCCCTCCACAGACAGTCAAAGCTGTGGACAATGTTAGCTATTCAGTGCTCAAAGGCCAAATTCTGGTGCTCCTGGGTGCCAATGGTTCAGGCAAGAGTACGACTCTTGACACTTTGGCCGGATTGCAAAAGCCGACAAGTGGCAGTATTGAGATGGACGCAACTGGTGGAATTGGACTATGCCCTCAGAAGAATGTGCTTTGGAATGAGCTGACTGTCTATGAGCATGTGAGGCTGTTCAATCGCCTCAAGGCCACAGGTCAGACCGACACCAAAGCACAACTCATCGAACTTATTCACGGCTGTGATCTTGAACAGAAAATCAATGCTCGGTCAGAGACTCTTTCTGGAGGTCAAAAGCGAAAGTGTCAGCTTGCCATGATGCTGACTGGTGGCTCTAGCCTTTGCATGATGGACGAAGTAAGCTCCGGATTAGATCCATTAAGTCGAAGGAAGATCTGGGACATCATTCTAGCGGAACGAGGCAGGCGGTCTATGCTGCTTACCACTCACTTCTTGGATGAAGCCGATCTACTTTCGGATGACATCGTCGTTATGTCTAAGGGCAATGTGGTTGCCCATGGCTCGGCTGTCGAATTGAAACATCACCTTGGAGGGGGCTACCGCGTCAGGATCTACCACGAGGATGAAAAGGAGTTGTCGGAAAAGCTTCAAGCTACAAGAAAGACCGTCTATCACGACCAAACTGTCTATCATCTTCACGATTCGTCAGAGGCAGCGCGATTCGTGGCAGAGCTTGAGCGTCACGGCGTCTCTTCATATCAGGTGAATGGGCCTACCATAGAGGATGTCTTCCTGAAGCTTGCTGAAGAGGTCAAAGACGAGCTCGAGAAGGGTAAAGAATACGATGCATCTCCGGCCTTGAGCGATGGAGAGACTGCTGCGCCCGAAGAGTCTGATAAGCGGCTTCAGCTACTTCCAGGACGACAGCTCTCCTTCTTTGCACAGACATGGGTCCTCTTCCAGAAGCGTGCGACCATCCTGGTTCGAAATAAATGGCCATACCTCGTTGCCTTGCTGCTTCCTATCATCGCTGCCGGCTTGGTGACTCTCTTCCTACAGAACTTCGACCCGCTCTCGTGTGAGCCATCGAACCTGGTGTCGACGTCAACTACCTTCTCTTTGAGTAGCGTTCTGGCGTTTGGAGCTGATATTCCCCTCGGCCCAGCAGGTCAAAACCTCCTTCCAGAAGTCCGAGAACTGTTCCCCTTTCTTGCAGCCAACACGAGCTCGCTCCAGCTTGTGGATTCTTTGGATGCTTTTACCAACTATATCAGCACCAATTACTCATCCGTTACGCCCGGAGGCATTTTTGACGGGACCACGCCTACATTCGCGTGGAGGGGTGACTATGGAATGCAATACGCTATCGCAGCCCAGAACCTCATCCATAACAGCCTGCTCGACGTTCCGATCTTCACGTCCTATCAGCCTTTCGACGAGCCCTGGGCGCCTGATGCAGGTCAGAGTCTGCAGTTCATCCTGTATTTTGGACTTGCGATGTCTGCTTTCCCTGGCTTCTTCGCTCTGTATACCAACATCGAGCGTCTCCGGAATGTTCGAGCCTTGCACTACTCCAATGGAATACGGGCAGGCCCTCTTTGGCTCGCCTATACCTGCTTTGACTTCCTGATTGTGCTTCTGGTCAGCGCCATTTCGGTAATCATCTTCGTCGGCACATCCAGTACGCTGTATGCTCCAGGATATCTTTTCGTCGTATTTGCACTATATGGCCTGTCCGCAACGCTCACAGCCTATGTGGTATCCTTGTATACCACGAGTCAGCTCGCCACATTTGCATTCGCCGCTGGAGGGCAGTGCAGCTTCTTCTTGCTCTACTTCATTGCATACATGTGCATCATCACCTATGCACCGGCATATGCCATTGACAGCTACGTCAACTACGCCAATTTCACAATTGCGTTATTCTTTCCCTCTGGCAACCTACTGCGGTCTCTTTTGCTGAGCTTGAATGAGTTCTCGCTCCTCTGCCGTGGCAATGAAATTGCTTCGTACCCTGGCGACATCCTTGTGTACGGCGGACCAATCCTCTACCTCATCCTTCAGTCAATAGCACTGTTCATTTGGCTCGTCTGGTATGACAGCGGTTGGAGACCAGGCTTCCTAGCTCGCACGAAGCATAGAACTCCCGACGCCGAAGAAATCGATGAGATGGACCCGGAAGTGTACGCAGAGGCCGCTCGGGTTGACGACGCCAAAGACGAGCTCCGCGTTAAACATGTTACCAAGGCATTCGGGCCATTCGTTGCAGTTCAAAATGTCTCGTTTGGCGTTCCGCACGGCGAGACTTTTGCCTTACTCGGCCCTAATGGAGCTGGTAAATCAACGACAATCGGACTCATTCGAGGCGACATGAGGCCAAGCGATCGCTCGAGTGACATCTTGATCGAAGACACCTCTATCATTGATCACCGAGCAGCGGCTCGCGCCAACTTGGGAGTCTGTCCACAGTTCGATGCAATGGATCAGATGACTGCCATCGAGCATTTGCGTTTCTATGCGCGTGCGAGAGGAGTGAGTGATGTCGAGCACAATGTCGAACAAGTCATTCACGCTGTCGGCCTCGCACCGTTCAAGAACCGCATGGCTGCCAAGCTGTCTGGTGGAAACAAGAGGAAGCTCAGCTTAGGGATCGCGCTGATGGGTAACCCTAGCGTGCTGCTGCTCGATGAACCTTCGAGCGGCATGGATGCTGCTTCCAAGCGAGTCATGTGGCGCACTCTGGGTGCCGTATCTACAGGACGTTCTCTGGTCATCACTACGCACTCTATGGAGGAAGCAGATGCTCTAGCAGATCGTGCAGGCATCATGGCTAAGCGAATGCTTGCATTGGGCACCTCTGATCAGCTGCGGAAGAAACACGGCGATGCTTACCACGTGCACGTCGTGCACAAGAACGCGCCACACAGCACAGAAGCAGAGATGAGAGAGATGAAATCTTTCATCCGCAGCACTTTCCCTCACGCTCAGGTGGAGGATCGTGTTTTCCACGGACAGATGAGATTCAGTGTACCAAACGACCGTACCGCGCAACGTGCTGACTCTTCATCTCTCGAGGACAAGAGCATCGACGATGACAAGAAGGGTGCATTGACCAGCATAGAGCCAGCGAGCGGCATTTCGAATGGTATCAGCTCGCTATTCCATATCCTCGAGACCAACAAGGAGAAGCTCGGATTCGAGTACTATTCCGTTAGCCAAGCAACCTTGGATCAAGTATTTTTGAGCATTGTGACGAAGCACAATGTGATGGAGGAGAACTATGCGCGTGCACACGGGCAAAGAAAGCTCACAGCATGGCAGAAGACGAAACAAGGCATTGCGACAGTCTATCATAATGCGTAAGCAACATATACAGAATTGGAGTACAGAACATTGGAAATATGGCATAGCATAGCATAGCGCAGTGTAGCATTTACGGGAGGAATAGAGAGAGATACCCATATGTATAGGCATAGATTGCGATTCAACCAAGTACTATTCATTATTATCGTCTGAGCATAATCACTTCGACACCATGACATGGATGCAAGGAGCTGAATCGTTCTGCCGATGACGCGGATCTCACCTCAAGAATCAAGCTTCCGCCAAGAAAAGCTTGGTCGCGAGCCTGGAGAGCCATTGATGTCAGTCGATCGCGTGTGCTCGCAACCTGTAACTCTACCTGCTTCTCAGGCTCTCGATGTGACTTCCTTCCTTGTACGCACCTTCCACGATCTACCGTTACTTTGTTCTCGAGCTGGGTCAGCGGATAGGAAAGTCTTCTGTGACGCAAGGAGCAGTGAGCAGGTGCAGCATTGGTCACATGTAAAGATCCGATCGGGTGGAAGGTGCGTGTTGTCCCTGCCTCTGCTACTTGCGTTCAACCAGGAAGGGGCGGAAAAGGAGACAGCTGTAACTCACCAACTTGAGCTTCGATTTCTGTCTTGTTTAGAGCCACTGATTGTCCAGAAATTCCATCAGCATTGCCAAAATGTCATCAGATCTACCCGGCAGCTTTCCGAAAGACCTGCCAACCGGGCACCTCGAAGCCGCAGAGAAAGCTCTGAACCATGTCACGAACAAAGCAGACAAACACGATGAAGATCCAAAGGAACACATCCATGCCCCTGCAGCTCATGAGGAATCGCACGCTTGGTTCAGGAGCATGTTTCCTTGTAAGCAAAGCAGATTTCTCCAGTTGGATTTGGGCGCTTGCTAATGGCTGTGATAGATAATTCGCTGGAAGAATTCGAAAATGCATGGCATTTAGGCAATTATGTGCTTGATCGCAAGACGGGAAAGAAGTCTTTTGAGGAAATGAGTATTTATGTCCGGGTAAGCAAGGATACAATTCCGTCACTCTACATGTGAGTAATGCTGATCAGACTCCAGCTCGGAATGCACTTGCTTTACTACGGCTCTCAACAGGAGAAAGCTCTGCAGTGGAAGAGGACACAAGCCATGTTGAAAGATCAGTCTGTCAAGATGGGCAAACAGTACGATGCTCCGGAGAGTGTTGATCACATTCTACCATTTATTGAAAGCTTCAAACTACAGGACACGCTATCTCAGCTCAAGGAACCCGATCCGAAGAAATATTCGACTTTCAACGAGTTCTTTGCCCGAGAGCTGAAGCCAGATGCTCGACCTATTGATGAGCCTCATAACCACCGTGTGGTTTCCAGCCCCGCAGACTGCCGCCTCACAGTCTTCCCTACGATCGACTTGGCACAGAAATTTTGGATCAAAGGATTTGGGTTTTCTCTTGAGGGGCTGCTTGGATCGAAAGAGCTGGCACAGTACTTCGATGGCGGCTCTATCAATATTGCGCGTCTTGCTCCTCAAGACTATCATCGATGGCATGCGCCAACTTCGGGGACGGTGGAGAGCATTACGGACATACCTGGGACGTATTATACTGTCAATCCACAGGCTATCAATGAGCCAGGCACACTCGATGTCTTCTGTGAGAACAAGCGATCTGTGATGATGCTCAAACGCGCCGCTACGGGATCACGGGTGGCGATCATTGCAGTAGGAGCAATGCTGGTCGGCAGCATCAGATACAATCCTGGTATTCAGCAAGGCGCGGAGGTGAAGAGAGGCCAGTGTCTAGGAGCATTTCTGTACGGCGGCAGTACAGTAATTGTGCTGTATCCGAAGAACGAGGTCGAGCTGGACCAAGACCTTGTCAAGAATTCGACGAAAAGTGTGTGTGAGACTCTGGTTAGAGTCGGAGAGCGTGCTGGAATATCTCCTTGATGGACTTCATACAGTAATATCAAAGCGCCATCATGAAATGATTGGGTATCGTGCTACTCTCCGCTTATGCTTCCGTTTCGTGCACATCGTGAATCATCTCTACGTCGCCGTCGTTCCTCATAAGGTGATCTTGACCTGCTTCGATCACGTTTGTGGTCTCGGTCTCGGCTCCGAGGTCGATCTTCGTGATGTCGTCGTGGTCGGTAGTTGTCGTCTTGACGCCTATCTCTGCTATGCTCGCGGTACCTTCTGTCATCTCGACGCCGGTCTCTGCTGTGCTCACGAGGCTTCCTGTCTCTCGACCGCGAACGGGACCGCCTGCGTTGCTTCCGGCCGCCGTCTCTCGATCGTGAACGTGAGTGCCTCCGCCTTCGATTGTCTCTGTCATCGCGGTGCCTGTGTCGTTCTCTGCTCCTACTGCGATCCTTCCTCCGATGCTCTCTGTGGCGGGGTCTGTCCTTCTTCTCTCGAGATCCCACCGCGGCAGCACGATCCTCTTCTTTCTCATCGTCGCCAAGAGCTTCTTTCAAGGCCTTATTGACGTCCTTTTGACTGATTTTGCTCTCACCCAGCGGCTCGTTGTTTGCGTTGCTGCGATCAGGCACGGGTAGACCGAGCGCTCGTGCCATCGCATCCTCTTCGGCCTCCTTCACTTTGCGCTTCTCCTCTGCTTTTCTCTCTGCTTCTTTTGCTGCTCTTTCCTCAGGAGTGAGCTCTGCATCTTCAGCTTTGGCATACCAGCCAAGGTCCTTGTTCTTTGCCCATCGACCAACTGGTGCCATCAACGAGTGGCCGAGATAATTCTCGCGATGGTTAGAAGATTTGACATCGTCCCATGAAAAGTTCACACCGCCGCGCGACCCTTCCTTGTGGACTGACTGTAGGAGATCCATGCTCGAACGATGTTGTGCGGGTGTTGTAAGTCGAAGTAGAATTGCGGAAGTGAGTGAAGGTTCGCAGGGAAAATAAAGTTTGGCGCGTGCGTTCATAGGGCTGAAGCTCGTGAATGCAAGGTACGTGTACTTTATTTCGCTCCGTCCGCCAAATGTCGACTGAGGCTTTGAATAGCTTCAATCGACCACCACAATGATGGTCAAGCAATGGACGGCCAGCACGCTGCTGGTATCAGCCTGTGCTGTGCTAGTCGCAGCACAAGAATCTGGCACGTCCGCCTTCAGCAAAGCCTCCAACGATAGCTTGCTATGGGGAGCCTATAGACCAAATCTTTACTTTGGCCTTCGACCACGAGTACCAAAATCGATCCTGACTGGTCTTTTATGGGCCAGAGTCGAGGATTACACATCTGTCCAGAACGATGTACGATATACTTGCGAGCAGCACGCCGGCATGGCTGGCTACGGCTGGGATGCGTACGACCCTCGAACAGGTGGTGTGCAGGTCGTGCACGATAAAGGCAATGGCATCGACATCGAGACCAGCTTTGTCAAGTTCGACGACGGCAAAGGTGGCTGGGGCGCCCGAGTGAAGGGTACCCCAAGAGAAGATGCCGGGCCAAGAGAAGGCAGCTCTGGGTCGGGACCAGAGGACATGAAGACTTCCGTCTGGTTCACAATCAGTGCTGAGGGTCTGGGCTCCATTGAGGTGCAAGACAGTGATAGTGGCGAAGAACACGGCTATGCGGGTGATGTGGTGATGGACGGTCAGTCTCAAGGACTTGGAGACTTCAAGCTCACTGTGACTGCACCGAAGGGCAATTCGCACCCTGTTCACAATCATCCTTCGTATCAGTCAAGACCTTTAGATCACACATTCGTTCATTCACACCAATTGCCAGAAGAGGCTCTTTGGCAGGCCAAAGGTAAGTGCATGATCTTTAGTATTCTTCTGGGATGCTCATTCTGACTGAGCATCCCGACAGCGATTCTCTTCAGTTCCATGAAAAGTTCAATCGATGAATACATTGAGGAGTATACCTCGGACAAGATGCCGCCACCATGGCAAACGTATTTGATTCAGAGCAAACCCGGTCAAGGAAACATGCACTTTGTCCAGAAAGTGTTCGAGGGCGAATTCGAATTCGACATTCTGTTCGCTCCTGAATCCGTTGCGAATGCTCCGACTTCTGACGATCTCACCAAGCAGATCCAGAAAGTTCTCAAGCAATTCGATGAGAAGTATCTCGATGTGCACAAGCCGCTAGCTCCTTTCGATGGTAAGAAGTGGTTGCCATTCAGCAAGTCACTGTTTAGCAACTTGATTGGCGGCATTGGCTACTTCTATGGCGATCAAGTCATAGATCGCTCCTACGCACCAGAGTACGAAGAAGAGAACGAGGGCTTTTGGCAAGAAGCAGAAGAAGCCAGAGCGCGCAACCAGCAAAAGCTCGAAGGTCCTTATGAGCTTTTCACCTCGATCCCATCGCGGCCATTTTTCCCTCGTGGCTTCCTGTGGGACGAAGGGTTCCACTTACTGCCAATTCTGGACTGGGACGCTGAGCTCGTGATGCAGATCATCAGTTCGTGGTTCAATACGATGGACGAAGATGGCTGGATACCTCGTGAGCAAATTCTTGGCTCCGAAGCCAGAAGTAAGGTGCCTCAAGAGTTCCAGGTACAATATCCTCACTACGCCAACCCGCCAACACTATACATCGCGCTTGAAGCTCTCGTGGACAAGATTGATGGAAAGACCGGAGCAGGCGCCCCACTTGAAAGGACTGTTGGCGATGTCGGGGGTCAGAAGCTTGCAAGCCCAGAGTCTGTAAAAGCATGGCTGAAAGAGCTCTATCCACTGCTCCAACGCAACTTCGAATGGTATCGGAAGACCCAGTTCGGAGACATCAAATCTTACGACCGCGAAGCCTTCAGTTCAAAGGAGGCATACCGATGGCGGGGCAGGACACCACGACATATTCTTACTTCGGGCCTGGACGACTACCCACGCGCGCAGCCACCTCATCCTGGCGAGCTTCACGTTGATCTTATCAGCTGGATGGGCTTGCTCAGCCGCAACTTGCATAGAATTGCATCCTACCTTGGAGAAAAAGATGATGAGGCAAAGTACTCGAAAATTGCGGAGGCGATTCGAAAGAACGTTGATGACCTGCATTGGGACAAGGACGAGAGAACGTACTGTGATGCGACTATCGATGACTATGAAGAGAGTGTTCATGCCTGTCATAAGGGCTACATCAGCATCTTTCCATTCATGGCTGGCCTTCTTGATGGCAAGCACGAGCATCTGAAGGATATTCTAGATCTCATCGCAGATGAAGAAGAGCTTTGGAGCCCACACGGCATTCGCAGTCTGAGCAAGAAGGACGAACTGTATGGCACCGAGGAGAACTATTGGAGAAGTCCAGTGTGGATGAACATGAATTACCTGATTGTGAAGGAACTATACGTAAGTGCCTCATCTACGTGCTCTGGAGTTCAAGGTAGCTGACTTCCTCCGCAGAATATTGCTCAGCAGGTTGGTCCGCAACAAAAGCGTGCCGCCACCATGTACAGTGCGCTGAGGAAGAACCTGGTCGATACAGTCTACAAGTCCTGGCTAGAGACCGGCTTCGCATGGGAGCAGTATAACCCGGAAACAGGCGCCGGGCAGCGAACGCAGCACTTCACCGGCTGGACGAGCTTGGTCGTCAAGATCATGGCTATGCCTGATCTGAGTGGGAAGAAGGGCCATGATGAGCTCTAGTGAGTAACTTCCCTTTTTGCGCGTGTATACACATCGTGTAGATTTTTGTATGCATCAACATGACAAGCCTTTTGGTGGCTTCGCCTAAATCCTGGAGTTGCTCAGAAGATGTCTAATCGCATGTTCAGAGGCCCCGAATAATGGCCCAGATTCCTCGTACCTCGACTTCTTTGGGTTTGGTCTCGCGAACGCCTTGGTTAAGCGACTTGATATGCTCCCTGGTCGGAGAAAATCACGACTGGACCTCATACCAGAATGTTGTACTTCACCTGCAGCCAAGAAGATGTCTTGGCCCGCATCATGTGGCTGAGAGCTGGACTTTGCTGCTTACCTGGGGTTTGCAGGAGACTGCAGGTGAGCTTCTGGCTCTTCACGCCTAATGAGTCTCCTCTCTGATACCATGCAGTTCTTTAAGAAGCACTCCTACAGCGGACCACCGGTGAGCATCTCAACGCACTGATGACATTGTTTGTAAGAGTCACGTCTCAAGTGACAATCGGAAGCTCTTGAATCATGGCTTGCAGGCTTGATGTCAAGGACCAGGCGCCCGATGCTGCTCTTAACTGCTGTGCAACCCTTGGTCCCGCAGATGGGCGAATGCGATGTCTCTGGCGGCCTCCAGACATCTTGGCCCTCAGCCCAGGCACCCATATCGATCAGGCAGGCAGGCAATCTGCAGAAGCAGGCTGAGGCCTGGACAATGGCCTGATCCCTTGGCTAGAGGACTTCTACCTTGTGGACAAGCAATCAAAGAATGTGTACGACATACTTAAAGTATAGTCAAGCCATATGCTTGGGATCACTCGCTACTTGGCTTTGAAATTTGAGGCATGAGGCATCTCAGCGGAGTAATAGCATGGCAGAATACAATGAAAACAGCAACTCCTATCCAGTATACTTGTCGAAACCCTGGTTTGACCACTCCAAAGATGCCTTCTCAGCATGGACAATAACCCTCACCGCCGACCACGGAGTATATGTTATCGCGGTCCTCGTCTTGCTTGTACGAGTAGCTGGCGAAGCCCTGTGGACCATTACTGCTTGCGCTCTGCACCAAATTCGCGCTAAGAACAAGCCTGAAAACACCCTGTTCAAACAGCTGCAGGTCATTCTACGCAACTCAGGAACATCTCTCGCCAGTGCTCTGGAGATCGTCGGCACCGGCTGGGCGTCCAGAGCTACGACCCGGAACGCGTTTTGGAGAGCGGTCAAGATTGCTTTCTGGCCTCTTATCATTTTTATCTCCTTCACAGTTGCAGAAATCTTGGTCTCGAGAGTTGCCGTACCGACGTATGATGTTGATCGAGTACTTCTTAAGCCTACCACTTGTGGTCTCACAAGCTGGACCGGCCTACAAGGATTCGATGCGAATGGCGCACGTTTGAGAGGAAAGATGTCTGATGACATAAGGCAGAGTCGTGCGTACGCAAATCAGTGCTTCGGTAAAGAGAACAAGACATTGGGTTGCACGTTTCTGCCGACCCAACAACTACCATATGCGGCCGACATGGATGCCGACTGTCCAATGTCAGGAAGGTGCTGGCTTGGTGAGAAGAAGGCGATGCGGCTTGACACCGGCTTGCTGGATTCTCATGATCATCTGGGTGTCAATGCGAAGCAAGACGATCGTGTCCAGTTTCAGATCGCCTCGACTTGCTCCGTCGTTCGCATCACTGACCTTCTCGAACTTGTGCAGAATCCATTTCCAGATCTGCCAAACATCGAGTCTGTCATCAGGGCTAATTTGGGGAGCTTAGGTTCTCAGAACTTCACATGGGAGTACAATACGGTGCAGTCTACACAGAGCGTAGCATATACTATTCAGTGCGCCAATCTTTGCCCCCGAAAAGACATGTACTGACCGCCGCTCAGTCCCTTCACTCACACCGTCGGTGACAACGCAACCACGACGAGCTACTCAATCTCGGCATGGACACCAATCCCAGAGTTACGATTCGATGACGCAGATACCACGATAGCTTTCCTCGCATTTAACAAAGTACTTTACCTCGAAACAAACTTTGATCCTCTTTTCTCCGCCAATGGGACCTATCCCCTCGTGGGCGAACAAGACGGCATAACATACTACGAACCTGACCTCTACTTCGGCACGGTCGTATGCAAAGACCAACTCAAGATCTGCAACGTTCGAACGAACACCTGTTCACCCTTCAGCGGCATGAAATCCATCGATCTGTCGAGTCTCGATTTAAACGATAAGCAGTACGCCACAGCCCAACGCATCCAGTTCGCGCGCTGGTCCTCCAACATCTACTCTGTAATCGCAGGTCAAGGCCCGGTCGAAGCTATCGACGCGTACCGGTTTCTGGTCGATCGCTTCTCATACAATGTCCCAGATGATCAATGGATTACGGAAATCACGAAATGGTATAAAGCTTCTCTTGCGAACATCCAATACCGCATGGTCGAGTTCCCGAATAATGCTATCAGTCAGTATTCCAGTAGCGAAAACATGTCTTTGAATTACACTGCTGCGGAAGCTATGTCGGCGCTTTGTCATAATCAACTCGTGAGAAGTACTGCGCAGTGTCAATCTTTCTCACTTGCAGGGCTTCTGATCGTTGTCATTTTCAGTTGTTCTATCATCTTCACATCTTGGGGCATTGACTCCTGTGTGGCGAAGAGAAAGGATCGCAGAGATGGTGGGGTGAAGAGGTATAAGCGACTGGCTTGGATTGCGGATGGGAAACTTCAGCTTTTGAGGATGGCGTTACAAGGGGCGGGATATGATGGCTGGGAAGATGAGTTGGAGAAAACACCGACCAGGAAGGAGCGGGAGGGACAAGACATTGAGGCCGTGGTCGAAGAGGTAGAGGCTGGAGGAAAGATTCGAGTCAGATATCGTGACGTCCGTGCACGACAAGCGATGGTGGAGGACATTGAGTTTCAGACATTGAAGAAAGACCACGAGCAGGAAGCTCAAATCCCTTCCGTGACAGTGTCGCTGGAGGAAGATGAGACTCGTCGACGGACGTCAAGCGAAGGCAGATACTATAGCATTCCTCTACAATCGCAGCAGTCTGGTGCTGACGATCCACTGTTACCGCACAGGAACATTGTATATGGTCGAGGCAGAACAGGTCAGGAGCCATATGGACCGGACTCATACTGATTATCTCTGACCGGGAAGGAGTTAAAAGGAACTGTCCTTTGGTATTCTGATCTGCCGAAATAATACTCTCTTCCTATTTTGCATGATACCAGTGCGGCTCTACCTGTTCCAGAGCAACTTCATCAATCGTGGACCCCAACCTTTTCGACCGTAACGACGTGTGAATATCCTGCACCAAAGGCCGTAGAACAGGAACGCATTGCACAATTATCGTGCCCTGGGAAAGGGTCAGTGTACCGCTCAGACTTCGCGAGGATGATCTCGACTCACTGTGACCTCAGACGAATACCATATATTAGACATGGCATTCCGCCAAAAGTACCACTCATCCTCTTTGTTGCCGTCGAACTTCCATTCTGTTCGTATCGCTGACTCGATAGCAACGACCATGCCCAAGCTCATGGTGAGGCAAAGTCCAATCTTTTCTTTCCGTTTCATGTCCAAGCTGTAAGTGATGATCCATGGGAAGGCGGCAAATACAAAGTCCATGATGATGTTGTAGTCTGCGAGCAGTCAGTGTCAAAGTGCTATAATGTGAGGTAGGTTGTAGCGCACAGTTTCCTCCTTCTTTGAACTGATTTCGGGCTCTCTTGTCGAGACAGAAGTCAATTCGATACCAAACATCATAGCTGGAACTGTCACAGACTTTGCCCCATTCGACAATGATCTAGCCATAGTCAGCGTCATTCACGTGGGTGCGTGCCAAAGGTTATTGATAATACCTTTGCAAAATTGTACGAGCACATGGTGACAATGCAGAACCAAAGCACATAGTGACATGCCTTCCAGTGCGAAAATCCTCTGGTCAACTTTAGAAGTGTGACAGCGAATGCAGTCTTGGTCAGACTCTGTCCAAGGAGTGTGCCACATGAGCTGATTATGATGAGAATGTGCATGCGTTCGTCCCATTCTGGGTCGACGTAGCCAGTGGCGTATTCGATCGTTATGATAATGTCGTTGGCAGTGAGAATGACCCACGCGATTAGCAAAATGTAATCATCGTACCACAAGCCATGGCGACGAGTACATTTACTCCAGACGCGAGCGGCGAGAAAAGCAGTCGCACCTGCCCACAAGGTCCAGAGTCCAACGTTGAGTTCTTTCTGAGGGTCGACGTAGTGTATATTTGGATTCCTCTTCAAGAAGTCCATATCAGGATTCCATGCCGGGAGAAGTAGGCCGAACCCTAAGAGAAAGTAGTGAAAGTCCACGGACGGCGGTCGACGTCGGTCCTGCGGTCATATAAAGAATGCGATGAAAAGCGAAGGGCGAAGCGAAAACGGAAAGGTCGAAGAAACGAAGAGACGAAGAACAAGAAGTAGTATCTAGTGTGACGACCACATCTAGCGACATCTGGGCCAGGCTCGGCTGGAGACAGCTCTCCTTATGGTCGTGGTCCCAGAGTGTGGTCTCAGCCTGTCGCACCAGGTGCATATACCGTAGCCATGCCGCGATCAGATACATTGCGAAGACTCCACTGCGTTCGCTGGGCCTACTTGTCGAGCTGAGAATGCGTAATAGATAGTCAACAAACGCCATGAAGACGCAAGCCCTCCTTCCAAATCCTCAACTATAGCGATGTTAACAGGGTGACCGCTCCCACAATCGTTTCGAGGGTCACTCGATGAGTGCCGACACAATGGCACGGGCAATATCAAGAGAACGCCATGGTGGCTTGCGATTGCCGACTGAGGACACTTTCTTCGCGATGGCCACGTTGGGCCGTGCCATATAGATTGTGAACCATATAAAAGTTTTAAGCGAACGTGTGAGCGTGCCAGGAACACCCGAGAACTTGCAGGGGTGATCAAGTGACAGTCGGGCGGCGCAAACCGACTTTGCCGTTCGAGAATCGCCCGAGCATCAAGAAGAGTCGGCCGATGGTGGGATTCGTTGTGAGCGGTAGGAAATCTGGTGAATCGTGCAGAGATTGAAGTCGTTGCAAGGTAAAGATATCCTGACAGGAACGACATGCGCTTGGCGCCAACCGCGGAAGGATATCCGCGGCACGGCATGAACCTTCATCATCCTGGGCAGGAGCTCCATCGAGCTCTCGTCGAGGACTAGCTTGTTGTCTTGCATAGCACAGAGATATGAATCGGTAGCAGAAATGGCAGCAAAGAGGCTCACCAAAGAGCTCGGCGCGTACAATCGCCATCCTTCGCCGGCCCTCTCGCGCCTTGAGCCTGCCAGTGACGAAGACATCTTTCACTTGTCTGCTGTTCTGAGAGGGCCCGAAGGAACTGCTTATGAAGGTAGACAAGACGCGTGAAACCTGCGACGAGAATGCAGAATAAGTGTACGCTGACATACACATAGGCGGTCGGTGGGACCTATCAATCACCGTACCTCAGCAATACCCGAACACGCCTCCCGAGATACGATTCCAGACGCCCATCTGCCATCCCAACGTCAACTTTAAGACTGGAGAGATCTGTCTTGATTTGCTCAAGACTTCGTGGACGCCAGCGTATGGTATCGTGAGCACACTAGAAGCAGTGCAGCAGTTGCTGAGTGCGGGAGGAGAGCCTGACAGCCCACTCAACATCGACTTGGCAGTGCTGCTGAGAGATGGGGACCTGGTTGGTGCAGAGGCACTGGTGAGATTCTACACACAAATGCTCGCTGTCCCTCGGCCATGACCAGACTACTCAAGAACATACTGTCCGTCGATGGCCAGAGATTGTATTCCGAGGATCTTCTCGAGTATTCATAGCTATCACAGGTTCTGCTTGCAATACTAGCTCAAAGCAAGAGGTTAAACTCCACGATCTTATGTGAGCAACAGCCAGCCTTCGACAAACAGTCAAGACAATCCAGCGTAATCCCACATGTAAAGTGGGTAACAATTGTTCTCGAATGCAGCTGACTACATAGTTCAGGCAAAATGCTTTTACTACACATGCCAAGACTGCTCCTTCTACGACGAAGATGCCGTCCTTCCTAAAGCGGCGGTTGATGATCGCAGCGGCCAACATTCGGCCAGCATGGCGGCCACGCGACACATGCACAAGGTGCAGCCAATTGATCGATCAGCGCAATCGTTATCCGGCCTGTACTCCTTCGCGGGGTCTTCCTCTGATATTGTTCCCTTGCCTTCCTGTTCAAGCTCGCCAAGGAGATTGGCATGAATGCTTCGCCGCGTGAGCCGGATCGGCGTCCATGCTGGCCGCTGACAATTCACGTCTTCGTATGTTCACGACATTCCTTGTTGTAGTCGCTTGCCATCCACGGCCAGAATACAGTAACTACACATGGAGATGGCGAAGGACGATGAGCGTATTGGCTTCACTGCTACTGACCTAGAACAAGCCTCAGAGAAACCAATCTTCAGAAATGGAGACAAAGCACTGGATTTTCTACGCGCGGAAGCAGAGATTGGTGAGGGCGAAGACATAGATGAGAAACGTCTTGTGCGCAAGATCGATTGGCAAATTGTGCCGTTGATGTTCTTCTGTTACCTGCTACAGTATCTGGACAAGTCATTGCGTGAGTCTTGCTGAACCCACTCGATGTTGCGAAGACTGACAATAGCACGTAGTCAACTATGCGGCTGTAATGGGCATTCGCGAGGATGCCAACCTTACAACGGAGCAGTACGGCACACTGTCGCTGCTGTTCTACGTGGCTTTCCTGGCTTTCGAACTACCACACGGTTACCTGATGCAACGCTTCCCTCTCGCAAAATATCTTGGAACCATGGTCTGCTGCTGGGGTGCAGTCGTAGCATGTACCTCTGCTTGCAACTCGTACGGCTCTCTAGTCGCGGTCAGATTTCTCCTTGGCATGTTTGAGTCTGCCATCAGTCCTTCTCTCATTCTTATCACGTCGATGTGGTATCGAAGAAGCGAGCAGCCTCGGAGAGTCGGCTTCTGGTACATTGGCGTCGGCTGTGCTACTATCATCGGATCTCTGATGTCGTTCGGCTTCCAGCATTACACGAGCGACCGATTCAATTCTTGGCAGATTATGTTCCTGGTCGTTGGTTTGATCACCATTAGTGCCGGTCTGCTGGTCATTGTGCTCATGCCGGATAATCCAATGAGCGCCAAGAGGCTCACACATGCAGAGCGTGTCGCGGCTGTAAAGAGGTTGCGAGAGAACCAGACGGGTATCGAGAACAAGGTACGTGTTCAGACCACCAAATACCACAGCCGCTGACGCTTTGATCAGACGTTGAAACCATACCAAGTTTTGCAATGCCTTATGGATCCACAAACAGCATTGCTGTTTCTCATCACCACAGCAGCATCCATTCCAAATGGAGCCGTTGGCAGTTTCCAATCAATTCTCATCAAGTCATTCGGCTTCACGAACAAGGAGACGGCTCTGCTTCAGATACCCGGCGGAGTCATAGCTGTCATCAGCGTGCTCACGGCGACTTGGGCATCAGCACGCTTCAACGCTCGAGGACTTAATATCATCTTCTGGAGCGCCATCGGCGGTCTGCTTGGAGGTGGTCTTCTGGCTTTCTCCTCCGATGACAATCGTGCCAGCAAACTTGCGGGCAACTATATCACCCATGTCGTAGGCGCATTCCTGCCTTGTGCATACTCCTTTGCTGCAGCCAACACTGCTGGCCACACCAAGAAAGTCACCATGAACGCTTTGCTTCTCATGGCATTTTGCTTGGGCAATATCCTTGGACCTTTGACGTTCCGGAACGAAGACGCGCCGTCTTATACTCCAGCTAAAGTCACGATTGTTGCCGTTGATTCTGTCGCCATTGCTTTCGCGATAGCGTTGCTATGCTGGTACTACTGGCAGAATCGAAAGCGGGAGAGGAACATGGCCACAGTGCCCTACACCCCTGATGAGGAGTTTGCGGACCTCACTGATCGTGAGAACCTGCACTTTAGATGTAAGTTCTTCATGTCTAGCCTTTCACATAAGTCGCTAACAAATCTATAGATAGCTATTAGAGATATATATTATTTAGATGTCTTCCACTACAGTTCAAAATCGAAGCATCTTTCAGTTTCGATAAACAAGAAATCAATGTTCCACTTGCAAGTGAATGCGCACTGCCTGAGACATGTGAACGCCCAGAAAAGAGTTGGCCCGTGCTCTGTGCGCGTCCCTATTGAAAATCATGGTCCGCAATAAATCATCTTAGCCCCCCAGATTTCCTTCCAGAACACCTACCAGCGAGCTACACTCTGAAGAGATTATCATGCCTCTCATCTTCGGCTTCGACGTCCCTTCATCCTTCACAACCAGTCTCGGCCCACGCCACCAAGACCAAGAGACTTTAGACGCATGGCGAGCATTCGAGCGCGGCATACGCAGCTCAATCCTGCACTACCGCGACAAGATCATCATCTGGCGACTCGGTTTCCGCAATACAGTGAGCGAAGACTGGTCTGGACCACGACCGGTGATTTTGGCTAGCGAGCGCCAACAGCATTGCTTCGTCTGCACCATTATCGACGAGAAAGATGACATGCTGGACCGCATCATTGCACACATGATGGACAGTGCGATGGAGGAATTCGGCGAGGCTCGAGTGCAGTTCTGGTATCAATTGAAGGAGGGTGAGGAGAAGCGCTTCTGTGAGGATGCTGGGGAGGTGGCGCTTGCGCCGAAGGTTGTGAATCTGCTGCGAAAGGAAAGGGTGGAGATGCTGGAGGAGGTGGAGATGAGGATCAAGGAGTATCAGCGACTCGAAGAGGAGCGAAAGCTCGAATGGCTGGGGGCAATGCTGCTCTGTATGTTGGTTATCGGGATCTTACTGCGCATGTTCTGAACAGTACGGTAGAGGGACGTCTCAGAGACAATCGATACCGCAAGAAACGAGACGATTGTGCTAGCAAATGATTGCCTTTGAATGTCAGACATGACTTCCTTGTTATTTTCAGTGAGTCCTTCAGTCCACGCTCGAGCATCTGCGTCTCTTGCCTCTCATGTCGTTCACGTTCGGCTTCGACCTCCGCTCAACCGTCAACGGCCATTCGCGTCAACCGAGTTTCTTATACGATGTTGCATGCTGGACCAGATTCCGAGGCTCGATCGAACAAGCCCATCAACGAGCGCCTATGTGCGATTACACTTTCTGGCAATACTCTACGATCTTCTTTAGCAGGCTTGACGTCAATCGCTTAGCACCTGAAGTGCCAAACCGAGCTCATGATTGCTGCATCATGTCCCTCGACAGCAGCAATGACATTCAAATACGGGCGAGAATCGTGAACACGCATCGTGCGGCTCTAAGAGAATTTGGGATCATGAGACTTGATCTCTGGTACTTGTCGGAAAATGGCGAGAAGATCGAGTCAACGATTCAGGATGTCGTGGATATGGGTCTAAAGTACGCTGTTATGATGAGGAAGTCAGTAGACCAGACTCGCCATGCAGGTGAGAAGCGCGTTCGTGTAGAGCAGAGCTGGGCCGCTAAGGAAGACGAAGAGCAGCGAGTTCGCGCAGAGCGCGACGAGATGGGCTTTGAGCTCGTAGCCGGTGCTGACGTGGAGGATGGACACTCTTATGACAGTCGCAGTCCGCTGGGATACGCAAACGAGGAGGAATGCGGCGGTGAGAATTCGATCAGTCGTGCAGACATGGCAGAGAATCAAGCAGTACCCTGACGGGAAAGCAAAGTCTCTGGCGGGTGCTGGCTATCTCTGGATCGACAAATTGAAGCCCACCTCCAGCTATTGGCAAATCGACGAGCCTGGTAGATTTCAAATGTTCTGGAACCTGTTTGTATTTTTAATGTATCTTCAGCTTCGCTCTTTCTGCATACCCAAAGGCTATGATACAAACGCCGAAGGATCATGCGTGGCGCCAATCGAGGCCGATATCAAAACAAGATGCTGGGGTTGGTATCTACAAGTTCTTGATGATTGCATCAGCGTACTCGGCAGTCTTTGCCTTGCCGCCCAAGTCTCCAGTGAGTGCCTGTGGAACGTTAGTATGACGCTCACGCTGAATCAACGGGGGATTCATCTCCACTCACCTTTCCTTCGGACAGAGTCTTGAAAATGGCGTTCTGTATCCTGTCGGCCTCCTGTGTCAAGCCCATATGTTGCAACATCATGATAGAAGACAAAAGCAGGGCAGTTGGGTTAGCCAAGCCCTTGCCTGCAATATCTGGAGCGGAACCGTGGACAGCCTCGAAGATAGAGCACTCGTCACCAATGTTTCCAGATGGGGTCAGACCGAGACCACCAATCAGACCAGCGCACATATCTGAGAGGATGTCTCCGTAAAGGTTGGGCATGACCAGAACCTTGTCGTTGTATGGAATTGGGTCGGTGACCATCTTCAAGCAGGTGTTGTCGAGCATCTCGGCATCGAACTCAATGTTGGGGTACTCCTTGGCGATTTCTCGGGCGAGGTTCAAGAAGAGACCGTCGGACATCTTCATGATGGTGGCCTTGTGTACGACACGGACCTTCTTTCGGCCGATGTCCTGTGCGTGTTGAAATGCGAATCGCAGCACTCTCTCCGAGGCCTCTTTTGTGATAAGCTTGATCGACTGCACGACACCGTCCACCACCACGTGCTCGATTCCAGAGTATTCTCCCTCGGTGTTCTCACGGATGAGTACAGTGTCTACGTTGTCATATGGAGTCTTGTATCCTGCGATGCTCTTGCAAGGTCTCAAGTTGGCGAAAAGGTTGAATGTTCTTCGGAGGGTAAGGTTGAGCGAGACGTGGCCCTTGCCAATAGGTGTTGCGAGAGGGCCTTTCAGAGCGACGTAGTTGCGTGTTACTGAGTCAATGGCCTCTTTAGGGATGACCGTCTTGCCATCCTCGAGTCTGGGAGTAACGTCGACGGATTCCCACTTGATAGGGACGTTCGCGGCGGAGTAGATGTTCTTGACCTCGTCGGCGATTTCTGGACCGATACCGTCACCCTCAATGAGTGTTACTGTGTATTTGCCCTGTTGCACGATATTCCTGTCTCAGTATATACTCCTTCATGTGCAGCCTTTCTATACGGGCCGATAGCGCAGTTGGTGATTGAACGTACGTCGGAGCCCTTCTGTCCCTTGAACTTGGCGACCTTGTCTTCTTGTGCTGTTGCGTAGCTGCGCGGTTGCATCTGGCGACATCTTATTAGCAGGCGATCCCGGTTCTGGCCATTGGTCTCGCCAGATTGTTTCCTTCGGAGTTGGTGGAAGTACCTGGGCAAAAGCTGGTCGCGCGCATTGTCTGAAGCATTGCCGCGCTGGAGCGGCGAACCGGCTGGCGAGCATTGTCGGAGTGGTATTACAGGTCCAGAGCTATCTTGGCTCTATTGTATGACCTGACGATAAGAGAGTCTGCTGGTCGGTACAGCAAGAAGAAGCAAGACAAGAGCTCTCTGCAGGCGCGCAAGTCAAACTTCGTTTCCCACGCCATCCACATCGGCAACACGCGGGCGGGAGAGATCTTCGGCTACTGATGATCTGATAACACCACAGGACGATTATCCACGATATTTATTGCACACCTGGAGGAAACCAACATTCTAATGCCTCAATTTATCTGTATCTATCTGTTTGAGCACTCCATTGAGTCACCATGAATTGCTAAACACCACTTTGACTTCAATGCCTCAGTTTGTGTACGCCTTGGCATGGATCTTGCGATGCCGCCAAACTGAGCGAAGGCGGCTGAACCCTGCTCAATCTCTATACAGCCTCTGGTCTGGTCCTGGGGAAACAGCGGCGACAGAGACTTGAATAGATCTCTATTACTCTCTGGATAGGTTCTGTCGTAACTAGCAATGTGTGCGCTCCACGCCCAAAACTAGAGACTGGACTGCTGTCTGCGACTTAGGGACCACCGCTAGTACTGCCCGGCGGAGCTGTCCACAGCGACGACTTCGCCGGGCGCTGGCCAGACGGTGTATCAAGACCATATTCCGGCACTATATTGGGCTCTGCACAACAGGATAGTCGGGGAAGAATGGCTTGTATGTCTTCTGGCAGATTTTATTGTGCTCAGCAGTCGTGCCTTTGACTATCGACAACTCGTCGCCAGGAACTCCAAGTTTAGCGAGCGGCCCAGCTACTGGAGTGACTTTATTCCAGCCTGGTCCAGCAGCCGGGTTCTTGAGCCAAGCCACGAACCAGTCATTGATGGAGTCTGCCAATGCTTGCTGTGCCTCCGTCACATTTGCGAGAGTGTCGAAGCATTCATTCCCGCCAAGAATAAAGGGAATCTCAGTGCCGTGCGTCGGAGCCGTGCCAGCAATTCCGACGACGTTGTCGTACTTGCCGAAGAAACGATATTCCCATGTCGCTTGCTGTTCACTGCGAAGATCGATCATGTAATCGACTGGGCAATTGAATCGCGCATCGCCATATTGCGTGCCGCTTTTGAGAGATTCGCTCGAGAAGTTCGTGGACGCGTAAGCTGAAATCAAAGCCTGATCAGGTATGTGTGCGCTGTCCGCATCGAAAGTGTCGATCCATGAAGAAAAGTTGTTGTTCTCGGCAGAATACACGATTGAGAAAAGAGTACCCTCGCCATCAGAATTGCCGGTCAACAGTGGAACATGCGATGCGTACTGTCCAGCCTTGAATCGTGCCTCGTAATCAGCAAAGCGGGTGACTCCATCGATGACAGGTGTAAACCAAGCGTTCGAGGTCGTGTTGAAGTACTCTGTCTGAATGTCGTAGATAGAAGTGTTGCGAAGGCAATCGAGCTGATCCTCAGGTGAGCGGCTCGTGCAGTTCACCTCGGCGGCTACAACATCGAAAGCCACATTCGTAGGCGCAAAAGCCGGACCGGACAAAGCATTTGCGCTCATTTGCATGGCTCCCTTGAGCCAGGTCGATGGGTGATTCCAGAGATAGTGATCCACTTGTACCGAGCCAGAAGAGTGACCGCCGAAAATGATATGGTCAGGATCTCCACCAAAAGCTGCAAGCATTGTAGTCAGCCTCGCCATTCTTCGAGGAGGAAGTAGGAGAAATACCGCCAATGTTTTCGTGGATCCAGTCCATTGCCTTCTCAACATCTAGAATGCTGAAGTTCTGGGTCTCATTTTTACTTGCCAGCACGGCAGAGTTCGGCGATGCCCAGATGCTTTCACGTGTGTTGAAACTCACGTAGATAACGCCTTTCCGAGCGAAGTTATTGCCCTGAAACTGCGGATTACTGCTTGAGCCTGTGACCATTGCTCCACCATACATATACACAAAGACCTTTCACTTTATCAGTCAAGTTGCTGCTGGGTCCATGATCAGGATCAGCTGTACTCACAGGCAGCTCGGTCCCATTCGATGGCGCCCAAATGTTCAAGTTGAGACAATCTTCGTTCTGTCGACTGAAGTACGAATTTGTAATCGCTTGAGGGCATGTCGGTCCGTAAGAAGTCGCATTGAGAGTGGAAGTACTTGATATGGGAAGGTCCTGAGGCTTCCTCCATCTAAGAGCATCACATTGCTGTTAGCGCTCATTCGTGCGATTGTCTCCGAGCCTGACCTGTTCTTGCCAGCAGTCGTCTGCGCGAAGGGAATGCCCAGGAAGACAGAATTGCCATGTGAATCTATGCTTCCCGTAATGACACCCTGCGAGAGAGCTACGGATGGTGACTTATGAGTAGGAACTGCATGTGCTAGAGAAGACGCGGTTGCGAGAGCTAGAAACGCAGTCGCATGAGACCAGATCGAAATCATCGTTGTACCCAATGCTCTGTAAGCTTTGCGCAGCCTTCAGTGATGTTTAGAATTGATCAGAAGATAGATGAATGAAGTGCTGGAAATTATTCAGTATTGAAAACGCCACCAGATCCGCAAGATGCCTGTCTTGAGAACACGAAAGTGGAGCCAGCCATAATGTGATATTCTCGGCATAGCTCGGGGAAAGAAGGTCGCATTTCTCAAAGGACAAATGGGCAGCAGACATGGCATCAATGCTCCTCTTCCGTGTGGCAGTCGCTGTGCTTCCAAATTGGCCAGCATATCGAGATACTACACTACCAGGCCAGCATTCGGGGAAGTCGTGGCAATGGACAACTCCGCCAAACGGCACGAGCGTAGGTCCGTAGGTCGCAGACAGTAGTCTATTCTTAAGCATCGAGCGCAGAGCGCGTATATTGCTGGTTCCGGATGACCTCTTCGTAGAGGTATACAGCAATAGCCTCTCTTCGTTATTGCCGCAGATTCGCCTGTAGCTGTTGCAAGCATGTTTGGGCGTCATCAGCAAATTGATGCAATTTGCGCTGAAGAGATTTGCGCCAGCGTGGAGCGACAATCATGTCGATATCGTTGATGTACAGCGCAAAGAAGATGTTGCAACCGTAGCTCAGAGCTGGCTGTTGTCTTGTTGAAGCCGCGGCTTGGCGCTGGCTGGGGGCTCCTGCTGGACCACAGCTCCCAGCACTTGACTTGTTTCTTGGTGAACTACATTATGCCATGACGGCAATGACATGAGCGCGTAATTCAAGACCGTTCTATTGATAAGACATCTTCAAGATGCCCATCTCGGCGGAGCAGGAGCGCATACTCCTGAACCAGTACCATCTCACCTCTCTATATCCAACCGAATGGCCGCATCAGGACGACGACTCGTCCAGCGACGATGAACCGCCGCCCGCCTCAAAGTTTGGCCACGCGCGACAGGCCTCGAAGACTTCAGTGAACTCGCGTTTTAAGAAGATCGATCGTCATGCCAGTCTCAAAAGCAGCATCAAGACCTCGAACAGTGACGTGGGCGTACAGAAGGACGAGCCGGATGCGCTGGGCATGGCGCCGTCCGTGGCTGCGGAGCTGCGAAAGAGAGGCCTGCCAGTAGAAGACAATCTGGCATTGCGGAACCGGTTCATGCTATCAAGTACGACGTTCAATCCGGCGCTGTACCTGTCGCAGGTGCACCAGACAGCCAGCACCGATGACCTTCTGCGCGGGCTAGACTTTCTCAGTAGAAGTATCGAGCAGAAGTCAGCAAGCCTGAAGTCGCTGGTCGAGAGCAATTTTGAGAGATTTGTACGCGCCAAAGCAACCATAGATACGGTCTACACCGAGATGCGAACTCAAGGTGTTGAGCCTACCCGCCTTTCGCAGATGCCTAATGCAGGTGCGAGCTTAAGGCCACATTCGCGACAGACGAGCAAGAATCAGAGTCATTTCAGGAATACATCCGGACCTTGGGGCAGCCAGAATAAGATTCCGGCCATCGACAAGAAGAAGAATGCACTGACCAAAGACTCTGAGTATGGTGTACAGGGAATTAAAGCTCCACTGCAGGAAGTCGCGATCAAGGCCGAGGAGGTCTGGGGTCCTGCATTGGGCGGAAGAGAGAAAGAGGAGACACTGAAGGCTGTTTTGACGACCCTGGATCAGCATCGTGATATCTTCAATTTGAGTGGCACCATTTATGAGGCGACAAAAAAGAACGACTATGATGCCGTGGTCGATGCATACAAGCAGGCCAAGTCACACGCTGACAAGGCACGAAAAATCGCCCAAATAGCCAAAGACAATAACATGGATCTAGGTGACCAGGATATCAATCAGATCCTGGTGACTGCTCGCATGTGGCATGATGTGTCGGCACAAGTAGATGAATTCAAGCAGCAAGTGTGGCGGCGGCTAAGAAACTCACATGGCAGAAAAGCCGCTGCTGTGGCCGATGAAAGTGATAAAGAGCTCCATATGGAACTGATCGCTGTTCTGTTGCAGCTTGGTGCCGAAGAGAATCCAATATGGGTCTGGATCAACAGTCGATACCTGTATCTGAAAGACAAAATTGCACGATCGTTCGAGAGGAATCGAATCGAGCTCGAAATACTCCGTCGCAAGTTGGCCGCGACCACGAAAGTCGACCATGTCGCTCTGGCAAAACATCTTCGTTCAGCATCGACTGCGACTGGCACACTCAGATTGAGCAAAGAATTCACCCGTGATCTGGATACTGCCAAAATCATCACCTTCTGGGACAAAGTGCAATCTAGCCTGAGCGCCCTGCTTTCTCCAGCTAGCGGCATCCTTGGTGAAGTTCTGGAATGGTATCAGGGTGCACAAGACTTCATCGACAACAAAGCACAGAAATCCTTTCCAAACGGCGTTTTTGCGACACAAGACTACACCCACCTCTCATTATCGCAGGAACACATAGACTCAATCCGATCTGAGACGCTTGAAATTGTTGCGCTGCTCCGTGAAAGCATCAATTCCTTCTTTCAAGAAGCCCCCGTGGACGATCTAAGCGAGCTTTACAGTCCGATTCCACCGACGCCAGTCACGCCGCATTCGTCTACTCCTCAGACTCCCGGCATGCTACGCAGCTTCTCCTTCGATCCAAACAATGTCCCGCCGCCTAGTCCCAAGCGAGGCGATGCTTGGGAAAAGTTTGCATTCTGGCCACCAGGCAGCAACAGTCTCTCTGGATCACAATATTTAGCAAGGACTGTAGCGATTCTCGGAAACGGCTTCGGAGAGATGGCCAGCTTGGGTATGATCAAGATGTCAAACGAGCCCGAGAAACTCAAGAATACACTCGTTGCTGCACGTGAGCGCTGCATCACCGGGATCTGCTCTTCCTGGGTGGCTGATGCCGAAAAATGTCGCGTGCTCGAAAGCTGGACGCGAAGTCCTGAGCGACGAGAACTGACGCTGATGCCCAGCTATTTCGAAGCGTGGGAGGAGCGAGTCTTGACAAACATTCAGAAGATCGCTTACGTCTCCGATGCATCAGCTAAAGGCAGCGACGTGACTGTACCGCCGTCTGCTAAGCTCCTCCAAGTTGTTCGCGGTACTTTCGTCAACTCTCTGTATAAGGGCTTGAGCGGTATGGTAGAAAATGCCGAGAAGAACAAACTTGATGTATCTGGTATCGGCGAAGACGCGGATCCTGACGGAGTGACTGTAGCTCGGAAGCGTCTTGTTGACATTGACGGTCCAGGAGTACTGGGCACCGAGGCTCTGGACGCGAGCAACCGCAGCGTGCGGATGCTTATCACGTTATCGAATCTCAATCACCTCCGAAGCGAAGTGATTCCACAGCTGATATCACAGTTTGAGTCTGCATTCAGCGTCAAGCTCACCGAGGAGAGCGCGAAGATTCGAGATGCCTTCTCACAAATCGACACTCGACTTTTTCAAAGCTACGTCAAGCCAACCGTGGACATTTTGAACACTATAATCACGAACGGTATCACCGCCGACGACTGGGAGCCAAAGACGCCGCGACCTACTGACGCCAGAACTTACGTGTACGAAGTGCTCATAGCACTCGTACTGGTGCACGCCGAAGTCACCTCTGCGACAACAAGTGTCCTCACCAACCAGATATTGAGCTATCTTCTCGAGCAGTGTTCGCTTTCCCTGATCCATGCTTTCAAGATGCGGAAGCACTATTCGCTACCAGCTTTGATGCAAGCCACTCTTGACGTCGAGTTCACGGCACAGACGCTCAACAACTATACCACTGATAAAGCTGGAGAAGTCCAGTCCCAGATATACTTGGCTCTGGACGAACGGACAGATAATGACGCGCGCGCGAAACTGCAAGGAGAGCTGCCGGAGATGCGAGGCATTTTGAAAAAGCTGCGCGAGAGCACCAAGGGCGAGTTCGGATGCTTTAGGCGTGAGCGCAGAGGCAGACGTGAGGGCGGCAAGGCATAGGACTCCTCGATCGAAAGAAACGACAATTCTATCACCAGCTGCGACACAGCCGCAGAGTGTGCCATCCATGGCTTTTGCCTTAGACGTGGCAGCGAAGAACGAAACTCCGTAGACTCAACACATCTGTGTGCGGCCTCAGATGCCATTCGTAAGCATCGCAATCCATTTGACACGGGGCTCTACGACATCAGCGAAGAGAGTAGCGGCAAGGCCGCTCATCTGTACGATAGTATTGATGAAGACCGTTGCGACAATACCGTAACTACGGAAAGCATTTGGTCCACCACCTGTTAGGAGAGAGCGTGGTGGTGGCAATTCGTCCACAAATGCCTGTCGATTAACGAGGAAGAGTTTCAAGGCATTACCACCTCAGCTTCCTCCAAACGCAAGACTGTCGCGAGTGCGAATTATGAACGGTATCATTTCCCCTTCGGCTTGGACGGCGCTCCTGCTGCTAAAGTACGAGACGAACGTCTTCCATTTGTAGGTCGTTCACTGGCGTGGCAGCGTCGCCAGGTAAAAGTGCAGTCGCCTGAGCGCCTATCTATGATAGATATGGCAGAGCGTCGTCTTCACGTACAGAAGTCGCGAGGACCGCATGTTAATGCTGGCCGTCTGAATCTGAATTCCTATGCTGTCGAGCATGGTGACTTCCAAGACATCGGGTTCACGAACCAAGCTGCATCCGACTACCTTGTCTTCGACTATCTAGTAGCGACAGAGCTGCAGCCTAAAGACATGAACAAAGTCGAGCGATTCACGCAACGACTTAAATATCGCCACCAGATCAGCGACGTAATTACTGGTACGACAATGCTGCGTCCTGCACCGCTGGTCCTTCGGTCTCGCTCGAGCGACTACGCTACATTACGGGAGAAGTTTGAGAACAGTGAAGTCCAAGATAAACCTCTGGCATCCCAGCACGTCTCTCCTGAGGCTTCAAGGATTATCAGCTATTCTTTGGCCAGTCACCAAGCATCTCAGCCCATGACTGTTACGGCTGATTTACACCCGATCCGAGCTCGTGCGGTGACAGCGCCCATTGCAAACAGTCCGAATTCTCAAGCCAGTATAGCCATTCACAAAAGACCAACGCCGATGCAGAACTCTACTGAGGTGACTCCGTTCATCCATGACGAGCGTTGGAAACGCAGACTCCAGACGATGGACGGCGTTGCAAACCAAGTAACACGCCTAGGGGTAAAGACGATTGCGACTCATCTAGGAAGACGGCTATAAGTGTGAGGACCAAAATGCTGATAGTAGAGCATGCGCATCGAGGCGTAAGTGAGCAGTAGACAGAATAGCGAACTGCACAGAAACGATGCATTGACCTGAGACTTGCAATCTTTCATCGAGGTATTATCAGATGGTCTTGCGGACGTGTTGATTGCTCTTCCAGGCGATTACTTAGTCCTTGATGATGGGATTCGTGCTATTCAAGACCATTTGCAGTCGTGTTGCCGACGACTTTCGTCGCAAGCTTCAGCGATTGTCGCCGCTCTAGGAAATCGAAGTCCTGCAATCTGCGGCTGTCGTTGTACCTTGGCGTGCCTTACCTGGATCGATCTTTTCGGCAGCCGTTTTTCTTGGAAAGCGCGAAACTGCGGCTTCCACGCGCATTTATGCTCTTGCCTTCTTTCGCTGTTTCCACAAACTGAATCATTTCAACCTCCACGACCACGACCTCTTCCTGGACCACCTCGCCCTCGTCCCCGCCCTCTGTCTCCACGGCCTCCACCATGATCGCCTCTCTGTTGCATTCCACCCCGACCTCCGCGTTGCGACTGTTGTTGCGCCTGCTGTTCCTTGACTGTGTCGACGACTTCGTCTGGTACTCGTAGGTATTTTATCTGCCTTGAGATTAGAAATGTCTTTCCAACCCTTCAAGCAGGTTCCCTCTTACATTGTTTCCTCTCACGTAACATTCTGCTAGTCTGAAGAACTTGTCTCCTTCAGGACTGGTTTGCACAACTTCTTTCAGGGTGAGGTTCATGTACGTATCGCAGTTAACGAGATGTCCATTCAATGTCTCGCCGGTCTTGAGCTCCACCAGCATAGGATGGCCTTGCGCCGCGTTGAGCAGACCGAGTGGGAGCTGTCGCGTGTAATTAGTGCCTGTCTGGTGAGCCAGGTCTCCATCAGATCATAAGTATGAGACATACCATTTTGACCTGCTCTCTAGGGAAGTTGCTGATTATTGCTGTTCTATGCGAAGACTAACAGCTCATGCTTGCAGGTCAATAATGTTGTCGCAGCGCAGAGAGCAGATGTCGAAGTCGGCGTCAAAATTCGCCGACATTGAACCTCAGGCTCAGGCGCTAGTCACGTGACTTTTGTAGGATGCACAAGGTGTCCTGCTCAGCCTCAGGCGGGCGCAGGAATAGGCAACACTATTCCACCGAGAAATGCATTCTCTTCCTCCTCACATCGCCTTTTCAGGCTCATTTTGGGCCACAAGAGACATCTCGACGGGCTTCTGGTCCTTCAGCGAGAGGCCAGCGATCCCGGCGGTTGTTATGTGAGCGACGACAACCACGAGCACAAGCAGCGATGCGCTGGACTTTGCTCTCCACCTTTGCGCCTCTCTTGGCCTCTGCTCTCCCGATCCCTAGCATGCCATACCAAACGGCACCACAGACCTCTACGGACATTGAGATACTAGACTTTAGTGCGTACACCTCAGGCAGCTGTATTTGCACATGCTTACGGTCTTTCATAGATTTTGAGACAGCATGGACACAATTCGCCGTAGCTCCCGTCTTCCAGCATGGAGAGCTGACGACTCCGTTGGTAAGTCGCTCCTCCGTCCGCGTCACCAGGGATCCTTGGCAAAGCTACCGCCTTGCCGTCACACCGGTTTCAGACCTGACTTGATTATTCTGATCTCTTTCCATTGCTGTACTGATGTGACGTGCCTCAGGTCTTCGAGCTCAACGTCAATCCCGTCCAAGACTTACCGTTGACGTCCAACATTACTATCAATCAGCAAAAGCTCGACATACGATGGAACAAGACTGCTGACAGCAACGCCGCATCCTATGCAACCATTGACGTCCCTATCACCCAGGTGCTGGCCATCGAGGATAAGCGCGGCGAATCTCACGCTGTCAACGTCACCGTCACGGGTTTCATAGGTTATTCTTACCGATCGTATCATCTCCCCGAGCCTGAAGAGACACAGCATCTTCAATTGCATGTCCTAGCTGTCGACGATCAAACCGTTAGGCACTTCGAACTGGACCTGGTCGTGGAGCCAAATTCTCAGACAGGCCGCCTGCAAAAGCTCTTCCAGATCAGTGACATGCAGCCAGGCAAGCTGAATGGTCATCTGACAGATATCATCAATTCTGAACCATTGCTTGACGCAACACCTTTCGAACAATACCGGCATGCTGGAGATGGCAATGTCGACATTGAAGCCGAGCTGGAATCGCTCCTGCTTCTTGAGGCTGAAGCAGGCGATCTGAATTCCAAGATCGCTGCTAAGAAGCAGGCCATTGCACAATGCCTCAAAAGCCACCGTGATCAGGCTACTCTGGGTCATCTGCTTCGAGAATGCGACGGCATCGTTTGTGCCGCGAAGGTCATCGCGCAGCGCATCTGTGACAAGATGGGAGTCTTGACGGAGCCAGACTTCCAATACGTGCAAATGAAGGACTCACAGGCTCAGCGCCTCATCCAAATCGATGAAAACGGCAACAGCACATCTCAAGCCGCCAAAATGGCTGGCAAGTTTCAGCCGGGGCCCGTGAAGCATAATAACGCTACGCTGTCTGGTGACAGATATTTCGCTCTTCACACCAATGGTGGGGCCGTGAATGTCGTCTATCCACAGAACGTTCTATTCCGGGTGCTAAGCATTATTGCCGGCGTATTCGGTCTGACAGCACTGTTCTCATTCATTCGGAGAAAATGCATGTCTGCTCGTAGCAAGGTTGATCGACTCGCAGCTCAAGAAGAACGACGGAATGCACGAGCCTACCGAAAAGCTGCTCGTCGTGCGGAGATGCGGCGACGCTGGAACGCTTTCATCTCTTCCATCAGCTGCTTCGCGCCACACCAAGAACCGCCGAGAGCCGAAGACTACGAAGAGAAGCGTGCATTGATTCTTCAAGATGCTTTTCTGGAGCAAGATATGGAAGCCGCGGAAAAAGGCGAAGTGATGGAGGCTGAGATTCGAGAGCTGAGACATGCTCACGAAATAGTGTCTGGTTTGGTCGGAGTGGACGAGCACAGATATGATCTGAGGGTACCGATGAGTCTGCCCGTCCACGATCCGCCACCACCGCTTGTGCCTCTTCCATACGACTCAACTGGCCGCTCTCGTGCGAGTACCGGAACCTTGCCATCGTACACTTCCGAGATTCTGCCGGATTATAGGTCGCGGATGTCTGTCGCAACTTCGAGCAGCATCCACGACGGATCGACGATATACTCTCCCACAACTTCATCTGCGGATGAGGTCTTCACTGCTCCCGCGACAGGGAGCACACCTCGCTCTTCCAGCCCAAGCGCTGGGAGCACCGGCACGCGCGGAACCCGAACCAGCCGAGTCAGTCAGCTTACTACCAGCAGTCGGCTCACTCGCTACACGCCGACGAGCAGCATCATTATTGAGGTCTCACCGCGCTGTAGTGAGGACACTCTTCGAACGGGCCACTGGCGTCAATCTATGCAGTCAACCAGGCGGTCGCGGGACACTAACGACTTGTAAATATAGACTTTTTGCTACGATTTCAGGAGCGATGCGCTTGTGGATGTAATCATGGAAATCACGGAGGCGATTTACGCCAATCTTAGTCTTTTGTGTTTGGCGCTGGAAAGGGTGGCAGGGAATGGGTCTCAGGCTCCAAGAGAGCGCACTGTGAAAGTGCTTGTGCATTAGCATATAAGAACACAGAAAAAAGTGTCTACACCAGCCATTGCTGTGGCATCTCACTTCTGCTTTGGGCTTCTTTCCTCAATGTGCACCAATTTGATCCAGCGGCTCGGAACAAATGCAAAGCCGGAGTTGACGAGGCTTTTGACGATAACTTTGCTGCGCAAGACCAGTCCGCTACCCTGCAATCTACTCATTATCAATGAAATGACTCTTGCCCCCATTTCTGCTCAATGATGTCGCGACACATTCGGCAGTCATCCAGAACGCACGCCATGTGGGATCGGATGGTGTCTCCCCAGATGACATCGACTTCTTCCACCGCACCATTGTAGTCGCCTTTGCCCTCCAGAACTTCTTTTCTGATGAGCCAGAATTCTTGACCGTCCTTGGAGCGGCCATGTGTGCAGTCTCGACCAAGATGTATAAAGATTTCGGACATGTCGGGCTCGGTCAGCAAGTCGTCCATGGATTGTTCTTGGATCGACGCTTGGGATACATTTGACGGTCCGTTGTTGGATTCCCTTTGTGGCTCTTCGACTTGATCGATATCCTTCTCAGCGTCTCCTTGCTTTTCGATAGTGTTCTTGGGGGCACTGGGCTGATTTTTGGTCATCTTGGTTTGGAGGTCTTGGAGAACAACCAGTGGCTACCGAAATCTATGGCGTGGAAGAAGTTGCATGATATACTCAG
Organism: Pseudocercospora fuligena; assembly: GCA_014298035.1. Classification (NCBI taxonomy): domain Eukaryota; kingdom Fungi; phylum Ascomycota; class Dothideomycetes; order Mycosphaerellales; family Mycosphaerellaceae; genus Pseudocercospora; species Pseudocercospora fuligena. The sequence continues at coordinate 698,329 of JABCIY010000175.1, forward strand.
CAGACACGAGCCTTCTGTAATCGAAAGCAAACTTCATTGTAAGGAACGACAACGGTCGGAATGACTTTGCTCGCACTTGCTTGCTCCGGCCAAATGCCTTCCTTGAGTACAGCAACCAGAGCGTCCCTTCTTGACGCTTACCTGACGCCGCTACCTCTTGATCTCCAGATCACTGAGTGTGCCTCAACACGAACCTCGCCATCATTGTTCCAGAACATTGCTAGTCAATGGAATTGCCACCCTTTGATCTTTACTGGTACATGATCAACGCAGAGCGCGAAAACCCACCAACTCTGAACCAGTTCCTCCATCACTACGCCAGAGCTCCACTACCCCAGTTTTTCATCGAGCAATACCACGAGGACAGAGCTTTCATGATGGGACCAAGCCTTTCCGACGATTCACAAGCATCCACGCCGTACGGACCGATGTCAGAAGACGAACCAGGCAGCGCGGCTGCCGGACCATCGCTATCGAGCACCACTCATATCAGAGACTTTGCCCTTCAGAAAGCTCCTGCAACCAAGATCACCACAAGCGCAAAGTCGTCGGCAGATCTAGAAAATGACGTTCTACTCATTGTCATCACTGATCGAGCTTATGGAAGCTAGAAACTCCATCCCTCGCTTCTCTCTTCGTTCAAAATGGTGGACATCTTGACTCCTGACCAGGACACTCGAGACAAGATCTTCCAGTCCACTCGACTACTGGACTCAACAAAAAGGTGAGGGTAGCTGTGACGAGCATGATGAGGATTACTTCTAGTCTTGCTTTGCGATGACAGTTTCTTGATAGTCCAAAGATTGCTGACTGTTGATTGCCGTATATAGGCCAAGTGTGCAGCTATTCGATCGCTCGATGCCCAAGGAGAAGTAGCATCTCGCCTTCCGGGACGTCACGTCCTGTCTCTTGATCACTTCAAGATTCGAGAGCTCATCGATCGGACGAACAGTCATCGAAGCTGCGAAAGAGTGCCACACTCATGGAACATTCAAGCACTTGGTCCTATCAAGCGTTCTCAATACTCAGATATGGGAGCTGGAAGCTCTTGTCAGTTCGAAACGGGAGCTGGAGGGTGCACTCATTCGCAGCGGTGTTCCCTTCACGATATGCCAAGAAGCATTGAAGTTTAATGACTTCCTGCTTCCCAGCACTATCTTGGGAGAGAGGGAAATTTTGCCTATCGCTTTCAGAAGCAGCACGAAGTTCTCGTACGTTTCGAGGCGGGATCTTGGCGAGGTGCGTCTCTGTCATAGTACACTTGATTGTGAACCTGAGCTGACAGTAGACAGGCATATGCCAAAATTTTGTCTGGCCGAGAACAGCATTTTGGCGCGCAATACCAGCTCGTCGGCTCCACTACTGGACTCAATACCGAGGATATCATGGCGACTCTTCAGCAAACGCTGGATCACGAGGTCAGGTGCAACCGATTCTACGTTCTTTGGAATTCTGATGGTCGAAATGCATTCCGGGTACCTGATGACTTTGACCCCGAGGACGTATGTCGACAGCAAAAACTTACTGCACAGCTTCTCGATCCCTTGCAATCAACTGCTCAAGACCATGCGGAGCCAGCCTGGTCTCACGAGCTTCAAGCATATCTGACCGAACCAATCCCCCTTGGAGGACCTGTGGACGATGAGGCAGGATGGTCCCAGTTCATAAAAGAAGATACTGCGCAGCTTTTCGCGCGATTCAATTCTGAGCTGCGGGTTGAATCTCCTGACGCACAAAAGCTCATCGCCATCGAGGAGGCTGGCACAAATAGGTTCGACTTTAAGGAAGGTGCCCCGGGTGGTCTCGCGTCAGCTGTGGCGACAAGTATAGGGCCGACGACCGCTGCTCAAGCTGTCTCGGCAAGGTCCCAGCAGAGAGTTCAACATCGACGGACGTCACGCTTTCAAGAACGATTTGATATCGATACGTCTGTGACCGAGAACATCCCTAACGGACCAATTGCCACACAGTTACCCAACGGTGATCTGGACGTGCAAATCCGAAGGGACGGGAGGCCTGGTGAGTAAACCAAAGGGCAGAAGCCCACATCCTGCACGTTCCCGCCCTATAGCCCTCATGTCTCATTCTTGAGGGTCAATCAATCCGTTGGGCACAAACGGCTTTTCCTCGCTTAGAACATCTGCTAATGCTTCTACCCTTTGCTTTTAGATGTACGTCGCGTTCATCCGCCTCAACACCAGCTATGGCAAATAGAGTCATCCTTAACGCTTTCGGATATTCGGCCTCATTCATCGAGAATGGAAGAGGATCGTTCGTGGAGCATGCAGGCGCAAGCCTCCAGCGACTCCGATGAGGATGAAGAGACTTTCGAGATCATGAATCCAGATGGAAGCAGACGCGTATGTTTCGTCGTGGACCGTTCTCACATGGCTTCTCCCGAGATAGAAGGCATCCAGGAGTCTCGTCGCAGAGCAAGCGAGGCAGAGAGTTTGCGGAAAGATGCTGAGAAGGTACGCAAAAATTTGGAGAAGATGCGTAAGGCAGCGCAGACTCTGGCAAGAGACGCGAGGCGGGACAGGCCGGTGGTTGATCGCCATCGAGTGAGGAGTGCGCCGTCTCACATCGACGCTACCTGGGGTCCCATTTCTGCGAGGCGCCTTGAGGTGATGCAAAGCCTAACCAGAGGCAGGCAGTTGGTGAGGAGAACTTCATCGAGAACTCGACCTGCGACGACGGCAGGACCCGCACCACTTGATATCCCCCGGTCACTTGAGGAAGAGGGCCGTCTCGCTGAAGTCGTCCGCCAAGTGCAATCAAATGCTTCTCCAGATCCTTCGTCAACAAGCGAAAGTCTGCCCGTGTCGCAGCCTACAATCCTCACGAACGGAGGGAGTCCTGCGGGTCCAATTGTGACGCCTGCAAACACACCAGTAGGTGTGACTCCGGTAACAGCGAGGCCTCCAATTGATGCGACTGTGACGCCTGCAAACACATCAGTGGGCGTGACTTCGGTTGCAGCGAGGCCTAGAGCTGCAACAGTCACCAGTCCGCCTACATTACGACCTACGGTCCTTACGAATGGTGGCAGCGCTGCAGATCCGATTGTGACACCCGCAAATACACCGGTGGGAGTAATTCCAGTAACGGCCAGGCCTAGAGCTGCTACAGCTACTAGTCCGGCCACATTACAACCTGCAGTAGTCGCGAACAGAGGCAGCCCCATTACTCCAGTTCTGACGCCGGCAAATACGCCAGTTGGAATGACACCGCTGGCAGTGAGTCCCAGAGTTGCCAGCCCTGCCGCAAATATACTCGAGCAACAAGTTCGCTTTCAGGCCTTGAATGCTGTAGCTGGAAGAAACAGGCTACCAGTGAGCTCTGGACCTCAACCCAATGAGTCCAGCCAGGAGAATACCACCAATGAGGAGCGTGCTCTCGAAGGAGAGGAAGAGAGTGACGACGAAGAGACCGCCAAAGACGACCGAAATGACTCTGTGGCAGTCGACGCCACTCGTCACGACTCCGTGCCGGTCGCTGGGCCCTCGACAGCCCCGACAATGTCGAGCAATGCAGCTGGAAAGCGACCCATGAGAGACGTAGCGCAGGAGCAGACTGCTGTCCCACGTCAACGCCAAGACAGTGAATATGTATTCGGTGAAGACGGAGGGTGGTCCTGGATGAGGAGCTTGCCGCAGATCATAGAGAGCGATGCCAGAGCTATCAAATTCCTGGACGAAGCTGGGTCCATTGGCAACTCGAACATTCTGCAGTGGCTCATCGGCCGCCAGCCGGAGGACCTAGAGATGTTTTTACGCCGCAGACGTTACGAGCTCACAAGTCCAATTGTGACCTCACCGTCAGCCCGACTAGAGCTCGAGGGCAGTGCCATAGAGTCCGAGGATGAGAATGAAGATACAGCAAGTTCTGTCTGATGGGAAGAGAAAGTCGTTCGTTGCACAAGGTGAAGATGAAGTGCGGAGCGGTCGTCCGGCGTCCGAGTCCGTGCACGGAAGAAGGTTTTGGGCTAGTTCTAGGGTATGAGCTGCCAGCTCGCAAAAGCATCAATTCATCCATTGGAACACAAGCACCAATACCCAAATTTCATCCTCATAGCATCTCGTCGTTCATTGCCAACATGTTCGCTGCTCGTAAGGTCACACAGTCCGTCCTCGGCGCCGCCGTCCAGCGCAGAGCTTTCTCTGCAACCGCTAGCAACGTAAGTATCGAATGGTCCGAGGTCGCTTTGCGGTTTTGCGCATCGCATCGTTTCAATGGCTGACATGGTTCACTTTGTAGCTCTCCAAGGTCGTCGTCCTCGGCGCTGCTGGTGGTATTGGCCAGCCCCTCTCGCTCCTCTTGAAGCTCAACCCACGCGTCAGCGAGCTCGCCCTCTACGATATCAGACTTGCACCGGGTGTCGCCGCAGATGTCGGCCACATCAACACCAAGAGCACCGTAAGGCTATTTATAGAGAACAAATGAGGAACAATCGCTCAATGGGTTACAGGTTACTGGATACGAGCCGGGCGAGGAGGGTCTCGCTGCTGCGTTGAAGGGCGCTGAGATCGTTGTCATTCCAGCTGGTGTCCCACGCAAGCCAGGCATGACCCGTGATGGTGAGCAGAGATGCCAATCATGTATGCCAAGGCATTGATACTGATATCTGACAGACCTCTTCAACACCAACGCTTCCATCGTCCGCGACCTCGCAAAGGCTGCTGCCAAGCACTCTCCAGATGCCAACATGCTCATCATCTCCAACCCAGTGAACAGCACCGTCCCGATTACTGCCGAGGTATTCAAGAAGGCCGGCGTCTACAACCCAAAGAAGCTCTTCGGTGTCACAACCCTTGATGTTGTCCGTGCATCCCGCTTCATCTCACAGATCAAGAACACCGACCCAGCCAACGAGAACATTGTTGTTGTTGGTGGACACTCTGGCGAGACCATCGTGCCACTCCTCAGTCAGTCCGGCTACGAGCTCCAGGGCAACGAGCGCGATGAGTATGTCAAGCGCGTGCAGTTCGGTGGTGACGAGGTTGTCAAGGCCAAGGACGGTGCTGGATCTGCTACTCTCTCCATGGCCATGGCTGGTGCCCGCTTCACTGAGTCTCTCCTCAAGGCTGCACAAGGCCAGAAGGGTGTCATTGAGCCAACCTTCGTTGACTCGCCTCTCTACAAGGACCAGGGCGTCACTTACTTCGCCTCGAACGTTGAGCTTGGACCAAATGGTGTTGAGAAGATTCACCCAGTTGGCAAGATCACTGACCACGAGCAAGGTCTGCTTGACAAGTGCTTGAAGGACCTCAAGACCAACATTGAGAAGGGTGAGAAGTGGGTTGGCGAGAACCCATAGATGGTGTTTACAGTGCATTCATCTGAGACGAGCAAGCGGAAGTAGCGGCTGGTTACGTGCTGGACGCTGCGAATTGTATGTGTGGTAAGATATGCCAAAGCGCGGCGCATCTTGCCTGGCGTACAGGTGCGAAGGCGGGCTTGAATGCATAGAGCTTCTGTACCAACCTGTAGATTTACGATTCACCAAAAGTTCGCCATGTCCATATGATGCTTCGTGTGACCTCTATGCCCTTTGTGCCTCGTTTTGCTTGCCCTATACCATTACCGCTAGAGCCGGAAATGCCCCATCTCTACACTGCTCCAGAGCTCATTTCTCCAAGAGCAGCCTCGGCGTTTGGAGAAATGAGGGCATTCTGCTCAGCGACCACTGCATCCCACGCAGTCCGGCTCCTCTAGGCTGGACATGTAGCTGAACGGTTGCACGACTTCTTTTCGTCACTTCTGAAAGGAGACGCGGTTGGCTTCGGGAGGAAACAAGCAGTCTGCGTTGTCCCTGCCAAGTGCGATATCCGGGACGTACGGGGCGGTTTCAAGGCTGTCGGAGAATGACTACATTGTTCTTTCCTCGAAAGGAAAGGGAAGGAGACATCAACGGAGACCGAAGTAGAACAACAAGTACTTGCTTACACCTCTACGCATTTTCGTATTCATACCACTTTGCACTTCTCGCAGAACTCTCGGCATCTTCACAATCTAACAACGACGCACCAAACACGCGGACCTGGCCTACGAGACTCAGTGACAAAGAACACTGCCGCGCTTTCCCAGAAGACTACGTTCTCCAGGGCACGCGATTTCCCTCAGAAGCCTCAAAAGAAGTATTGAAACTGAGGCAGCCAGAGTCTTGACTCCACCTCACACATCAACAGCTCTCAATTGTTCTTTCACATTCTGGTCGACATTGAAGACGACGCGAACAAACTATTCCAGCATACAGGAGACACGGCTTCCAGAACGGCAACGACTTCTGTCGTCCGTTCTCGCCAGGCTCTACCCGCGGCGTCCCCAGAGTCGGAGAAAGGAGGAAACCTTGGAGCGTCACGGGCCTAGCAAACTGAATAATAAGAAGATCTCGAACAGCCTCACAGCGAAAGGCGTCCCCTTAGTGGAAAGCTGTTACGACAGCGTCTTCACAAAATCAGTCGGATCACGCGCATACACATCAAGCATAAGGACAGCATCCTTTGCTGTTTTCTAAACGCGTCACAACGGACGTATTCGAGAGCCGAGGTACACCAAGCACCAAGCCGGTCACGGGAGAGCTCAACATAGCCGGCGACAGCAGCGGCATCCACCATAACAGAAGGGTTTTTTGCTTCGTGCTAATATATCTTTCGTTGAGCCTCCGAGGCGCCTTTTCCAGTTCTTGTATTCTTACTCTCGTCTCTTCCAGGAACCAGGCTTGATATGTTCGGCGCGGTTCGAGGGAGGGCCTTCTCAATAGCTCAAAGGACTCCAGCATCAACTTACCGAGGAGCAGCTGCAGGCGGGAAGGTAAATGGATACGAAGAGACCTCGGGACGTCATGTATAAACCAGGCCTGGCTGACTTTTCTTTCTGCTCTACAGACTTTCAACATGGTTCAGCAACAGAAGCGCAAGCAGAGCAATCTGCCAGAAGGCACGTATACTCCTGCTGATCGGAGCGACTACTAGAGACTGACTTGTGTTCTCATCCAGGATACCGAGAGGACCATGCGAAGGGTGCCATGCTCAGATTTGAGGATTCTCTTCCTAGATTACCCGTCCCTACACTCGAAGAGACTGCGAAACGATACCTCAAATCCGTTCACCCGCTCCTCACGCCTGCCGAATATGACAACACAAAGATGGCCGTAGAGGCTTTCATTAAGCCTGGAGCAATTGGACACACTCTACAGGAGAGACTCATTAAGCGATCAAAAGACCCAAAGATCAAGAATTGGCTGTCTGAATGGTGGAACAATGCTGCATATCTTGGTTACCGCGACCCGATCATCCCATACGTGTCTTACTTCTACTCTCACCGCGATGACCGAAAAAGAAGAGATCCCGCTAGACGTGCAGCTGCGATCTCGACTGCGACCCTCGAGTTCAAGAAGCAGGTGGATGAGAACAGCCTAGAGCCAGAATACATGAAGAAGTTGCCAATGGCAATGAGCTCATATATCTATATGTTCAACGCATGCCGTATCCCCGCAAAGCCAGCAGACCACCCAGTAAAGTACTCAGCACAAGACAATGAGCACATTCTGGTCATCCGCAAGAACTCTTTCTTCAAGGTCCCTCATCACCACAACGGCCAGCAGCTGAGCACGAAAGAGTTGGAGCACCAATTCCGACGCGTCTATGAGATGGCAGAGAAGGCTCCAGCAGTCGGCATCATGACTACTGAGAACCGCGACAACTGGACCGACATGCGTGAGCGTTTGATCAAGAGCAACCCAGGTAACAAGGCAGTTCTCGAGGCCATTGAGGGTGCTTCTTTCGTAGTCTGCCTGGATGACGCTACTCCAATCACGCTTCACGAACGCTCACACCAATACTGGCACGGCGATGGCGCCAACAGATGGTTCGACAAGCCTGTGCAGTTCATCGTCAACGACAACGGCACCTCTGGATTCAACGGCGAGCACTCTATGATGGACGGTACTCCGACTCATCGGCTCAACGACACTATCATGCACTGGATTTTCAACGAGAAGCTTGACTTCGAGAATCCCGAATTTCGATCTGATGTCCCAGACCCAATGCCATTGAAGTTCAAGCTGTCGGGCGAGAACTACGCTGACATCGCGCTTGCAACCACCCACCACGTAGGCCTCATCTCTCAGCACGAACTCCGCGTCGAAGCCTTCCAAGGATACGGCAAGGGCCTCATGAAGAAATTCAAGTGCTCCCCTGATGCTTATGTTCAAATGATCATCCAGCTTGCCTACCACAAATTCTACGGCAAGAACCGACCAACTTACGAATCAGCTGCCACTCGTCGTTTCCAAGAAGGCCGCACAGAGACCTGCCGCACGGTGTCCGACGAAAGCGTTGCATTTTGCAGTGCTATGCAACATCCGCTTTCCACTGACGCTGAATGCCGCGACCTGTTCCGCAAGGCTCTTGTCGCACACGGCGAATACATCACTGCTGCCAGCGATGGCAAGGGTGTTGACCGACATCTTTTTGGCCTGAAGAAACTGCTCCAGTCCGGCGAAGATACCCCAGAGATATTCAAGGATCCAGCATACACGTACTCGGGTACATGGTTCATTTCCAGCTCACAATTGAGCTCAGAATACTACAACGGTTACGGATGGAGTCAGGTTATTGACGATGGTTGGGGGTGAGTACTCGATGCAATCAGTCAAGTTCTAGAGCAATACTAATGTGGATACAGAATCGCCTACATGATCAACGAGAACAGCGTCCAGTTCAACATCGTCAGCAAAAATCTTGGTTGCGAACGCATGGCATTCTACCTGAACGAAGCAGCGCAAGATATCCGTGCCGTCATGGAGGCTGAGAATACCAACAAGCCACGTCTATAGAGATTTTGAGCGATCGAAGCATTGGTGCGATTTTGTGTATAGTACCCGTCCCAGATGATATACTGTGCGATCTAGTCTTCATGAGAGAGCGAGCTATAGCGCCGCGGCAACTTTGCCATTTCGAAAAGAGAGCGCCTTTTGAGGCTTTAGATGCGTCGTGATTGTCATCATTCACATGGTTTTCTCTGGATCTTGGAGCAGTAAGTTGTCGTCGTCTTGCTCAAGAAGCTGCATACGTGGCATCCCATTCATAAATTCGTCGCTAGTCCAGCTATTGACGACCATCTGGCGTTTTCTTCTCTGATTTGCTTGGTTGCCTGTATCCTCACGACACCTGACCACCCTATGCGAACCCAAACGCTACAAGCACTCGATGCCTACCATGCTTCCTTCCAGGTGCTCTCAGGATCCAAAAGTTGATGCTCTGCGCCAATAAATCGAATTTCCGTCACATTTCACCCGAGTGTCACTTTACGGTCCTGTCGCCGCCGTCTCATCACCCACAGGCGCCGGATCCTTCCCAAACCCAACATGCTCATTATGTCTCTTATAATAATAACTCCCTTCCCTCGGCTTCAATTCCGGACTCAAGCCCTCCAACACAGTCTCCTTTACGTTCTCCACACCAGCCTGATGTTCTGCATCTCGATTCCAGATCTGTATCAACATGCTATTAAACCTCACAGACAAACTCACACCACAAATATCGTCCCTAAAAGTCTTCTTTTCATTTTGATCAGATTGCACCGCAGATTGTAATTGCTCTCCTATCGCCATCATACATAACTCTTTCCAAAAATCTTGTGCGTTGGATTTGGGTACGCGAAATGTCCAGGAACCGCCTTTTTCGTTTCGACTGTCTTCCCAGACTGGTTTCACGCCTTTGTGGAAGAGGTGGATGCTGTCGCGGAGTTGTAAGCGGGTTATGTCGAAGTTGTTGAAGACGGACCAGAAGGCTTTTACGTCGCTGATTTGGGCGAGGAGTTCGAGGCGGGATTCGTAGGTGGTATCTTTTTGCTTTGCTTCGCCTGATTGTTCTGTTGTAGATCGGTCTTGTCGATCGTGCCAGAATTCCCAGCTGTGGACGAGGGGCGGGGCGCGGTTCTTCTGGTTTAGACGTGTTTGGAGGAAGTTGAGCATTTCTGCTCCTCGGGCGGGAGAGGTTGTTGCTGCTTGTTCGGCGGCCGTGATGTGTGGTAGGCCGGACACCTGGAGGCGCGGAGGGTTGGCCATGTCTGTGGAGTATCGGGGTATAGACCAGACCCGGTGTGGTCGAGTGAGTGAGAAGCTGTACACTGTGCTTGGTGTAGGCGAGAGGAGGACAATGTGGGAGAGACTTTGTAGATAAAGAGATTGATATACAAAGAGATCGTTTACGGTTATGGAAATGGTGTCTTGAGAGGATCAGGAGAAATCTTAGCCTCTCGGACGAACGTCTTGTAGATGTCTAGGTGAAGTTCTGACTACGGTTTCTCCCTTGCGAGACAGTAGGGCAGAAGTTCATTCCGACCGTCGTCGTCGCCTTGTTTCATCGTCGAGATGGTCAACAGGGGTGAGGCGCGTAGAGAGGAGCTCAGCTCTAAGCTTTCCAAGGGTCAGCTGCTGGTATTGATGGAAGCTGAATCAATATGCAGTTCAACTGCTCTTTCCTTGGCTTTCGTCAAGCTATGCGGACCCTGAGCCGAGGCGCAGAACTTTGCTGAGATGAATCGATCCAAGTGGGATGGTTTGCAGTGGGGGGGAGACGGGGGGGGCTGAACGAGTCTCTTGAAGACATCTGGCCATTGAACGGATTACCGCACTCCAAGAAAGCACTCTCTGCCAGACCAGACTATTCCAAGATCCCAGCACGAGTTATAGACGCACGGCATGGCGACCACGACGGAAGCATCGACCGCAACTCCTCAAGATGAAATGCATACAGTGGTGAAAGCAACGCAACCAAACGAGAAGACTCAAACTTTTCATGTTGGCACGCGGAGATCAATTCTAGCAAGAGTTCAAGCAGATGAAGTCGTCAAAGCACTGAAGAATGTCTGGCCTGAGCACAACTTCGAGATTCATGCCATGTCCACGACTGGCGACAACAACCAAAAGACAGCATTGCACAAGTTCAATGAAAAGGCATTGTGGACTCAGGAGCTTGAAGTGCTCCTCGAGAGAGGAGATGTGGATATAATCGTGCATAGTCTAAAAGATATGCCAACACAATTGCCTGTAGGGCTTGAGCTTGGTTGTGTTACAGAACGGGAAGATCCCAGAGACGCATTGGTGGTCAAGTCATCTCTGGTGGAGAAGATCAAGACACTCAAAGACTTGCCTGATGGTGCAATCGTTGGAACGTCCAGTCTTCGCCGACAAGCACAACTGAAGCGCCACTACCCACATCTGAACTTCCAGGATGTCCGCGGAAACATTGGCACACGACTTAGCAAATTGGACGATCCCAACTCAGACTACTCTGCAATTGTCATTGCTGTTGCTGGCCTCGATCGTCTCGGCATGAGCAATCGCATTAATGCATATCTTTCGAAGAACAACGGCAACATGCTTCATGCCGTTGGACAGGGTGCCCTTGGCATTGAAACGAGAGAAGGCGATCAGCGAACGCAGGAACTGCTGTCGAAGATCGGAGACCAGAAGACATGGCTGCAAGCATTGGCAGAGCGTGCTCTCATGCGCACATTAGAAGGAGGCTGCTCCGTACCGATTGGCGTCGAAACCGAGTGGGTCTCCAAGAAACGCATGCACGACCAGCATGCCGGGGTCGGAATCAAGCCCGCCGCCGACTACGACCAGCTCAGTGGTGAAGCTACGGAAGGCAATGCAACCAAGGAGCAAGAAGACGAGTCGTCAGACGAACTAATCATGCGAGCTATCGTCGTCAGTCTTGACGGAAAAGACGCTGCTGAGATCGAGACTCGCCGGAGAATTACTACTCATGAGCAGGCCAACGAACTAGGATTTGATGCCGCAAAGCTTTTGGTCGAGAAGGGCGCCGACAAAATTCTCGAGCAGGTCCAGCTCAACAGAGGAATCATCAAGGAGCAAGGCAATGCTTGAGTCGGGCGATTCAAAAGCGCATATCATCGATCTCCCAGCCGCGACGGTGAGCTACTGTTACTTTGTAGAAAAGCAGCCGCACCGTTAGTGGTGTCATTGTGAGGGACGATGCGATTTTGGGCCGTCTCAAGACCTTCGAAGCAGTTGTTTCGATGGTCGTGGTCCAGGCAGGGCCAAATGGACGCGGGCGAGACCGCAGGGCGTGCGCGACACTTTTGGTCGTCAGACGTTGACTTCGTTGCTCGCCATCCGTACGCGGAGCTTGCATATCACGCATGTCCTCGTGTGGCCGAAGTCCAAACGCACCAATAGACCTGCGAGTTCCTTTGAGTGTACTTCTTCTTCGGAAGGGATAAGAAGATGACTACATACACAGGGATCGGATTTGCGAAGCTAATCGAGAAATTCACGCTGCATTCGGTGATGCAGACATACAGATCTGCGACCTTTACCCAGTTCTACGACCTTCGTGCACTTGCTGCTCCCGGCGACTTTTGTAGTCAAGAATATCAACCAGATCTCTCATCAATGCCTTCAGCTGCCAATGGGAATCTCCGCATTGATAGAGTTCACTCACCTGCCTGCTTCGAGCTATTGAGGTCAATCTTTTCGCCTTGGCTGCAAGGTACAAACACTTACGTACCCAGTGGAGAGATGCTAGAGCTCCGCGCTATCTGTACCCATTTAGAAGCACTGCTATTGCATTGTAGGGCTTCAGAGCTCTCTGAGCCAGGATCTTTCGCGGGCATAAGTCACGTTGATCAGAGGTTGCGATATACTTCAATCCTGCCGCAGAATGACATGAGGTCGTCTTCTTCTCAAGCTTGGGCAGCTTTGCATGCGCGACCTCTGTCAGATTGATCTCGCCCCGGAAGCAGGTCCGGCATAAACAGGTCTGATGGAGCAATGTAAGATTCGCTTCATCGTCGGGCAGGTCGACATCCCGGACGCTTGTACCTCTTTGTGGTTGTATTTCGGGATCAAGCAACCACCTCCGCTTCTCCAGACCGAACCCAGCGTCAGCCGTGTGTTCTGCTTCCCAGTTTGTGCGACCGCCCCTGCGGAGTTTCTTCCGAGGACGCGGACGACCTTCCTCTGATCCACATCCGCACGTCCAATGGGGTCGACGAATCCCCTGAGCTGCTGAGAGAAACACGTCTGATTCATCAGAGCTCTGTCTTTGAACCAGACAGATCCACCTGTGTTTCTCCTCGGGCCGAACGCACGTCGCTTCGACAGTGCTGGGATCAATAGTTCGGCAGGTAATGTGGGTCGCTAACACGGCTTCTGTATCACACTACTTCGCAATCCAATGCTTGGATTCCACAAGGTTCTGGGGTCTCGAAGCTATCGTTGTGCTTATATAGCACTCAACCACTGATGCCATCGCTGCGTACTTGGCTTCGTGTGACGAGCATGCTAGGGAGGAACTCGAAGGCTGCTATGCTGTGTTCCTATCCACACTCGATTGTGCAGGATTTTATATGTGATTTTTTAGGCAATCTTCTTCCGGCACATACTAGCAAGCCGGGTCACACTCGGTGGTTTCTCCTATGACTTACTTCAGCATCAAACGGGAGACTGAGCAAGTTCTCGATAGCTCAGGAGATATCTGTGCCAATACTGCACATACCGACATACATCAAAGAGTCGGCAACGCTTCGAGCCTGATATCCAGTAAAACTGGCACCACCACCAACTACAATATGGTCACAACAACGCAAGAACCCTCATTATCTGTTGCTAAATTGCAGCGGAAGAGAGCAGCCAGAGCAGTATGAGCACCAATGCAGATTATCGCATATGAAGCGATGCTGTGACACGAAGCTGAACTACTCGCAGTGCGATCAGTGTCGACGGAGAAAGAGTCGATGCAATGGAGAAATGCATTGCGACGCATGTCGAACGATCGGGTGAGTGAGACCAACGCTTACAGTGGGTACCTTGTTGCATCGAGCTGACCATACTATGCAGTTTACAATGCTCCTTCGGGCATGTGGTCAAACAAACTCGAGGCCCGGCCTATGTTGCCCATCTGGAGAAGCGGATAGCTGACCTGCAAGAGCGGCTGCGTCAGGCAAGTCAGAAATCAGGAATGGGTGTTGGAGATACACTCTCCTCGACGCAGGCTTCCTCCTCAAATAGCATGGTCAACATGAGCCCGATCGAGACGAGCCACTCGTCACCACTGTCGAAGTTGTCCGATAGCGGACGTCTGGGCAACAGTCCCGTCCTTGTATGCACAGAAAATCACTGCTTCCCAAACTCCGGCGAGACACGTCTCGAGAACGAAAACGATGTTTTGACCTCAGACCAGCATGCCGAATATGTTGACACCGTTACGACCGAGCCACGCGGTAAACTTTACGGTCTGGACGTACTACGCCAGCTGTACAACCTTTCAAATCGTATCACACTGCGAATGGAGGGAGCGCAGTCTTCAATCAAGATGGTCGAGGCACTCAACAACTCACACGCCACTAATGACCTTCAAACGGACGCTCATCAGCCATGTCTACCCCAGAAGCACGAAACGTTATCGCTAATCACAACTGCTTTCTCAGAAGCTTTCCACTTATGGCCCTTCATTGATCGAACGCATGTCGACAACACAATATACCGTCTATACAATACAGATGAGTTCGGCCAGGAGCCGAGTGATTGCGACGACTTAGCATTACTTTACGCTGTTTTAGCGTTGGGTCGACGTTTCGAAACGATCACAGTTGACAGTGGCAGTGATCATAAACGGCACGGAATGTCGTTCTTCGTCGCCGCGCGGTCCATGGTACCTTTAATACACTGCGGTCGCAGCTTGACAGCACTTCAGACCGTGTTGTGCATGGCACTGTATCTCAAAGCCGCTTCCGACCAGACTCTAGTTCACACTTACATTACTGCCGCCGCTGGTACAGCTTTGCGTATGGGTCTCCATGAACAGACGCCATTCTTTGCCCAGGACGAGACGGCACTACGACAAAGAGTCTGGTCTACGATCAGAGTCCTAGACATATATATTTCTGCTTCCCTGGGCATACCTTGTGCTATCTCTCATGTCTGGACGCATGATCAGGATGCCTTTCCGCCGTTGCCTTCAGGCTCGAACGCTGAGCTGGTAGCGGCGAATGCACATGCTGAGTTGGCGACCAAAACGAGCCGGACAATCAACTCGATGTACAATGGCCGGAATTCACAACCTAATCTTGGCCTTGGACCGTATTCTGTCGCACTTGCATTGTTGGATCATGGGTGGGAGGATTTGGACCGCTGGGCCCGAGCATGTCCCGTTCTTGCACAGAGTCAAGACAGCATGACGAGGTCCGTGCAGCTAATGATCCATACCGACCGGAAGTGATGAGCTGACGATTCATGCAGAGCCCAACTCATTCTTGATTATATGCATGCTTATGCTCAGATCCTATTATATTCCCCATTCGTCCACCATATCACGAGGTCGCCGCCTGATATCGAGAATGCCGGACACTTCTATGGCAAAAAATGCCTCGAGGCAGCTTTGCACGCTGTTCGGATCGCCGAGATCTTGCATCAACAAGGCCACTTCAATGAAGCCTACTTCTTCACTCTCGATATCTTGGCGTTCGCGGCGATGGTTCTAATGATAGTTGAGACTTGTTGCAAGGAACCGCAGCTCGTCATGGAAGCGATGCACGGCAGTCGTAGCGCAAGAGAACTCTTGCTGGTGTTATCATTTCGAAACTCTGCCGCGGCAGAGTGCTGGAGTGCCCTTTCTGTGTGCGGCGGCAGCTCACGAGCTCCACGACTGAGCATTGGCAGCCTCCAAGCCTTGAAAGCGAGGCGCAGAAGGACGTCAGGTGGCATCGATTGTTCTATGGACTGCCAGAACATATCTGCTGATGATGTGGCTAATGCTTCGAAGCGACCATCAGCGATGAACATACGTTCTGACAGCGCAGTGAATTTGGGCACGACGACTTACAATGATGTATGTGCAAAAGAATCTATGACGGCGTCGGCCAGTGGAAGGGATCCAACATTGAGCATGCCACATATACTTGCTATGGGACTGGAGCAGCATTATGAAATGCAAACACAGTAATGTCGGGGGGCCCGTTAGACATCTGGTGTAAATATGGGGTAACGAGATCAACGACCTGATAATGAATGGACACGACGACACATGGCAGTTCCACTGGAACTGTAGAAGTACGAGACGTCATTACTCGGTACCGCCACTGTCAATTCTGTGGATTTCAAGAATGTCGTAACTCGTGACACCAGATCTGTTGGTGGTAACAGCACAAATATACTCAAGTACGCAATTTTTTCCAACAGCTCATGAACCTTGCTCCAGGTCGAAGTCGCTGGTTTCCAAAGATCTGTCTTGTTTGCAATTCCAGTGGTGGTCCAACGGTAAAGCATGAGAGCAAACCTCGATCTCGGCCAGCCTTTGCTTCGATGCCTGGGATCAATGAGGCATGCCCGGGAATTGCTCTCGGCGAAGCTCATGGGTAGCATCGTGTGCAGTGATTAAAGCAGAGCTTAGCATCTCGGTAAGCCGTCTTGTCTCTCCTTTCAAAGACTCGCTCTGTCCGGTACAAGCAAATGTACGCTGTCGTGCCACTACTGCACTTGTTGCAGTCGACGGACTGAAGTCCGAGACAAGATTTTAAGGTTTGAGCTCGTGCCCAGAGAGCAGGGATTGTGAGTTTTAGCGTCTCGGCAGATGTTGCCCTCGCAGCGACCAGCGATAAAACTGTCCAGCATTTTCATTTCTGAATGCTTCCCTCCCCTTATCAATCTAACATGGCGCCGAAACGCAGCTCGACAGACGCTGGCATAGAACTGCCTAGTAGGACCAGACACCTAGCCAAACGCACGCGACGGACCTCAGATCACGAAAACAGCAGCGATAGCGAAAGCTCAACTCCTTCGTCGGCTTCAGGTTTAGAAAGCAGTCCCGTAGCATCTGCGGAGACAGCTGCCACTAGCACCAGCTCTATAGCAAGCTCTGTATCGAGCGATTCTGAGAGCAGCGAAGAGGACTCAAGCGAAAGCGAAGATGAAAGTGATAGCGAGGACGAATTGAACAACGACCAAGAACCAGAAATAATAACTATTCGGCCGCCCGCATCCAGGCCCTCGATCGATCCTGAGAGGGTGAAAAGCTATGCCAAAGAACTACAAGCAAGACTGGACGAATTCATGCCAAGGCTGCGGCAAGCTAACAGCGACCTGGCGGCCAAGGGCAGCAGTTTGAGCATGGAGGACGTTGCGGAAGGAGAGCAGCACATCGAGATGAACCTTGGTCTCGGAGTTCTCGAGCAGACGGACGATCAGAACAACAAGCCCGGCGATATTGCATTGAGAGCAGAGGCAAAGTCGCCCAGCAGCGACGATAAGGATGAGACCTCGGATGGCGAAGCAGATGTCATGTCGCGATTGATGAATGCACCGGCAAGAAAGGGCAAGATATCGGTGCAGGAAGTGCCTACAATTGACGAGCAGTAGCTCGCAATGATGAACCATCCTAAAGGGACCGTTCAAGCGTGTCTGAACTTGCTGTCGTCCACATCTGTGCGGATTTTCTGGCGAGGCGCAATGTACGCATTGCGCCATGGAGTCACGAACAACACGCCTCTTCAGAGCGAGCAAAACAGCTATCTCGTACGACTCACGACTCGGACTTATTGTGAATATCCAGCATCGTCTTTGACAGGGATCCGATGCATACTTCCTGCCTGTTTTGGCCAACACCACCTTGGCGACTTCCGAATAGCCGACGTAACTCTCCAAAACCAGAGGTGGAAGATTTGCTCTTGCATCCGTCTGCGGCGTAGCGTAGGCGTCGGTGAGAAGGCAAATATATACATCAACAAGTCAAGTAAGTCATGCTTTGTTGCTGCGTTTCTGCCTCGCTCTATCCATTTCTTTCCGAATTGTTCTGCAATATGCAAAGTAGAACTCTTGGCTTTGGCTTAATTTTTGGGTTACTCGCTGTGTGCTCTCTCGCTAGCTCGCAGTCAAACATAAGGGAACGCAAGGTGTGCCGAGTTGTGTCCAAGTATGCGGCATCGAACGGCACTGCAGATGACTCCCCAACAATTGCAAAAGCATTCGAGGCGTGTGGCTCAGGCGGAGTCGTTGAATTTGGAGAGGGTGTGGACTTCAATGTCCTCACTCCCATCAGCGCGACAAATCTCAGCAACGTGGAAATCAAGATGCACGGCAATCTTCACCTTCCTAAAGATATTGGCTTCGTCCAGAGAGTATACAACGAATTGGCTGGCAAGGATGACGGGGACCTTTTCTGGTTCACTTTCGCGGGAGCGAATATCTCTTACATTGGAACCAAGAATGTGACGACAGGCTGGATCTACTCGTACGGGCAAGCATGGTGGAATGCCAACCCCGTCAACGGCACTGGAATCGATGGCCGCCCTAATCTCATGTTGCTGAACATGACCAACGGTTTAGTCAAGCATCTCAAGTCTTCAAAGCCAATCGCATGGAATTTTCGATTGATGGGCAGCAATATCACTGTAGCTGACACAATAATTGACGCTTTCTCGGAGTCCGATATTGGTCATTTCGGCGTTGGGTTTCCTTTCAATACGGACGGCTTCCAAATCGCCGGCACGGGTGTCACAATCACTGATTCTGTCATCTACAACGGAGATGATGCTTTCGCGATTCAAAGTGGAGCTCATGATGTGAGTATACAACGAGCCACAATTGGATATGCTAGCCACGGCCTCTCCATCGGCAGCCTTGGGCAAAATCAAGCTAATTTCGCCAATGTGACCAATATCCTGTTTGACGACATCACCTGTATTAGCACATTATATGGCGCAAGGTTCAAAAGCTGGCTTGGAGGTCAAGGTAGGTGACGCCAGATGAACCCTGCAAATGTCGCGCGGGCTGACGGAGCGCAGGTCTCGCCAAGAACATCACATGGCAGAATATTCGTGTCTACAACGTTACATTCCCAATCTTCGTTACACAGACGTACATAAATCAAGGCTCCCAGCAAACGCAGATCGAGGATGGGACCATATCAGAACGACCAAACAACAGTTCTGTCGAGATGCAAGACTTCAGGTGGATCAACTGGACAGGAACGCTCAATGCATACTTCCCAGGCGATGGGAGCTGTGTCACGAATGTAAGATCTCCATTTCTGGAAGCGGATCTTTGCTAACTCACGCCAGCCTTGTTGGTATAATGTCGGTCTTCCAGATCTGAAGCATACCGAAGCCATCATCATTGAATGCAACACCAACCAATCCTGCAAGAATTTTGAGATGAAGAACATTCAAATATTCCCGCAGAGCCCAGATCCGCCAACGGTCATCTGTATGAATGCAACAGCCGAATTGAACCCTGCACTTGGCTTTCGATGTAGGAACGGAACAAACGTACCCAGCGCTTGAGCCTGGAAGTCTAGATCACAACACAATGAACCGGAAAATTGACTACATCCCAAGTCCAATCTCTTTGTCCAATGATTGCCAAGAAATCGCCAAAATCAACTTCCACGTGCAGGAAATGAATGACAATGAATCTCGCACCACTCGAACAAAGGCTCCACCACAACTCGCCACCTCTGCATGCGAACACTCGTCGCCGCCAACATCTCCCTCCCTCAGCCAGTAACTCATACCAAATGGCCCTCAGCATCCCACCCGGCCAATTCTGGGGCGGCAACAACGGGAACTGGTCAACCTTCCGCCTAATATTATCTCCCTCAAACCCCCAAAACATAAACGTCCTCCCCTCATTCCTAACCTCCCAAATCTGGGTCCCAACCTATCAAATCTGCAACAACGCCTCAGTGTTAGGCACAGTCTCCATATCCCAATGCTACGAACGTCGAGGCGGAACTTATAATTCCTCAAACTCCCGCGAATCTTTTGTGTCTGGCCTCTCAACCTTACCGATAAGTGGCCGACCAGCGATATTCGGAACAGATAATGCAACGATAGGTGATCCTCCTACTATTACGATTGGGAGGGAGATAGTAGCTGGGTATACAACTCTTCAGCCGTTTTTGGGGAATTTTGGATTATCTGGGGCTACGACTACGTTGCCGTTTGATACGCCAGCTAATGCGACGAGTTATGGCATTTTGACGGATTTGTGGAAACAATCCCTTATTGGGTCAAGAGTTTGGGGAGTGAACGTTGGGGCGTCGTATAGAGGGATACCGGCGAGTTTGACACTAGGTGGATATGATGCGGAAAGAGGGAATGATGATGGTGCGACTTTGACGGTGCCGATGAATGCGGATACGAATGTTACGGATGGGGATTTATTGGTTGAAGTGAGAGGGATTGGGATTGGGAATGGTGGGAGTGCTCCAGAGGTGAATTTCATGACGGGTTTGCCTGTTACTGCGGTGGTGGATTCTTTGGTTCCGGATATATTTTTGCCGGACGCTACGTGCGCATATTTCGAAGAGACGTTTGGATTGGTTTGGGATAACCCGAGTCGGAGGTACTTTTTGAATGAGACGCAGCATGAGAAGCTTGTGACGATGAATGCGAGTGTTTCGATTGCGGTGGGAATTCCCGGCGGAGATGGAAATGCGCAGAAGACGATTACGCTGCCGTATGCGGCATTTGATGTGAATCTAACTTGGCCGTTGAATGGGATTACGGGACCTAATGGGACGAAGAGGTACTTTCCGCTCCAGCGAGCAAGTGGTGACTACTATCTTGGAAGAGTGTTCTTGCAGGAAGTGTATCTGGCTGCGGACTATGAAAGGAGGACGTTCAATATAAGTCAGGCGAAATGGCCAGCGGGTGGGAAGAAAGATATTCGAATGGTCGTGTCTTCGAATACGACTACCGTCGTGACGCCAGCAAGCAGTCAAAATGGATCCGGACTCAGCAGTGGTACAATCACGGGAATCGCACTTGGCGTTGTGGCAGTCCTTGCAGTTCTTGGTCTCATATTTTGGTTCTTGAGAAAGCGGAGACGCGCAGAAGCAGAGAAAGCTGGCCGACAAATCTCCAGACCGAAGAACATCGGAAGCTCATCTTTCGGACCAAGAGCTTCAACAAGAGTCGGCACGCCCGTGGAGAAGAGCCCAGCATTTACGAGACAGCAATACCGGGAAACGAAGCTCTCTCCAGCGCCAATGACCGGGGTCAGCGCGAGCGATACCTGGAGGACCACGATTTCAGGCAGGCATGAGCTGTCGACGCCGCAGACAGCGCAATTCGTCAGTCCGATGCCGAACTCTGCGAGCGAGCTGCCGGGCAATTGGAAAAATCCTTGGGCTGGTCCTGTGGAGATGGATGCGGCGGTAGAGCTTCCGGCGTATGAGAGCGATCGATTACTCAGAAAAGGATCTTCGCAGAGGTATAAGTTCTGATGGTGAACGTAGACGAGCAACGCATCACGCGCGTTTCTAGGACCAGGGTGTCGAGAGGAGAATTTCGATCGCACACATGTTGTCAATAAAGGAGGCTATACAGCCGATTCGGATACGTTCATGGCTGCGAGGCTGTCGGAATAGGGCGCGTGCCCCGGCTGATATCTTGCATTTGTACTCGGACCACATTGCTAAAACATTATCGATTACCATTCCATCGGTTCAATCAATCATCGCCAATCCGAATGGTGCCCTCCAGCGGGTTCTCTTCTTGTTTTGCGGGCACGCCCGGTGGCACGAAATTGGGCTTCTCCTCTTGTACTTCCTCTTTCAATTGCTGGGCCTCTTCCGTTGCGTCCTCTGCCTTTTCTGCGGCGAAGTCGATGATAGCGCCAGACTTGCCCATGGCATCTGTGTCGTCTATCGAGGCCACGGATGCATAGGTCTGGTGCTGTTCAATGTCTTCCGCAGAACCGTTATCGCTCTGCTCTCGGCTACTGAGCCAGTCTGCTGGCAGACCATCACGAGCGCTTGGTCGAAGACCTTGTTCTGTGCTTTCCGAGGCAGCCACATTCTCCTGATTATTGCCGAAATCAGCCCCAGGACGTGTTGGCTGAGTTCCAGCGAGATTATCCTCTTGCTTCTTCTCACTCTCAGAGCTCTTGCTAGGCTCTGCCAACGCCTCTCTGCTCGGCTTCGGTTCCAACTTTGGTGCAAAGTCCTTCTGTTCGCCGGGAGTGCTCAGGCTATCGTTCGAAGCGTACCTTGAGCCATTCTTCTTGCTGGGCGATTGCTTGCGAGGACTGCTTGCGCCGCTGTCCAACTTCTTGGCAGTCTGCTTGGCTCTCGAGGACACTGTCGATGAGAAGCTTTCTGCCTGGGTCGCCAGCCTCTTAGTCTGCTGCTGCGCCATCTCAACGACGCTCTCAACCTTTCGCTCAATATCCGTGACTTGCTGGCTGACTCTTCTACCACCTCCAAAGGTGCCATCCTTCATTGCCTGCACATCGCGACGGAGCTGGTCATGGATGTTTTTGGAGTCAACCGATTCGAGCTTCTTCTCGAGCCTCTCTCCGATTTCCTCCACACGTTCTTCGGTCCTCTTTTCAGCCTCCTTGCCAGATTCGACAGTCTTCTTCACAGTCCTCGGCTTGCCCCAGTTCGTGTAGGCCTGGAGGAAGAATCGCGCAAAGAGAAAGGTCAAAGGCGCAAGATACAGCAGGTTAAGGTAGATAGCGAACGCTTCGCCGGAAGTGTCAATGCAGCTGGTCTTGGTCCAATCCTGGCGCCATCGTGTCTCGTAGAGAGGCTCCACGCGTTCCTTAAACTGCTGGATCTTCTCTTCCATTTTTGGCACATAGGTTTGACCTGAAAAGTCCTGACCTGGAGCATGGCTGACTCCGACTCGTTCCGCCAGTCCTTCCTCACCGAGACCGCGAAGCAGCAATTTCTTGCCAAAAGCGATCCAGTCGAAAGCAGAAGGCGTTGCGATGACGCTCGAGACGGTCGACGAAGCCGCAGCGGCTTTCGATGTAGCGCTTGAAAGGACCGAAGATACAGTTGCCGCTACTCTGTATGGAGTGCGAACCGGAATGTCGTACTTGATGAACAAATGCGCTGCAGCATAAGAAGCTCCCCACAGGAATTGGGCAATCTGCATGCTGGTCAAAGTGCGCTTCAAGACTGTGGGAGACCTGTAGCCGAGCGCGGAAAGAGTGTAGTATGTGTACTACACAACGTTAGCTGAGATCGGTGCTATTGCGTTTAATGTACTCACCATAAGCGCATGGATGAAGCTGTTCACGAAGACGAACATCCAGATTGGAGGACTCATATATCGAATTCCGGCCCACATGCAAAGCATGGCTCCACTGTGGTGGTATGTCTGCAAAGTCTTGCTTCTCTTGCCCTTCGCTATGATGATGGCTGTGTCCACGACTTCATAGAACTTGCTCACGTAGAACATCCATCCCCAGAAAGCCAGGCCTTCGTTCCAAAGTCTGCCCACATCCGTCGGGTCAGGATTGCCATCATAACCCAGCTTGATCAATTGATTTTTGGCTTCCCAGATGTTTATCGTCGTGTTGAACGCGGTCGCGTCTCCAAGTCCTCTTGGCCCATGAATCTTGCACAGCGCGTCTGCCACACCAGCCAAGCCAGTTTCTGAGTTCACACCCGGCCATGTATGCGCAAAGGCTCTGCACATAGCCAGGAATGTCGCTGCCGAGTAGAGCGCAAGTACTCCATTGTGTATGATGACGAAGTACCTGAACCACCACTGTTTCGCGATCCACCACTTCTGGTTGTTGCGACTGCGGTTGTAGGCGTTAAGGAAGAAGACGGCGATCAAGTATACGCTCGCGAAAGTGATTGGCACCTGCCATTTGAGAGCAAAGTTGAAGAGATCCTTGTCGATACCAAAGGGAGCCCGGAATGATCGCTCTTTGACTGGAGGTGGAAGTGCGCGTGGTAGAGACTGGGGTGGAAAGCTGTTCAGAAAGCCAAAGTCCGGCCATTGCAGATAGACGTGCGGTCCCGACATGGCGATGATGTTTCGTGTGCAGTCGTGGTCGGTGCTTGCGACGCAAGGGCGTACGTGGTAAACACGCGACTCAGCCAGATAAACAGTGCCGCACTCTGCTATATATCGTTGTCGAACTTTCGCAACAAGAAAGGGAAGGAGGGACGGGAATTGATATGCCTCCGCCAGGCAGGCGCTGTCGCAAAACTGGGAAGTGGCAGTGGGAAGGAGAGTGAACGATTCGTTGAGAGGTTCAAGTTTTCGACTGCACCCAAAAAGACGTTGTGATGATGCCGATCCGTGTTGTGGCTGGTGGCTGGAGCAGAGTTATGTAGAAGCGTAGGTCAAGATACAGTCACAGACAACCTCAGATCAGACCGAGTAGTCAGAGACAACAGCATATCAAACCACTCCACCACCAAGCGCGAAGATCAGCCACCATGTCTCAAGGCGAGAAGGCAGCAGAGAACGTCAAGTCTGGCATCAAAGGCGTATTCGGCGCGACAGAAGATATTCGCAAGAACATCAACTCTTTCGCAGACGATTTGATTGGGGGCAATAAGACCCATGAGTCGACTGGCATTCATCCTCACGCGAAGCAAGCAGGCGCCGAAGCCGAGGCAGCAACCGAGAAGGCTGGACAGAAAATGAGCTCGCATCAACATAGTGGACAGACGGTTGGAGGCAGTGATCCGGTAGCTGGGACCACGACGTCTGGTCAAGCGACGACCACAGGCATCCATACCGACAGTCACGCGACGGGAGCACCTGTGGTCGACGAACATCCGACGAAACCGACCAGCGGCATGGGTACTCAATAAACATCAGCGACGACATGAAGCAACGAGAAATTGAGATACCCAGAGAAGCAATGTAGCAAGTAACGAAGTCATCATAATCATATTTCTCGTGGCAACTCCTAGCTGCGAGACACTTTGGCATGAAATCAAAGATCCTTCATAGGCGTACTCTCATTCTCCTGTCCCTTATCACCGTGCACTCTGACTGGCTCCTTCGCAGCATTCTTATCCTTCTCAAAGTACTTCACCTCCTCAGCATCCATGACCTTAACAACATTATCCGCTTGCCACTTCTTGAAACTAAACCCAACACCCTCATGTGAATAATCCTTATCATTCGCCTGATCCTTATGATACTTGACGCGCACGAACCCATTCTCCTCACTCCCGGGCTCAAGACTCAGTGACACAAGGGCATTGATCGTCGCAGTCTTAGGAATCAATTTAAATGTCCAAGACTGTTCATTCTTGAACTGAATCAAGTTCTCTTCGTTCTTGATGATTTCATAGCCTTCGTTCTTGGAAGCTTTGAAGAATTTTGGGAGAGCGAACCATTGGCCTGCCATTTTGTAGCGGTCGTTGGCGTAGACGAATTGGTCGTCGTAGACGCAGTCGGGAGTGTAGCGTTCGACGCGTTTGATTGTGGGTTCACAGGAGTAGAGGGCTATGATATCGTCGATCAAGGCTTGACGGGCTGGACTGAGCTTGATGCTATTTGCTGGGTTGGGGTGCATGTCTTCGGTTGTGGTTTGCTGGCGGACTTCATGCTGCTCACCGGGAGCTGAGGCGCCTGTGGAGGAGGCGGCTGTGTGCGAAGACATTGTTCTGGAGGCGGAGATTGTTCGTTGAAAGCTGTGTCTTGGTGGTATGCAACGTGTTTTGGGTACTGCTGGGAGGATTATGTTCTTTGCGAGAGAAGTCATAGGAAGTGAAGCAATGTATTTGTTGAAGAAAGTGGAGACTTGGTTGCACTTAGCTATGTGTACGCATCAGACGCGGCTTTGATGGCGCATCCAGCTTAGATGTAGTCGTTGTGACGTGTAGACTTTCATCGCGAGACGTGTTGCCGCTCTTTGTTTCGCGTGTGTATGAGTGCAGCTTCCATGACGAGGGGTGACGAGACGAGGGAGCAGCTCGCCAGATTTGCCAAGGCCGGAGCAGCTGACTTCACCTCTGTCTTGAACTCTTTGAGACCGTCGCTCCACTCAGCTACTTCACACGCATAGATTCTCGTTTGCTCCGTTGGCATGTTACCTAGAAAATTGATATGCTTCGAGATACGATGCCACCGGGGACCATTCGCGATAGAGCGTCCTAACCTTCCCATTGCTCACCCAATCAATCTCGACTTACTGAGCCCCGCGGCATTGCCTACAACGACAAGAAGAGCCATAGCCCGCTGGAACGAGATTACCCTACCATGGATCACTTTCGTGTTTCCCAGGCCGAATAGGTCTCTGAAATTGTCCCCAGTCGCAGCAATGGTCTCGTGCGCCATGTACGCCTTGAAGTCGCTGCTGAAAAGAGATGGCTATCCATCCCGAGTCACGTCTATCAGTATTTGGCTAGAGACGCAAAACGTGCAGTCCTCTTTTAAATGCAGTCCCAGTCTTCCTAATTCACTTCTGCGCACCAGGCTCCACTTTCGCGGGATGTCCGGGATCACTCGCATGAACCATTGACTGACACCCCTCCGACCTTATCCTTCCCTCATGCTTTGCGCCTCGGTAATACACCACCATCAGCCTCGCTCTTGGCCATGCTGTTGCGACCGCCAACTCGCGCACCTATCACTCTGGACACCTCCTCGAAGTCACCCGCCGAGTTGAATATGCTTTCGGAGCATGGCGCAGCTTTGGGACAAGAGTCCAGCACGGAGGAAGACACGGTATGCTGGAGATCCACCCGGATTGAGCCTCTGTCGTGCACTATCCTCCCTAATGCAAGTTCTGATGCCGGCAGCAGTCAGACATCAGCTCATACGACCCTTGGGTCAACGGTTTGTCCCTGCTTGCGCCTGAGCCTTCTTGCAGCGTCGAAACGGTGATTCGAGGAGAATCCAGTAGAAGTCGCTAGGCCGACTCGAGGTGATATAAGCGACCATTGAATATTCATCTGGCTGTGCGGGCTAGCCTCAAAGCCCGCCGATGCTAACAGGACTTCCTAGGCCCATCAGGCTACGGGCTCTTTGCTTGAGTCTGGAGGGCCAATTGAACTCTCGAGACCCTGAAACGAAACAACTTTAGATTTGCGCAATTCAATCTCGAATACTGAATCGAAACGATGTCCATCAGAGGTCCACCAAGTCGAGAACTGCGGTTCTACGGAATTGCATGTTTCGGCGGTAATTCCTTCTCCTGCGGCGCTTCCTCCCTCAACGGCACACAACATTGAGCACCTCATATCACGCACAGGCTATATCAGTCGGCGAAACCGGAGGGCTCACAACGACATCATCATACGTAACCAAATTGCCTGCATGTGGTGTAAGTTCCGCAACACCCGTATCGTCTTTCGTCACGGTGAAGAGACTTGTGTAGCTAAAGCAGATATGGAAGTCAGCGAGTCGCTTTTCTTATCGAACGACAGGATCAGCGACATACTATGCTCTCGAGCAATTTCCGCCATCATACGTCGTGTCAATAACACCAAGTACTTGGTAGGTTTTCGCAGTACTGGTTTCAGAGTCGACAGTAGTGACGTTCGGCAGATGGTTCCAGTGTTTGTTACCTGCTACTGGCAGGAGTTCTTGCTTGAGAGCTATGATGTCTTCGGCGCCTGTTGCGACCATGGTCACGACTTTCAATTGGCCGTCAGCTGTGAAAAAGTCGGTGAAGTCTGTTGTTGCAGCAGGGTCTTCGGCTGATCTGTAGAGTCTGGAGTCATTGGTTAGTGATATCTGACAAGAGTTTTGGGTCGATGACTTACTCCTGCAGGTAGGTCTTAAATCTAACTTCAACTCCAGGACCTGCGGAGTAAAGAGACATGTCGACGCATTTTGCCAGGCTTGCGAGGCAAGCGGCGACCACGAAAGGGACGAGCTGCATGATTTCGATCGCCGGGCTATCACAACCGATAAGCGGATTGCGAACCTGTGAATCCTTTTATACAGATCCCATGGCCGTCTGGATGAACTTCGGGATGCTTGGCAATCGATCTGGCATTCCAGACCAGTAAGATCATCCTTGCAAGTTTTCATTTATGGCGTGATCCGCCGCTGCGACCATTGACCTAGTCCAGAATACGAACCTATTGTTAAACCAAGAAGGCCTTCTCTTGCTCCATCAACAAGTCCATTGTCCTTGCTAGACCGTGACCGTACATGTACCTATCGCTCTAAGTGATGTCCTGCGGCTCGACTCGGTTTGAACCCCTGTCGAACTCCAAGACCAAACGGTCTTGAGACCGCAGACTGTGGCTTGGATCTTCGTACATTCAGTGACCTAGTCTTCGTCCATTGATTCCCAGTCAGACTCTGAAGGTTCATAAACCCCCCTCATCGCATCTCCCCAGTGGCACAAGCGCCGACCTGAGCTTCGACCCTCCAAGATGTCCTTCAACTCCATCAAGAGTTCGAGGAAAGCCACATGGCTTTCATCAGCCTGGCCTTGACGTTCATGCCAAGCGCGGATTTCTTGACGACCCAAGATTGCTGAATCAAGTTGCGCTCGCATGTTGGAAAAGTCCTTTCCGAGGTCGAGGCATCGTGCATATTTGTAGCGAACGATCTTTGCCAGACACCTGTAGAACCCGAAACTTCCGCGGCGTGTCTGCTGAAATGACTCGATGCTGCCATGGTCCGCTTCTCCATCGAAATGGCGTTTGGAGAGTTCCACCAGCGTCCATGTGAACCATCGAGTGTCTCTCTGGTATTCTTCGACACAGCGTTTCCTCGCATTTTCGCTTCTGAATTTCCCACTCGGACGGGGAAAAGACGCTTTCCGAGGCTCGTCAATGTAGATCACGTCTTGTGTAGTTATTTCTGGTGCTCTTCGCGATGGTTGAAGAGTGGATATGGAACTTGTCGCCGCTTCGCCGTCGAGCGAGCTTGGGGGTGTAAGAACAAGATCTTCAGATGCAGAACAACTTGTGGAAGACGCAGACGGAGGCTGTTGCACAGCCTTAGGAGGACTGGGTTCGTCTTCGCAGGAGCTCTTCGGCGTGTTTGGACCATGACTGTATGGACTTGGTTGCGTATCGGAACGAGGGTCGCTTGCGTCCCCGCTGCTCTGAATCGATTGTGGGACCGCCACATTGTCGACATCCTGGCCTGGAGAGATGGGAGTGATATTGCGCTGTAATTCTTCTGTGAAGAGCACCCCATGGATTTCCTGAAGGAAGCAAACCGCTTCTTGCTGTCGATCATTTTGCATGGCCGTGTCGGAATTACCCAGACGACTGGCGTAATACTTGCATGCCCTCGTGCGATTTGAAATGCAGGAATCGAGGTCACGTCGAAGTTGATGGTTGTTGAGTTGGCTGATGTTGTCACGTATGGTATGGGCGACCCTGCGGATTGTCGTAGACAAAGCCAGCAGCCTTTCAGTCGTGATTCTGTCGCTAACATCATCAAGGCTCCAGTATTCCGAGATGTTGCAGTATGGTCTTGCGATATATGCGATTTCACGCACAACTGCGGCAGTTGCTCGATGGTAGGCTCTGATATCAAGCTTGACATTCTCCGGAAGCTCAGACGCATTCGACTGGGGCTGAGCCGGTTGGGAAGGGCAGTCAGTGTCAGGTCCTATGCGATCAGTCCCAGGTCTCCTGATATCTTGCAAGAGTTGCCGTGACTTGGCCAATAGATGACTGGTCGAGCCAGGAGAGGGACGAGAGGTGCTGGCCGCAATTACGTCAAGCTCGGGATTCGCGAAGATCGCCTGTGCGTTTTCTTGCCGGACTTCAGGCTGGGCCTCTGTTGTAGATACCACGAGCGGGCCGAGGTGAGAAGATGATAAGGATGAAATAGAGCCACCGTTGG
This sequence comes from Pseudocercospora fuligena, assembly GCA_014298035.1. NCBI lineage: Eukaryota > Fungi > Ascomycota > Dothideomycetes > Mycosphaerellales > Mycosphaerellaceae > Pseudocercospora > Pseudocercospora fuligena. The sequence continues at coordinate 727,891 of JABCIY010000175.1, forward strand.
GGTGCTGCACAGTCGAGGGCAATGTCTCTGCGACGCGGCTCTGGATTTCAGACAGCGTATAAGTTGTCCGAATAGACAATACGCGCGTGAGCGCCTCTTGTTCATTCAATGCGACAACGCCACGACGCGCGAACATGCCAGCACCTTCCGGAACTCGCTGTCCAGGCAGACAAGCATCGTTGACAGCACATCTGATTGCGGCTTGGAGGATAGCATGGGCTGTTCTGGCCGATGGCGATCTCTTGTCTTGCTCTTGACGAATTGGCTCATTGATGCGCAGGGCTTCTCGAATGGCACGAAAGCTTTTGGGGATATTCGTGTCGCCCAACGGCTGCGCAGTGAGATACTGTCTATAGACGTCGGTAATGCTGAAGGCGTCAAGAATGGCATAACTACATCAATGTGGTCAGACAGAATCATACATTCCATCTTGGGAACGAGCTTACTGCTGTGCGAGCTCAAAGCCAAGCTGGCCCAGGTCGTCCTGGAGCTTTTCCTTGCTGCGTGTGATCACGACGATATTGCGTCTAAGATGCGGCGGCAGGGCTGAGACTTGCGGTTCTTCGGATCGCTGCCAGACTTTCTCGAGCCATGAGGCCAGACTATTCCTCGTGCAACCCAAGACCCAATCTGGGATGTGAGGCCCGATTTCGAGATCGTGGGCGTATGACGTGGCGGTGGGATGGGCGATGAACGTAGTGAACTCAATTTTCTCAGCCCAATGCCCGCCGTCATGGCCAGGAGGTAGTTGCTGATGGGCCAGCCGAGACGTGTCAAGTGTCGCAACGCCAACTTCGACATATTTGGCGCCTGTCGAATCTGCTGAGACTGTAGTGCTGAGTGCGAGAAAGATGACGTCTTCCTCGAAAGGATACGGCGGAAATTGCGCGACGTCAATAGATGTCCTCGCTGCGGTTGCTTCGGATCTCATCAGTCCTGGTCTCCGGACTGAACCTAACGACTTGACTTACACTGAGATTCTCGGGGACTGTCTCTTAATCCAAGTCCTCGCTGTATCAGCTTCAGCGCGTCGTGCTGCGACGATGCGCGGTCAAGAGCTCCTGCCATTATCCGGCAGCTTCAAGAACACGGCGGCTGGTATGACGATGTTGGTGTGTACGCTTCGTGTTCAATGCTGATAGAAAATAAGTGCGCTTTGCACGGAGCTCTGACCAATGCGTGGCTCGAGCGCCTGCAAAGCTGTGTGGGGCTTAGCATGTGAGGTCTGCGGCTTGATGAAGTGAGGCGCTGTAATGGTTGAAAGCAAGTGAGGTAGGCAAATTATCCAATCTGTCAAGGTTCTTAAGTTGTACCACGTTGGTACATACTACTCCTTTGACCGGCGTTCCCTTGGTAATTGAATGCCTCCAGTAGTCGTTTATAACGGATTTCGTCTCTGCTGCTCTAGAGTCCGCGGTTGAATTCGATCAATCCTCCTTCGCCACCTTGCTCCCAGAACTCCTTCTCCAAGCTCGTGGCCTTCACAGCTTGTCTCTGAGGGAAAGCTGCCAAGGCAAGCGGAAGCGCAAACAAGCTGGTAGTCAAGATCAGCCCAAGATTGATCGGCAGCACCATCCGGGGCCGCGATTTCAGCCACGCAGTCTGTTGTAACCGCACGAGAACCAGCGGAGGGATAACCATGATCGGAGTTGCGTTGAGCACACGCGAGATTGCCGTCTCACCCACAGCAAGAGTTGCGGCCTTCTTGCTCTTTCCAATAGGCTCCAAGGATTTGCCTGCCTCTTCTCGCTTCTTCCTGTTCTCTTCCGACTCGCTTGGGAAGACTTCGATCCCTCTTCGGATCTCCTCACCTCGCATAAGGAACACATTCAGCACACCCGCACATGCCACTGCGGCGAATGGTACCAGCCTGCCCAGAACCACCTTCGTTGAGGGACTGACTCGCTTCAATCTTGGTACAATGGAATTGAGACCAACAGCCACACCACAACTAGCTCCCACTGCTGTGAAGTAGGACTGCACGATCGTTGAAGTTGCCATCGGAGTGCTTTTGTTGGCATTCGAAAAGTTGATTCCCACGTTTAGCGACTGATTTGCCACTTGCCACGCGATCGTTCCCGTGTTGGTCAAGTTTGGTGTGAGCATGCCAGCAGTCACTACCAAATTTGAGATAACAAAGCAAGACATGCGGAATGGCAGAAATACTGGTTCACCAGTGTCTGTGTACGTTAGTAGATGGTAAATAGCGATAGAGGAAAGCACTCACCTGGATGAAGGGTAGCATCAACTACTTTCTTCGCTTGCCATAGCTCTGGCGTCATCTGCTGCAATTTGCCTTGCTTGTACTGAGTCAGGAGTGACTTTGCTTGTTCAAGCGCAGTACTTGATGTGAAGAGGGTTCTGTTGGAAGCCCCATCAGCAAATGTTTCGTGAATGCTCTGGTAGTCTGCGATTGAGCCACAACAACAAATCGGTGATACTGAACCTTTCGGATCATCTCGAAGAGGCCGATTCAATGCTTCACTATTGCCTCACCTCGGGTCTGCAATCTCTGCGGAGTGCTTGACTCTGCCCCAGTACGTGTTGAGATCATGTCGCGATGCAGGTAAGTCTCTGCTGCCTGGTAGTGATGCAGACATGTTTGATAGGGCGCCGCTTGCGCTGCTGAGAGAAGCAGACGTCGAAGCGTGCAAGAGTCACAGAGTCGAGGAAGGTCGGTGAAGTTGTTTGACCGCAATGTCGGCAATCGTTTCCGAAAAAGCTTGGCGAAAAGTCTAGATAAGGTTCGCTCTCATTTCTCTCTCGCTCTTTTACAGCGACAACAGCACCAGCAATATCCGGTGCAGGATATTCAATGCGGTGTGCGAATGCCTCGAGTGGCGTTGAAAAGGTAGGCTCTATGCCGAATTCACTACAGTCTAGCAAATGTCTCCCACCGCGCTCGGTCTTGCGTCTTCTGTCACAGATCTTGAGCTGGATTCCTGAATATGTTCAACATATACAGCGTAACGAGACGAGATCGAACATCGGCGGTCTTTGAGTACGGGCAAGGCTTGCGCTTCCCATAGCCTTACTTCGTAATTTACCAGTCGGGACAGACATAACGATCCTCACAACATGCATATTCAGTCTCTTCATTTCGCAAATATCCTTCCAATCTGTCCTTACTACACAATATGCCACCCACTCATAAAGTACATAAGACACACTGGGTATTTTGTCGTTCATCATCCGGAACGCCAATGCTAAATCCAAACCTCATCTTATCGCAAAAACGTCATCGAGGCGTTCCTCGCTCGATTTCTCGTCTTCTCGCTTCTCGAAATTCCTGGCTATTTGGCCTTCGGACTTCTCTCCACACGCCATCCCATGGCTGCAAGTCATTCGACCACTGCCGCCCTATGCCTTGCGGAGGATATGCCGTCAGAGGAGTCACAGATGCTGGGCTCGGCGCATAGTAACCATGCGCTGGTGCCTCCTCGTCTTCTCTACCTTGCCAGTCTATTCGGAATGTAGACGAAGTTGGATCTGGTGTCGAAACATCGTGGTTATTTTGTAACAATAGCATCAACATCTGCTGTCGTTGCATTTCCTCCTCGGTAATCGAGTCCGGATCATATGTCGATTGCTGTACTGGTTGTGCTGGTTGCACATGTGCGCCTGTATAAGCGGACGGAAACATGTTTCGATTGTAATTCTCATAATATGATGAGCCCTGTCCGTGCCATAATGATGCTTCGCTGTCTTGCTGCATCCTAGTCATTGGCACCGGAAGAGCTGGTCGCTTAGCTTTGACCGAGTTGACCTTCCGCTGAGTCCACAGCAAAAGCCCTCCATACACTATCGTGCTGAGTGCAGCAGCAACGGTGACTAGCAGAGCCGGAGTGTTCCACTCATATCGATTAAAGATCAGGAAATTATAAAAGATTGTCAACAGTCCGAGGGCGCAAGATGTTAATGATGGAAGGAAGACGTTCTCTGCTTGGAACAAAGGATTCCGGACGGCGAAGCACAAGAGACCAGTGAACGAGAATCCAGCAGTCAGTAATGCGACTGCGAATATTCCTACGACGGCTTGGGCAACTCGAAGGTCTTGCTTAGCTTGTTTCTCGAACGTTGCAGGCAACATCAAGAAGCTGTTCAGCTGTCAGCGTTTTGTCCTCCTTCACGCATTCCACGAATGTCTGCTTACCCTCCCAATATCATGAATGATGAACCGATAGCCACCAGTCTCCAATACCACGCGACCGCATCACGATCCGCTGCCAACCCATCGAGGGTATGATAGCTCTGCGCTCGCGGCCGTTGTGGCCCGCGCAGACGCCTGATCGCATCCAGCGTCGCGGCTTTCGCTACTCCTCCTGTCTTAGGCGGTCTGGTCGCGTCCTTCTGTTCCCCCAACATCCAGCTTTGGCCACGTTATGGGATGGCCGCGATAGCTGCGATACTGCTCTTGTGCCACTCGTCACCAGCCACAATATCCACTTGATCCGTCTCTTCGGGGGCCTGAAACCTCCAGATCTCTCCTTCTCGCGACGACGCAAAGCGATGGTAAATATTTGTGCTGCAACGACAGAGATCGGTCGTGGCCTTCGTGGTACAGTATTCTCGACTGCTGGTCAGCCCGGAGCTCTGATGGTCCGAGTCAATGAACAATCTCCGCGTGGCCAGGATGCGCGTTCGACCCCGCCGTCGTCGTCGCTCTAGATGTCACAGGCTGCCAAAACAATAACGCGAGATGGGCAGAAGCCCTACACCGAGTTCGAAGCGATCAGGATACAAAAGATGATCGTATACGAGGGTGACGATGGGCGCGCTTGGCGCTGGAGGCTACTACAATGCTGCATAGCCACAGAGCCACGCTGCTGCGTACCACACGCTCAAGTCGGCCGAACCGTGTAGCCCGTCGATCTTTACAAACCATGAGAAGACCTCTCTGGTTCGTCAGTAAGGGAAGAATTGCTGCAGAATCTCAAGCCTTACCCGATGCGAAGAGAGTTCTTACGGCATTGAGATGCCGCTAGACAAGTGTGCATTGCTGTCGCTCCGCTGACGAAGGTTGCTGCTGTAGAAGTAGTGTCGCCAAGCTCAAAGAAGCAGTGATACGCAGTAGCTTCACGTATAGAGCTATTTTAAGAGCATACAAAAGAGCTTTCTGGTACTTCAGAAGACGATCAGGACAGGAACAGGTCGAAGTCGACGGCGCTGACATTTGACCTACCGCATCGACCGCTACTGCACAGCGAGCATCACCGAAGTCTCAGCAGCTACGCCGGGAGACACAAAATGACCTCACAAACGAACTAGAAAACGAAGTATGGGGGACACACAACTTCGGCTGCCCATTGGATCGCGTTTGGCATCATTATATCGATACCCATCTATACCATGACTATCTGTATACTGTGGAGTGAAAGAAGCAAGCTATACGTCTGATGGGCAGACTGGGAGCGGGATCTCAGAGCTGAAATGGCGGCCTGTATGCTGTGTTACGGTACTGCTTTCAAGCCACGTGCCGGACCTGAGCATATACATCTCGCAATGCGAGGTTGCTTCTTTCAGACTCGAAACGTATTCATGGCTCTTCAGATTTCACAAGACCACCATTTACTAGACAACGCAGTTGTTGCGAATGAGCAAGGGTACAATGGCAAGCAGCATCATGACACAACGACTATATAAGCCGAAAGTCATAGCCTAGGTTTTGCTGGATGCCCTTCTATGGCTTGCTAGCGCCAGGCTACACTTTTGAGTACCGGACACGAGCCCGAGCGGACCGGGTCGGACAGCGACAAGGATCACACATTCAACGTCCATCAATATGGCAAGGAAGCACGAACCTCTTGCTTCCATCCTCAGGAGAAAAAGGAGAGACTTGACAGTGCGTAAGCTCGACAAAATGCCGCCTTCGTTTCATCGTACATCTGTGTAAGACACTACTCGCGCCGATAAAAGATAACACCCACATCATGGGAAGGAAATGGGTATCTTCCGCCAACGCCTTTTGCAGGCGCATCATGCCCTACTGTATCCCATTGCGTAGTCACCGGATGCCAAAGCTCGACGTAGAGGTTCGTACTCAAGGAGTGGCCTTTCGTGTCGACAAGCTCCGCCACGATTTCGTCGATCATAGCCATGTGATCTACGGCGTTTAGGCTCTGGCTCTGGCTCTTCTTCTTCTTCCTCTTCCTTCTTCTTATCGCCAATGTATCTACCGCGATGGTCTTGATGGCCGCTCCCTCGAGCTGTGTTGATCACAGCATTTGTCGAACGCTCCACGGCATTAGCACTCCTGATGGAACCCTTGGCGGCCATCGTTGAGGCATTGGCTGCTTTGTTGCTCGCTCTTGCGGCGAAGCTGGTTGGGACCAGGGCAGCAACACTGGCCACACTGGCCACAGTAGCCCATACAGATTTCTTCTTGTACCATGGCTTTACGATCTTTTCCATGGGCTCTTCTTCGTCAATTATAGAGCCTCCTCTCGAACCTCCTCGAGATCCGCCACGAGAGCTTCCATGACGACTCCGTCGTGGTGAGGGTGACCGGGAGTCATCCGAGGAGTATCGTCTCCTCCGCCGTCTTGGGGATGGAGATCTTGAGTAGTCTGAATAGTGTCGTCTTCTGCGTCGATGACGACTGCGATGCCTTGGAGAAGGAGAGCGTGACGACGATGATCCCCGGGATGAAGGTGCTCTGCTCATCGAGTGCCCGTTGTTACGTTCCATGGACTCTTGGTCATAGTTCCGATATTGTGGGTGTCGTGAGTACGGTGACGGTGGCTCTTCAAACCTTTGATATGGATTTGGAGCTGGTCGTGGTGGCGCGTCAGCCATTCGCGACATCGCTACAAGATCGCACACAGTTGTGTCAATGTTGTAACGCTGTGGACCACTTGCACGGCAGGTAAGACAAGTGAAGAAAGTCCCGGTTCTGTGCGAGACCACGCCAGGTTTGCGAGCAAAGCCTAAAAGTGTTTCGAAATGAGTCTGGTCCTGTGTCGCGTCATTTGAGTTCAAAACGAACATCCTGGTCTTGACAGACCCTTGCCCCTACCGTTTGTGGCAGGAAGATAGCAAAACCTGGCTGTAGATATTATGCGACGCCGCTGCCCAAATCATTGGGTGGCCCATACATTCGTATTCTGCACGATCTGGCCTACACGGAAGTGATATGCTTTACCAATATTTGAGATCCGATGATCCTTGTCGTGGTTGAAGGGCCAGCCACTTCGTTGCGCGTAAAACTTCTTTGGGCTCAACAATAGTAAGCTGAGAATATCATTCTCAGTATTGCTGTCGATGAATCGACCTTGCTGCAATCCGAAGGTGTGGATCAATGACAGACTGCTCAAGTGCTCCGAGGATTTTCAAGGACGGGTATACCGTGCACCTGAAAGCCTTACCTGGGTGCTGTCTTTTTGCCTGATGCTCGAGTGCACCATGGCAGTTCCGAACGTGATCACTGTTGTGAATGCATTGAAGCGAATGGCTCACGAAGGGCACACGAGATCCCGGAAAGGTGACGAGCCTCCAGCCCGGAACTTGGTAGTGCTGGTGGTTTCTGCCCACGCACCTCGGGCATCATATCCCACCCCGCGCATGTGCAGTGCCACGTTCCACCTCTTGAGCGCCTGTATTCAGATCCTTACATCATTGTCATGCTCCGCTTCAAAAATGGTGTTCGGGCAGCGTTCGTTATGCTGTCAGTTCGCATGTGGGATTGGGCATCGAATCCGTCTGGTGGGCTGCATTGGGACAACCTGTCACTATGCTGATCGAAATGCAGATCGTGAGCTCCAGTAAGACTGCTCATCGCTCTTCTGGCGGTAGTCGCGCTTGAAGTGGTGTTGATATCAAGATTCTTAACGAACCTGTGCTTAGGAGCAAGGGAAGGTTGGGCTTGGCGCCAAGCACCGGCATTCTCAGTCGTTCTCGGTTTCTACCCTACCTTTGCTCTTGCATCGTCTTGAATTTGTCCCCGTCTCCAGCGACTCAAACTTTATATCAACAACACGAAGGAGGCTTCAAGACATTTGCGCACAATTCTAGTTTAAAGCGCTCGGCTTACTATGATGTGAGCAGATTTCACGAAGCAAGAGCCATGTCTGACTCGAATACTTCATTCCAATTGGAATCTGAGATCATTCATATTGCAAGACTACTCATTGCGACTCGTGTGGCTGGAATGGCCTAGACAGCTCTCACTTCGATGACCAGCTCCTTCGTAGAAGTAGAACAAGAAGGTGTTTCCGACCATGCATACTCATCGATCACTGCGTTCGTCACCGACTCTTTCCGCTCTAGATGCTTCGATATCAACTGCTCTCGCAACCACATCGCGCCCCACACAAGTGAGTAGATTGCCGTCATCCCCGCAGCGTAGCCAGCAATATGAGCCACAATACCCTGCCAACCCCATGCCGGGTTCATCCATTCGTAAACGTAGAAGTCTTCCGTCGCTTTGCTCAAGTATGCCAGTCCCAGGTACAAACTCAGGCCAAGGAGAACCACAAGGAGATGCGGGATGAATGGTGGAGGACGTGCGGCGCCGAACACGACCTCGAAGATAGCAAATAAGCTGTTGAGACCGTGCACAGAGATGTTGATCCATTGTGTGAAACGACTATGGGTAGGCCAAGGAGATCCATACATAGTGCACCAGAACACGATGCTGACTAGAAAAGGATAGGTCGTAATTGTGGTATACCAGAGCGTGTGTAGCAGCTGCAATGATCGCGGTAAGCTGTCGTGCAAAGGCGACATCCTCCCATTTCCTCTTCTCCTGTTGTAAGCGTAGGTAAGAGTGTGAAATGCTGAAACTCCGAAGTAGAATGCCAGTGACCAAAAGGTCAGAAATGTGAAGAAGCTGAATGATTTGCCGATGAAGCCCTTTCCGAGAATAAGTGTATAGGTCGGGATATCTATGTCGCGTAGCGTGTTCGGTGCGAAGTTCTGTGAGAGCCAGGAGTAGGCTACGATGATCGTTGTGAAGCAGTATAGCGAGATGAGTGCTCGAAGTATGCCGAGAATGAGTGGTGAGACGAGGTGAGATCGCACGAACGTTGCGTTGTTGTCGAACTTGGTATTTATGGTAGGCAGCCCGAGCGCTGTCAAGGATAATGGGTTATACATCTTGACAGAATACGAAAGATAGAATGAAGGAAACGACTGGAGAAATTGAAAGCTGTTCAGTGAAGTCGTGGACGCGTCCCGCAACAGTATGACTATATCCTGCCTCCCATTGTTTGCATACCTGCGCGTCGCTCTGATAAGACGTCGAGAGTTCGCAGTGGCTTGCGTCGGGAATAGTCTAGGAGGTGGAATTGCGACTCCTGCCTACGCTAGCGTATTGCGCGCCGAAGACACGTGGTTGCCATGCCATTTGCAGATCTCACATGTCAGAAAGACCAGATGATGATATTCAATGGCTTTCCTCTGGCTCGAATTTGACAATGGCTGCCGCAGTCGACCAGCAGAGCTATGAGAGCACCGCTGTGAGGGAGCCGTTCAAGTTTCCTGTTCACCTGTCTAGATGCACACCGTCACATGAAATAGGAGGATTCTCTGCATGGTCAAACATGGTCAGAGTGGCTTGCGGAGGTACCGACCGTGGCTTGCGAGCCGGACTCGAGACCGTAAGGCTGAATCATGGCTAGCTGAAAACGGATCTGGCTAGCCGACTAGCCTCTTTAGCTGCCGCTCTTGATACCGCGGTGTGCCTTGCTGAAGATTTGGTCGCTACTCCTGCTGATAGCCACTTCCTGTGAGATCTGAAGAGCCTGGTAGTATTCGTGCCTTACGGTGTTGTCTCGGTCTGTCTCGTCTGTGCACCCGGCCATCTACCACAAAGCTGGAATTGCAGTTTTCGACTTGCCGTCGGCTTGCTCACGCAGAGTGCAGTCATCGAGAACGTAGGCTGGGCGGCGCGAGGCCATGTCTGTATGGTCAAGCTGGCCTTTTGGTTTGTCTTTCTAACGATGCTCTGCCTATTTGAAGGTGCAATTCAATGCCTTGTGGGCAGATCCATTTCCGGCTCGAGACCTGCGTTGCAAGCCAAGCACTTCAGAGCATATGTATGCCTTCAACACGCCGAAGCTGAGCCGTCTGGATGCAAGCGGCCGCATCTCAATCATCGCCGCACTGTGGGAATGTCCATGTACGTGGAGGAGAAAAGGAGAGCCGGGTCAAGGTGAAGTCAAAGTGGATGACCGGCCCGATTGCCGATGGGTCGCTTGGCCAATGTTTCTTAAGGAAGCAGAGCTGCTCAGAGCTGTTATCTCCCAAACATACACAAATTCATCATGGCCTCCGATCCTGTCATACCAGAGCCGCCGCGAGTGCTAGAGGAGATCGCAATAATTGACAATTCGCTGTCGTTTCCAAGCTTCACATCCCATACAGCTTGGGAAGTGGGCTCACGCCTCCGAAATCGCTTGTTGGCATTCTCGAAGCCAACCGTGATAGACATCAGCCTGGCTCACGGACACCATTGCCTTTTTCACGCGACCACACACTCAGGGACTTCACCTGACAATGACAGTTGGGTTGCTCGGAAGAGGAACACTGTCTTGCGCTTCGGATCCTCCACTTGGTATATGCACAACAAGTTCAAGGGAGATGAGGTTCAGTTTGCGAGCAAGTTCGCTCTAGGCACCAAAGCAGGCGAATATGCCATCCACGGCGGAGGCTGGCCAGTTCGTGTGCAAGGCGTCGAAGGTGTAGTGGCTGTCATTGTGGTGAGCGGGCTCAAGCAAGAGCAGGATCATGGCATTATTGTACAAATTGTACAAGAATTTCTGGAAGAGCTGGGCATTGAGATGGGTGAGAAGAAGAAGGAAGACTGAGTACATCTTTGGAGCCTGGCATAGTGTACTCAGGGTTGCGGAAAGCAGATCCGACGTGTGACGCACGATTCTGCTAAAACTTGGGAAGCTGCATTGAGGATAAGAGCGCCATGAGAAGAAGGCTTCGATTGCTACAAGTCTGATCACACACGGTCGAATGGAACGTATGAATGACGGTATGTCTCACGGTTCTTGACGGCAATGATGGCTCAGGACACATGCAGCCAGACTGGAAATGATGCTGTTTGATTGTCGGGCCTGCGAAGTGTCAGGGACATGACTCGGCCGGCACTGAGTCAACTCGACGTCTGCATATTTGCAACTTCGATCGGTAGAACCATTCTCATGGATATCATCTGTTCTCAATCTTCCTGCCTTAGTCGATGTGCTCAAATATTTAAAAGAGATGAATTCTGAGGCCAGTTGACTTCCGTAAGATCGGCATCAACCAATGCGCTCGCCAAGACCTGGCGACTTGTTTCCAATTACGGGAGCCTATCCCTGTACAGCGCTCCGTCAAATTTCATCTGGGGAGTGTCTCAAGGATTCTTCGATCTGGGGTCCTGAGTTGGATCATGACCAAATCCAGTTACAGATCGGTTTGGGAGGTGCCATTCTCAGAGCCTCTTAAGTCTACAATCCTTCCGAAAGCTCTAACCGTTGTCCATCTGCTAGGCTTTCTTTGCATTCCTGCGCTGTTGCATCGTTCAGCATGCCCGCTCTTCAATCATTTCTCGCAGCCTTACTAGCATTTGTCGCGTTTGTCGCCGCACATAGCCATGGCGAACACTCACAGTCTCTCGAGAAGCGAGCTTTGCCAGACTACGCGCAGCGAAACCTCAAAACGATCCAGAAGATCTATAATATCACAGTTTACCCTAACAATATGCAAATCGTAAACGAAGGGGCAAAAGCAGTACCTCCTGGTCTTTTCAACGAGAAAGCGACAGGCAGAGTCAATCCAGTCGGTAACTTTTCAGGATTCGATGATTCGATTGAATACTTCTTTGCACTTGCTCCGGTACCTCAGCAGGAGCAGGGCTTGGCGTTCTACAAGGCTGAGGTGGTAGAGTTTACCAGCGGATGTCCCGAGGTTGCTTCGTCCCTGGTCTATCTGCGCACCGGCCACGTTGATCCCAAGACTGGGAAGCTTGATGACAGCAAGCCGAAGACGACGCTGGCACAGGTGAGTTATGACAGTCGTTGTATTTGGAGCGATGCTGATAACGTAGGTCGCCTTCTGGCGCTTCGACGACCAGGGAAGAGTCCTTAAATATCATGCTTGGATACCCAACCTCGAAAAATGGACTCGGGTAGCTATCGGACAAGACTTCACGAATCTTCTTACGCAGAAGGTCACATCCGCGGTGCTGTGTCCGACCATTCAGAAGCAGTGTTCGGGCAAGAACAAGCAATATAGTAACGCTCTTGACTGCATTGCCAAGCTGGAGACGAAGCCCTTCGGTAGCTTTGACGAGGCATGGGGCGACAACATCGCCTGCCGAATTATTCATCTTGTCTTAACGAAGGTCAGGCCTGAGGTTCACTGTCCACATGTCGGACCTAAAGGAGGTGAGGAGTGAGCCTACAGGCTTTGCTTTGAGATGCTAATCGTGGGCAGGAGCACCTCCGGACAATTACAAGTGTGTCGACATCGACTATTCGGTCGAGTACTTCAACGATGCGGAACTCTTTGGAGCACCCGAAGGTGACGTGTTCACCTGCGATGGCCCACTACTTGGAGCCATGAAGATGCCATAGCTGTGACGATCTTTTGCGAGGCCATTGGTCGGAGGAACCAAGTCGTTGTCGGTAGACCTTGCATCCAGTATCGCACATAATCTAGTCATACCGGCCGGCTATCAAACGGATCTCCTGCAAGACACACATCATCATCTCCAACAGCTATGAGCTGCCCGACCAGCGGAAATCTTGCTCTAAAAAAGCTGAGTCTCGCAAACGAGGATACCGAGCTTGGCAACAGCCGAAAGCTTCTTGTCCTGGGGAACAATAGCAATTAGCATAGTCTTCGCAGATCTCAGCAACGTAGTACGCACTCATTGTCCCTTCATCCTTGTAGCCGTCTTGATCATCGTGGACCAAAGTTGCAGCCCTGATCACTATGCTGTTTCTTCCTTTATCTTCTCTTCTTTCGCTAGGCTTTCGCCTGGGTCGCGAGGGTGATGATCAGTCCTTGAACGCGAATAGCATTCGTGCCAGGGCTTCTCACCATCATCTTCACCTGGTGGGCTTCTTGGTTGCGGTGACTTCGGCTTCTCGGGATCAGGATCAGGATCAGGTGTAGAAGCGGGCCTCGAGGTACTCTGTCCCTCATTCTCGCTTGACGCGGCACGAGGGTCTGGCTGTTGAGCTGGTAAAGGCAGTCTATCTTTCAACGCGCAATATTTGGCGGCTGGCGACGATGTGACCTCTTCTCTCTCCTCCATGATGGCTGGAGTTCGATGCAAGAATGCCCTTCGGAGAGTGTGCGCTATTTCTGTGTGGTTCTTGACGATGTAGAGAATAGCGTGATGCAATCCCTAGAACTCCGAGAATGCTAGACCTGCTTCAATCGGCCAGGGTGAGCAGTTGCTGCAAGACTATCGACCCACAGTGGATGTCTCTCAAGATTTATGCTGGTTTTCCGTCGAATTCAAGCAGTCGGCGTAGGCGCAGCTCGGGTCTCGTGTGCTTTTGAGAGGAGTGAATGACCACATTTGGGTCCGCCCTGCTGTCCGCCACCCTGGGCAAGGTCAGTATACGCTTGTCCATTGTGATCCATCAGCTGAAGCAGGAAAAGGGCAAAAGCGGATGAAGAGCGTCGATTGCATGGGTGCACTAGCACTCTTTATCATCTCAGAGGCTCTTGTGGGAAATCTGCGGCTGCAGAGTAGATCACACGGAACCTAGCTCCTAGCTACTTCCTAGGCGACAGCCTTCCAGAGGCTCAAGTCAGATTGCGACCTTGCATGGCCCTCGTGGGCCAGGGCATCTTTGCGCCTCAAGACTGGCTGGAAGGAATCGAAAAGGAGAGCGCCCTTCAGTAGCAGGGCATACTTTTTCGACAGGTTGTGGCAGTGGACGGGTCAGCTGAGACTGGTAAGCTTTGCAAACGGGTACAGCTGGCGGTCGATAGAGACTGAAAGAGGATCAGAAGCCATCCAGGCTCTGCGATTGAGGTGCACAGTTGACCGGCGATGCGACATTGCAGAGGCTAGGATAGCAACTGCCACCGGAGGACCAGCAAGTCAGGTCGGACGGTGTCTTGCTATTGTGCCAACAAAGTTTATGATCTCTTGCACCAGCTCTCGCGCGATCATATAATCTCCAACGACCGGATCGCTACCAGACTCATGTTCCTGCCAGATTTATCGTCACGATCTGGCATAAAAGCGCATCGAGACTCCTGGACCTCTGGCTGCTCCGACCAATCGAGTGAGAGCACGGCGACTTTGACACCACTACCGGTCAATGAAGGCTGCTTAACCTCAAAGCTATTTATTAGCGCCCTTGGGTTATGGTGTTGCTTGGTGCTATACCAACACGCTGCTGCTCAGAGTCCAAGGCTAGCTCGCGATCGATTGATGCCGAGTGCAAACATCATCCAGAGATGACTGCCACAGTAGAGAGTATAACTTTGAAGACAGCGATTATGACTGAATGCTCGATCTGTGCCTTGAGCCGGTCTAATCTGGAGCCCGCTTCAACTCGGGAGAGGGCGACCATCAGTGCTCACAAGACCTGCTTGTACAGCCACTTTCACGAAGTGAAGCATAGAACGGGAGCCGTGGTCTAGAGACGTCGATTCGCATGGAGGTGGCTCTGTGGCCTTGTTAGCACAATGTCATTACCACATGACTTACCGGTATTCGGCCTTGAGGCTGCGAAGGCAACCACCTTGCCCTAGACCGGTGTGCCGCCCGTCAGCGGATCGAATCATCTCCTGCGAGATTTTGCCTGGAAGAGATTCGTTCCATAGGACTGCGAAGCAGACACGCTGGCTTCAAGTGTCGTGGATGGTAAGAGGGTTGTTTTGATGCCGCACTGGACGAAGTCAAGGAGCCATGACCAATCGGATGTGGCAGGCGCTAGCGGCTGTCTGCAACTATGTTGAGGAATGTGCAAGGTACAGGCCTTCCACCCTCGGGTCCCTTCTCTCTCCTCACCACCCGTTGCCACCATCGTCTGCCTTTTTTTTGAATTTGAAAGTGCTTCACTATCAGCTTCTAAGGAGTCATCACATTCCACTCGCTCTTGCATCATGACTTAGATGAATACTAAACATATGCAACCAATACAAATTCTGCAGAATGATTTCCAAAAGCCATGGCAGCATCGAGGAGCTGCGGGAATGAGAGGGAGCCGCATGAACTCTTTCGCGGCTCTTCTATCCTGTAGTGAGCCTTGACCTTTGACGGCGATATTCTTTCTCAATGAGTGCAGAGCCGGTGTCATCCCTATAAACATGCGCTACCACATTGGCAGACTTCGGGTATATCAATCAGAAGAAATGGTTGCCAGTGATCGACTGGGAGACGGTCAAGAAGCGAGAACGTAGAGACGGAACCATGAAGCGAAATGAGAAGTTGCGAAATCGGTTCAAGCTTATTTGCGAGGATGATCTCAAGATCAGAATAAATCGAGCTGAAGTGGGTCTTGACAGGACTATGATTAGGATGAATAAGTGGGCAGTGCTGTGGAAGCGGTATCAGGAGATGGAGAGAGTTTGAAAAGCGCTTGATGGCGATGTCCAACGATCAATCAACAGCGCATTAGTTCTATGCGATAGTAGAGAAATCATTGCCGATAGCACTCGCATGATCAACATCTAGATCGCATGTGAAAGGGCCCAGCCCATCTACCTCAATGCAGACCACAAATGTCCTTTGCGCCACCGCTGAAACCAAATAACCTTCCCCAAAGCCATAACGAGAATCTATGCAATAGAAATAGATCATCGAGGTCTATAATGTTGCTCCAGAATCACCAAGAAAGTCGCGTAATGTTGCGCCGAATACTATCGATGGTAGAAGCTCTTGGCATTCGAGTCCAAAGCGCCTTAGAGGTCGAAGTTTCGGTTTTAAGGAACCGGCGGCTTCATGAAGCAATGTCATTTTGACGCGGTCCTGCTTCGGGGAGGATCTCGTGGGTGCGGATTAGAACGATATTGACATCGGGTCTTGTCTTCCAACGATTCGCGAGACTGTGGTGACCATTGGGGACTTGACAGCTCACTGTGGCTTGCTGTACCGAAGGGCAAGTCAAACATGTCTCCGTCCCTAGGCTGCGGCTTCACGGTTCTCTGCTGCCAGTCTGTCTGTATCCGATTGTTGGGCGGCGGCGGATCGCGAGGTTGAGCCTTAGGGCCATTGCATTTCATTGATAGCTTCATTTGAATTGCTGACTGGCTCGATGGTGGGGAAACCCAATGTGCGGAGATGGTGCTGTTGGATGGTACTCGATGCAATATACAGCTTGCTGAGCGGGCAACGCGGAGTAGTCTTCTATCGATGATGGTGTCTTGATGAGAGAAGGATCGTCAGTACTCAGATATCGAAATCAATTTCGTGTTGGGTTCGACTCTTGTCAATTTCTATGATCGGCACGTATGGCTGTGCTCATCATGCTTTCAGGTTCGGTCGAAGAGCGGCCTCAAGGGGCTCAACTGTCCACTGAACAGTCAGTGAATTTCCGAGCGCAGTGCTCAAAGCATCAGTTCTTGAAGTTTCACACGAATCAACAGTCACACAGAGGGTTGATCAGTTGAGCCAGAATAGATCAGTCCATGCTGTCAGAATCAGCTTCGCGTCACCCGCCGGCGTAACACAGATATGACAATATCGGAGGTGTCTGGCGAGTGATTCTCAATCGAGGAAGACAGAAGGATTGAGGTGGTAGGTCGGCAGGCGGCGAAGCTGCGCCTCATCTAGCCCGAATACCTGGCTGTGAACCTTCACCCTGCCTGGAAGCGACACTATCTCGGAAGAGGATATGTGTGCTATAATGCAGCTCTGTGGCCATGCAAAAGCCGTGTTGCCTTACCAAGGCAGTGGCTGATGTAAATCTTACTGTAGTGCCTGCCGTCTGAGACCATTACGATGCGGCAGGAAGGCACAAGAAAGAGTTTGATGCGCGTGCAAGGCCGAGCACCTGCAGTAGACTCATCATGTCCTAGGAGCCTCAAGTAGTCCTGCATCTCTTTCGCGCACGCGGGTGCGCTTGTCCGGCTAGCACGGCGATGTTCAAGCAGCGTAAAAAAGGGCGGCGCGAGGCGAAGAGGGCGGCTCTGGGCGGACTTGCTGCGCAGCCTAGGCGGAGGAGTTCGTCGGTCGGTGAGCAGTTGGCAGAGGCCTCAACGTTATCATTGTGACACCAGACTCTCGCACTGGTCCAAGGCCACTGCTGCCTCAGCCGTTCTCAGCCGTTGCTGAGGAGAGCGGGAGGAAGAGGTCACTGCCATCGCAGCCTGGCAAGTCGGGCCTCTGGCTGAGCCTACTGAAGAGTGCCGGACACAAAGCCGTTCGTGGCAATTGAGAAGAGTACTTGGAGATCGATGAACAGCTTGTGGTCGAAGCTGAAGTGAAGGAGAGCAAGGAGGCTACCCCAGAGTTGTGACCCACTTTAAGTTCTATTTCTGACTAGCGTGACATTACCACATTAGTGCTTCAGAACGATGAAGGACATGGATCTCTGTGTACCACGGCAAAACGACAGATGCTCTTTTATACATAGCTCAACTCGATATCCAAGCCCAGAGCGCTCACAGCTGCCGCGAGGCGCATCGTCTATTCCAAACACCACCATAGTGCCAAAATCACATCCAGTAATCTATTCATCGACCTTGTGCTGTGCATCGTAGCATACACCCTTGACCTTGCCGATTCATATTGTGTGGCTCAGGTGACTGTTCGCACGTGCATTGTATATCGCTGTTGCGACCTGGTGGAGGATCTCGTGGTTGTGGCCCAGCTTTCGCGTCGACTTGGCGCTGCTCTTATGTTAGCTTCCGTTTAGCTTTCGATAGGGAATCTCATACTTGGTATCCTCTAAATGCATATGTTTTTCCTCGTCGGCTAGGAACATCATCCTTTCCGGGATCTCTCGGCTGGCAGACCATCTTTGTTTAGAGTTGTTTGGTGGTATTGAAGAGGACAGCTCTGATGTCTGCCTGCAACTGAGATGAGGAGCGTTCGCCGTAGAGGTGGAGGAAGTGATCTTGGAAAGGTTGGTGTTTGTTGGGAATGTGAGTAAGAAGCAGTGATGCCACAGACGCTCAGCGCACTGCTTTTTCACGACACTGAAATCGCCCAAGGACGTCCATATATCATCTTAAGACTTGACTCTGATTCCTGTCGCCTCATCTTGCTTGCATCGCCTCCTTGCTTGTGATGAGATGCTTGGACCGGTTGTCTGCTCACTTCGCAATTCCGTCGAAATCATGAAAAGCCAGGCGGTGCATTCATCAAGTCAACGACATTGGCTGAATTGGAGTCCTTCGCGCGTCTACGAACCGAAAGATCCATTTCGAGCATGCATTTGAGCCAGTGACGGCGCCACCGAATGCATCGCTGTCGTCGTCGCTTCAACATGACTACCCGAGTCCTCGAATGATTCACGCCCAGCGGGCATTCAGGAGGCACAATGGCAGTGATGTTTCTGGTTCCACTCGGTTGAGGTTGCCTTCGATGGCTCGCCAATAGAGGACCGCATTGTCATAATCATGTGAGTCGACACGATTGCGCCGCCTCAGGCCCTAGGGTGGCGGGTGAGTGAAGAGTCGGCCGGTGAGGTTCGCCTCCAAGTGATGCCTTGTCATATCCTCCCAGAGCAACCTGACAAGGGCTCAGAGCCGTCACAGACTCGGCATTGCCGGATGGAACTTGCGATTGCTGGATAGCAGTTCCCACAAAGGCGAGACCGGCAACAAGCAAGCCGGTGAGGACGACTTGAGACGTTTTGAATTCTTGAAAACATGAAGGCAAGCTTGGATACAGCGACGGCCGTAATTTTAATGAGCTGGCGGCTTCTAAGCGATCTTATCAGACCTGCCACCCGAGGAGACATCTCTCACCGGTTTGGCGGGGTAATCAGGCGCTGACTGCAGAACCAAGTACGTTGCCTGTAGGCTGGTACATTAGCCTCCGTAGACTCATGATAGGCTTCTGAGGCCGCAAAGCAGTATTGATCGAGGACTCATCGAGCGGCCTCAACTTAGGGCCATCCCAAAGGACAGCGTGTTGATCTTGAGTTGACATCTGCCGCTCCGTCTTCACGCGTCCCATGCGAGTTCTAGGACGTCAAATTGCAGTTCCGAAGAGACCGTAGCTGGAAAATGCGACTATACATCTGGAGTGGTCTCCGCCGCAGACACCACACGGTCGCAATATGGAATAAACTGTGCAAGCCTCCTTGTGGGACCAACAAAAAGGGTGAATTAGGATGTATTTTGCACGTACTGCGTGGCTGTCGTGCCCCCGAACACTGGTCCCTGTTGTGATGTTGACATATGGAGGTGGTGGTGCAGAGTATGAAGCTGGGATAAGAGTGCATGAATGGAGGAGACATACTTTGGGTCTGTTGGCACTAGCAGGCTCCTTCCCAACCAATTGAAAGTTCCCGGACCTTTCTCCGCATCTGGCTTGTTTGTGGCAGAACAGGTCGACGCGCCTTTCCCCAGCACAATTCGCAACTTCACCACAATTGCAGAAATGAAGCAAGCCTACGCCACTTGGACGACCTATAGTAGTCGTCCAGCATCTTGATCTCCTCCTCACTCAACGATCGCCGACCAGTTCGCAAATCGACCTTCTTCGGATCTCTCAGCTTGGTCCTGAAAACCACTTTGTAAATGGTTCCAAGACCGAGTATGAGTACGGTGCCAATCATGTACTGGAAGAAAGAGTATGCCGAAGGGCTGTCGGAGCCGATGGGATATAATGCCAAGTAGAAGGAGCATCCCGTATACAGCGAGCAGCAGAGCAGAAGCCACGCAGGCGGAACCGGCCACCATTTGCATTGCCACGCGTAGTTTTGCCTGAAAAG
This sequence comes from Pseudocercospora fuligena, assembly GCA_014298035.1. Classification (NCBI taxonomy): domain Eukaryota; kingdom Fungi; phylum Ascomycota; class Dothideomycetes; order Mycosphaerellales; family Mycosphaerellaceae; genus Pseudocercospora; species Pseudocercospora fuligena. The sequence goes on from JABCIY010000175.1 coordinate 747,738, forward strand.
AGAGTCGTCTTGCGCCTTCAATGCCGCTCGAAAGCGGAATGAAGTGATCCCAATGACTACCCAGACCATGAAGTACCCAGTGGTTGCAATCTGGGCGAGCCAGTTGAATACAGTAATGCCTCCTGCGCTGAGGTTGCAGTATGTTAGTGCGACGGCACTAGTGTATGTGATGAGTAGTGCCCATCTCGGTCGACCTTGGCGATCAACGTGGGCTACCCAAGAGGGTATAAGCCGTTGATGAGACATTGCTCGAAGGATACGCGACGCAACGAAGACAGACTCGGCTCCGATAGCAGCAACTGCGAACATGATGACCACATTCAACAGTTCCGGCAGCCCAGGGATACCAGCTTCATCCAGAGCGATGACAAACGGCGAAGCAGCGATTCCAGATCCACCCAGAAGTCGCTGATCCGTTGCCGGTACTAGCAACCCAATGAACAGCATTGAGAGCAGGTAGAGGACTGTCACGCGGATTGGTATAAGTATGACAGCATGCGCTATCGAAAACCTTGGGGTCTTAGCTTCTCCTGCCAAAAAGCCAGTAAAGGTGTTGTCTCCGATGGCGAGAACTGCAAGCAGAACAGAATTGCTGTATCCTTTGAAGCCATTCCTGAAGGCCAGGCCGTTCGACCACGTTTCGCCATGATGCACGTAGCCATTCGGTCCAGCTCCAAGAACCATTGCGAATCCCGCTAGGATGAAGACGAATAGTGCCAACACCTTCATAATGCTCGTTGCGTATTCGAACCAAGCGAAGACCGTATTCGGGAGCGCGAAGATGACAAGCATTATCACTAGGAAGACAGTGTACCACACAGCATCGTTCACGCGATTCTCAGCCCACTGAACCAAGGTCAGCAAAACACGTTGTCATGAAGTTGACTTGTGATATACTGACATAATTTATGATCACCGAGAAGAATGTTGCCTCTGCGGCTACGATCGCTGTCCAGCCCAACCACATACTGAAACCTCCAGCAAATGCTAAAGCACTGAACGATCGAATGAGCCATTAGCGAAGATGTTCCAGGCAAGAATACTACGCGGAATGATGTACGTACGGATCCACAAATCGATCGGCGTAGTCAACTGGTAGAAGTGCATCAGTAACATCGTCAAAAGGCAAGACGTACCATCCTGCATTTACTTACTGTAATTGCCAGAGGTCGGAAAAGCAATGGTCATTTCGGAGACAGTATTCAACACTGCGAAAACGCAAGTGCACACTGTTGCAAAGGCGAGAAAGAGGGTGGCTGGTCCTCCATCCCTCAAGTTCTTGCCTGAGCTGATGAACAGACCTGCTCCAATCTGGCCACCGAGAGATATGATCTGGATGAGAGAGTCAGTATGATTCTCAGGTCACTAATTGATAGCGTTAACGCACATGAATGTGTCGTGCCGTGAAACTCCTTCGATACTCGCCACCTTTGGTTTCAATATCCCCCAGCGTGGTTTCCTTGACCTCACCGTCCTGCTGCGAAATCACCTGTTGCACAACGGGACTGTCAAACGATTTCCTTGATCCAGACATTGCTCTCGTCCCAATGCTGGGGCGTTTGACCTCCATGGATACAGGCTATCACTATTATGCCAACATGAGATGCAGCTCCGCCCCAAGGTAGCTTCAAAATGCTATCAGATGTCTGGACTGCTGGCCGAGACGGCGGAGGGTGTTATCGCTGTGAATTACAGCGACGGTCTCTCCTCAACAGCGTGGCTCAAGCGCTCACGTATCCCAGCATGCCTATCTTGGCCGATGCTAGGTCGGGCAAAGTGACTTCCCACATCGGTCGAATGCGAGACCGCGCAATAATGTCCCGAACAGAGGCACAAGAATTCCAAGACCTCTTCTTACTTAAGCTCGAGCGCATCAACAGCTGTTCACAAGAACTTCGAAGATAACAATGTCGGCCAAAAACGGCACAAGCCGCAGCGTCCTTATCGTTGGAGGAGGAACATTTGGCACAAGTACTGCACACCATTTGTCACAACGAGGCTACAAAAATGTGACCGTCCTTGACCGCTCTGCTCCGCCATCGAACGAAGCGGCAGGAAACGATATAAACAAAATAATCAGGGCTGATTACCCTGATCGAATCTACGCTGATCTTGCGACCGAGAGCATCCAGTCATGGCGGGATCCGAAAGGCCTTTTCGCAGGGCTATACCATAGATCTGGCTGGCTTATGTCTGCTGGCCAAAGAAGTCTGCCTTTCATCGAAGGTTCCATCAAGACTGCTGCCGAACGCGGATTCGAGCAAGCACAGTATTTGAACAACGACGAAGTTCGAAGCAGATTTCCGGCCTACAATGGAGACATGAAAGGCTGGCAGACATATTGGAACTCCTCGGTAGGCTGGGTGAATGCCCGTGAAGCCTTACATCGGATGGCCATTGCAGCACAGGAGGCTGGCGTGATCTATATCAGCGGTACGGCTGGTCATGTCACGCAGCTCTTATTCGATGAGCGAGGTCGATGCATCGGTGCAAAGAGTGCAGATGGCACTACACAATTCGCAGATGAGATCATCCTCGCTGCTGGTGCTGCGGCTGCCAGTATATTGGATATGAAAAGTCAACTGGTCGCAAAAGGCCACACTGTCGGACACATTCAGCTGTCACCAGACGAGGTGAAGTTGTATGGCTCAATGCCTGTGGTGGACCATCTTGAAGGAGGTCAGTGCATGTTGTCAGCTTTGCGGTTATGTATATCACTGACACCTTCAGGTATTCTCTTTCCTCCGCAGGAAGACGGTCTTGTCAAGGTCGGAGCTGTTCACTTCGTCACGAATTACTCGAAACGCCACCCAAATGTCTCGTTGCCACGCTATCGATCAGATCACCCACGGGACTACATTCCAAAGCCCATCGAGGATCAACTTAGGAAGTGGCTCCGGGAGTTCTGCCCTGCTTTGGCGGATCGTCCCTGGGTTGAGACTCGGATCTGTTGGGATGCTGATATGGCGGACTATCATTTTCTGATAGGATCCCATCCTTCTCATCCAGGCTTAAGACTAGCTGTTGGCGGATCTGCTCATGGCTTCAAGTTCATGCCGGTTATTGGAAAGTACATTGTGGACATGCTTGAAGGCAAGCTCGACCCAGAAACTGCGGAGAAATGGAGATGGAGACATGGCGCGAGACTGGAGAGTATCGATCCTCATCCTAACCCGTTATTAGACCTGAAGGATGTCCCCGGATTCAATGACGATGGTACTCGATCAAAGCTATAAGATCGCGGAGCACCAACCGACTCCCTAAAGCCGAAGCCAAGCCGCGACAAGGATATAGCAGATCCTCATCTGAATCCGTACTTTATCCCTGCCTATTCCCCATGGTGCAACAGCGATGCCTTTAAGCTTAATTGCCAGGAGTAATGATGCCTCACGAGCTCAACGACGTCATAGTATACACCCTGGGCATTTCTCAGCTTTGGCATCAATGGCACTTGCTGAGTCGCATATCTGGTTTCAGGACTCTTGACTAATGCACAGCCTGATGAACTCCTCTGCTGCCTCATATAAAGCACAATGCTGCTTGTACGAAGCTTATACTTCGCTCGTCGTGAGGAACACCGCAGGCAGCGCAAAAGGCTTGCTCGCCGAGTGCACAAGGATGGTTGAAGTTGTCTCAAAGCCTTGTCAGACGACGCAGGGCGGCTGCAGACCAGGCTACTTGCAGCCATCGGCATTAGGCCATGTCTGAAAGCTTTGTATCACTACCTAGTCTCTAGGTGCACCTGAGCAGTCAGCTTGTAACGAAATTCGAGCGCGCTTCCTCCACCGATCTTTGTTTGTCACGCACTACTGCATGAGGGCCGGATATATCGGATCGTACTTTATATCACACGACAGTGATGTCAATGGCAGAGATGAGCGAGAACACATTGTCAGCAGCAGACCGGATCCTGGGGACACCGAAAAGTGCTGTTGGCGATAAGCCACTGCCGGCGCTACCGTTTCGGCACCTGGAGCACAATCAATCTACGAGATCTAAACAACGCTCAAGATCAGATGGAGAACATTACTGCCCCATCGAAGATGCTCGGAATGCCAAATTTCTAGAGCCACGCAGACCACCCCTGCCGCCTCTTAATGCCGTCAACGCAGGCAGGATATGGCAGAATCGAGTGGGTTCAGCCTCTCCACAAGGACGAATGCTAGTCGAGCTTCCCGCGACAGAAGTGCCACGAAACGACGGGTGGCCTTTATCTGGACACAGTAGCGTAGACGGTATGGGAAGGTCGAAGCCACCGCCTTCTGATGCCACCGACGATATCCTGGGACTGTACGAAACGCATAGTGATCGATCAGATGCTATCCTAGACTGGGAAGCTGAAGCAATCGGGAAGCAAAGCCAGAAGCAACCTATCCTGGTTTCAGAGATTGCTATCGAACCAACTCGAAGTCAGTCTCATACTCGTGCTCCAGAACGGCAGCAAGCAGACATGTTTGATGCTTCAACACATCTTGAGAGAGGTCGGAGTCGACGTCAGAAACACGCGAGCGAACATCATTACGTTGAGTGGCTGGCGGCAGAGCGGCGGAAGGAGGAGATGAGGATAAGGCTGAATTTGCATAAGGCGAGACGGAGGAGGAAAGCTCGCATAGCATTGATCTCATTGTTTAGCGTTCTAGTTTTTGCCATGGTCTGTATGGCGATTGGGTTCCTGGCAGTCCGAAAGTGAAAGGCCGCGGACAAGCAGCATTGTACAATATCTTCATTGGCATCTCAAGTCCACTACTTGAGGAAACTATGTGACCGTGCCTCCTTTGTATGTATTGTCTTCATGTATATTGACCGAGATCCACACACTCATGCTCTACCTCCTCGAGGCCTTGCTAGCATTATTGAATCTCGCGTACTGCCTGGCGGCAACATTCTTCCTGCTGATTCCCTGCTCCAATAACTTCTTTTCGACTTCCCACCCATCAACTTCGGCATCGTCCACGAATTCTCTCCAGTGTCGGAGTAACCAGTTGATGGAGTCCTCTTCCAAGGCTCCAATACGGGTCACGTTTTCCTTGTAGTTGACAGTGGCAACGTGAGTCAGACGTACTGAGCTATGCTCTTTAAGGTCCTCCCCTGGCGCCATGACGGCTTGCAGGGCGATGTCATAATAGCCGTGGTCAAGCTCTTGGCCTTCTTTATACCTCACAGCTATGTACTCTCTCTGAAGGTGCTCTGGCAGATCTGATAGACTCCTGCCTGACCGTGTGGTTAGCGGCATGACAAGCATATTGTAGTTGAAGGCAGCAAGAACAATTGCAGGTCGTGGCTTAGAGCTCTGTGGACATTTTCATTAGTCTCATGTCACCATGAATTATGTGGATCGACAAGGGTGCACCCGACATAAATGTCGATTCACATTTGGAAGAGCCAGAGAAGACTGACTGAAGACTTACAATTCTGGCAACAGAAGACACCGCAATATATTTGGCCACTTCTGGGTCATTCATATCCACGTTTGGATCCAGCAAGGTCTCGTGAAAGGGAGCTCGAATGATATATCCCGGCGGCAAATCGCTCCAAACCCAGTTGGCCTTCCATTGAGCGCGAAGGCCACTATTGACTGTACGAGTTCGAAGAAGTGGAGGATTCGTATTCGTGAAGCCCAGAGTCCCTTGTTGCAGCCTAGTAATTGGTGCGTTCAATGGAAGCGTGGGTGGCTGCAAAAGTCCAGGCGCCGGAGCGTATTGAGGAGGAGCTACCGGAAACTGCGCTGTTGGAGGCTGAGCTGTTGGATGCTGAGCTACTGGAGGTTGAGCTACTTGGGCCGGAGCTAATGCTCCGAAGCCATCGTCGACGTTCAAACTAGGCTCCACGTTCACGGGTCGATGAGCTTGCCTTTGCTTCTTTCGTGGAGTTGGTGGCGGCGCATCGCCGTCCTGCTCAACTTTGCGTTTGGAACCCGCTCCAGTCGCGGTGGTATCGTTGGTGGGGAGAGTATGTCTAGGAGTTCTACCCTTTCGTGTATTATCGCTTGGATCCATTGCGTTAATGCCAACCGGTTCGACGCAAGACGCTCCTACAGACGCTCGTTGAACCAGAGTGAGGATGTCCAGCCATCGTGTGAATTATCCAATCGAACGACGTCTTTGTCTTTGACTCGATCGCCGGATTTGTGAACAATGGAATGTATGAAGAGTGCTGCAGTCCTGGTCGTGAGACGTGAATGTCGCAATGCAGACTCGGCCTGACAAAGAAAAAGGTCCGTTCACCGCATGCAGCACACTTGAAGACAACGATATCCCGAACCCTTTCTCTTCTTTCTTCACCCCTACTCTTTGTAGAGATTGTCTTCACGCGAGAAGAAAGCCGAAGGAATCGTACAACACAGCAAGAGCCAGACGTCATACCATCACAAATGACGCCTCAAAAAACACCAAAGCGCAGACGAGAGTCGCGAGATACAGCAGCCAACACTGCAAGAAAATCGCCAAAGGTGACACCAGACAAGCAGCCTTCCTCGACTGTGCCTCGATCTAACCTGCAAGAGAGCGGTGCAAAGGATAATACTGGACCAGAAACGCCATCTCGAGTACTTCCCAGCATCGAAAGTGAACAGCCCAAAGTCCTGGATTCAAGCAACCTCAATAGTAGAGGGTCTGCGAGGAGGAGAACGGCCGATCTGAGGAATTTGAGCAAAATTGCGTACACCATAGGTGAGGCGCGCATCGTTTTTGTCGAGGACGGAAATGCTGAAGTCATCGCGCTGCTGCCCGATGAGGGCTTTCTTGCACAGCTGAAAGAAGCTGCACTTGCTGAACGGCGCTCCCGCCAGAGCAATGCCCGCGCAAAGCTTCAGAAGCAGCACCTTGAGAAGTATCGTTTGCACAAGTCTCAACTTAGCCACGTGGCCATGAAACTCTATGAGCAGAATGCGACCGCGGGCGAAGTGGTTACCGCACGACGGCTTCAGAGACTGTACCGATCGCTTGAAGCGGCTGCTGCTAAGATATCGGATGCTTCTCTGGAGATTGATCGTCGCGTCAAAATCGAGGGCCAAGTCGCCGACTATCATTGCAGTGTAGCGGCGGCAGCGCTTGAACAAGTGTTCGAAGAGTGCAAGTATCTCGACGAGCCGACCGAGTTTGGAGCTTCTAATGACTGGGATCACGACTTCGAGGTGACATACAAGCTGCCGGAGTCTGATCAGACTCTAGAGGAAGAGATTCAACAGTTGCTGTTGCAGAGCGCAGAAGACAGAGGAGCGACATCACAATCTGACAGCCAAGCCGGATCAACATCCTATGCTCATGAGGAAGGCACTGACGCGGACGACACTGACGCGGACGCGAAATTCGATGCGGCCATGAAAGCCCAAGAAGCTCCCAGAGCATATCTAGCAGCTGCTCAGGCTTTCGAGCAAGCTGAAGAGGGCCTGGAGAATCGCGAACAACAGTATGATCAGGATATCGCACGTTTACACCGCGAGTTGAAAGCCAATGAAGATCCGTCAGAAGCAGTGCTTGCTATCAGCCTTCGATATGTGCAACATGTGCGGCAATTGACTCAGAATGTCCAGAATGCTGAGGAGATTTGGAAGTCTGCAATGAAGCACGCGCAGGAGATGGGATTCGACGCTGGGTTTGATGCTGATGGCTTCGACTGGAATTTTGAGCACGAGCCGGCGCCAATGCTCCCTCCCAACCAAATGCCAGAGCCACGTCACAATCTTCTGTTCGAGCCAGTCAGGCGATGGCACGAGTCCCTGCCAGAAGAGAAGGAGACAAAAATGACACCCTGGGAAAATGCGTCTCAAGCTATGGAGGCTGTAAATCATCTCAAGGCACCTTCGTCTTCGCCAGCACTTTTCACTGGAACTTCTGCCATAGTCGAGAGCGCGCAAAATAGGGCTTTAATCAAAGACTGGCGGAGCCAATGTGAGCAGCTGCAAGAAAAATTGCCGATACCACTTCGCCGTAAAGTCGTAGCGTGACCGGGACTTTTCTTCCTGTGCTGCGATTTAGCGACAACTTCCTAGCATAGCAAGAGAACAGATGGGAAAACCGGAGCCAAAAAGTGTGTCGGACCCAGTAGCGTTCGGTCATATGCAGGAGTTCTGTATTCATTGAATCCTTGGTATGTACTGCGGGCGATGTGATTGCAGGTGTGCCACGCCTGTGCACGCCATGAGTCCGCCTCGTAAGAGTCTTAGAATCTATCCTGGCTACACCTGAGCCCATGCCAGCAATTCCCCTAGTCTCCGAGAGTATGGTCTGATGCTCTTCTCTTACGATCTTGATTGCATCTCCATGTCGGCTACTGCGAGGCCATCCAGTGTACGCAGATCGAAGACTGCATTACAGGCTTTGACCTGCTGGCTTTGTTCGGTATATCGCAGAGGATTTTCCTTCGGACGGATCGCGTTGAGGGCCTAGATCATGCTTCTTCGCGAGACTCAAGGAAACACCGTTGCAAGTAGATAGCACACGCTGAACCGTATCGAGTCTCTCATCCATTCGCAAAGGGACGAACGCTGGCATCTTGCTTTTGTGATAGCGCTTTATCCTCAAGGTTTACTAGCAGTTCCACCATTCTTCGTCCAGTCCAGCCAACTCCCCCGGTATTCTGCTACATTCGTGTATCCATGCTGTTGTGCCAATTGGGCAGCGGCACTACTCCGCACTCCAGACTTGCAGTAGAATACAACTTCTTTGTCGGTGGCTGGCTTCTCAAAGCCGAATCGGTCTTCGAACTCTTCTTCGGGAAGGAACAACGCATCAGGCTGCGATTTGATGGGAAGATTGATAGCAGTTGGGATATAGCCGGCTTCGTATTCAGATGGCTCGCGAACGTCTAGTACTTGTCAGATCGTGAATTGTAGACATCATCGGCCGTCTGGCTTACCGATGAGAATTCGCTCGGCTGATGGCTTCTCGCTCAGATCCTTGATTGTGCTGAAATCATAGACTTTGGACAGCGAGCCTGATGCGGAATGCCATCGGACTGGAGTGAATCTTGGCTTCAATAGTGGCTGGACATAGCTTCGCGTCGCTGTAAGTCGTCGCACTGATGTACAGACATTGCTTCTGAGCGCAGCCGTAGCTGCTGAACGTGCAAACGCCATCTTTGTGAAGGTGAAATGTATGTTGGTGAAATGTACAGAAAGCTCGACGTCCCGGCTGGTGAAGGCTTGGCACTCCATCCGCCTCCGAAACGCGTCGACGCGCTCTTCCTGCTTCTCCAAGATACCAAATATGGGCTGAATTACCGCCGGAGATGGCCACCATCAAGGCCATAGAGGATCGCTCAGTACATCAGATACAGTCTGGACAAGTCATTGTCGACCTTCAGAGCGTGGCCAAGGAGCTCGTGGAGAATGCAATCGACGCAGGCGCCACATCCATCGATATACGCTTCAAGAACCAAGGACTAGATTCTATTGAGGTGCAAGATAATGGCACAGGCATCGCGCCAGAAGACTACGAGTCCATTGCTCTTAAGCATTTCACTTCAAAGCTATCGAGCTATGAGGACCTTACTTCTCTCAACACCTTCGGCTTCCGTGGCGAAGCCTTGTCCTCGCTATGTGCCCTGTCCAAGTTTCATGTCTTGACTGCTCGTGCGGAAGATGGCGCAGTCGGCAAGAAACTCGACTTTGAAGTGTCTGGCAAGCTCAAGAGCACTTCTGTCTCTGCCGCTCAGAAGGGTACCACCGTATACGTTGAGGATATATTCTACAACCTTCCCGTGCGTCGAAAGGAGCTCGAAAAGAACATCAAACGCGAGTACAACAAAGTGCTCAACCTTTTGTATGCCTATGCTTGCGTGAGTGTTGGTGTGCGATTCTCGGTCAGCAATACCATGCCAAAGGGCAAGAAGGTGGTAGTCTTCTCGACAAAATCCAACACCACCACCAAGGAAAATATCACGAATGTCTTCGGCGCCAAGACTTTGTTGGCCCTGGTGAGGCTGGATTTGCACCTCGAGATGGCTCCTAGTATGGGCCCAGCCTCACAGGGTGCACGGAACTGGTCCACTCAGGCTACCGAGCGCGAGATGGAAGTCCATGTGCAAGGCCACATCTCGAAGCCTGTGTTCGGCGAAGGTCGGCAGGCTCCAGATCGTCAGATGTTCTTCGTCAATGGCAGACCGTGTCAACTACCTCAAATCCTCAAAGCTTTCAGGGAAGTTTACAAAAGCTTCAATGTGTCGCAAGAGCCGTTTATCTTCGCGAACATGGTCATGAACACCAATGCGTACGACGTCAACGTCAGTCCGGACAAGCGAACGATTATGTTGCACGACCAGACGGCAATGATTGAGAGTTTAAAGGAAGCCCTCACGAAGCTATTCGATGAGACCGACCACACCGTGCCTCAGTCCACGTTGCCTAACCGCAGATTGCCATCGTATCAGCCTCTCACGATACCGAAGCGAGACAACGCAGAGACCACGATGCCGGAAAGTCAGCCAGAAGGAAGCGACAAGGACCACAGTGACGAGGGAATCGACAGCTCTGCTTCTTCGCTAGAGATGCACGGCATTGGTGCTAAGCCCGTCAGCTCACCATCTAGTCTTATTCACAATTGGGTGGGGAGGGACGCCGAACCTCGAAGGGAGACGAAACTTAGAAGCGGCGACATCGGCAAAGAAAAACAAAAGCTCGCGGACTCTCTTCAACAGCAGCATCAGGCCCCCGCTGTTGCTCCGACGATGGAAGATGGTAACTGTGTGGAGCAAGCGATGGAGTCTACAGCGCTGCTTGAAGGAGACACGAATGGCGACGGTGATACTCCGATGGAAGGTGCGAAGAATGCTACCAATGACGCGGTCTTGAATCCAGATCCGCTGAGTACACCATTCGGTGACTTGTTTTCCCAGCCGCCACCACAACCAGATCGTCAGGTCCGAGACTTCAACGCTGCGCTGGAGAGAGCGCACGAAAATGGAATGAGGGAGTCTGACGAGCACGCGGAAGAGCGCATCCTCGCCGGGACACGAGACAATTCTGAACTTTCTGAGCAGTCTGTCAGCCACAGCATGACTTCCGGTACCGAACAGCAGACCCCCATTCCAGCGATAACACCAGGGACGCAGAAAGTGCCAAATGGTCCAGTCATCAATGCTTTCGAGCGTATGCGTCCTAGAAGAACTCCTCAACAGATTGCCGAAATCACCGTTGGCGATGTTACGACGACGACCGTGATAGGATCCAGTCCGCCGTACAAGAAGAGGCGGATCCACCAGCCTGAAGATTCGCAGCGGGTGGCGCAATATGGAGCGAGCCCATCACTTGCGCGCGGCTTGAGAAAGAATTTCGCTGCGCCTGGATCTCAGCTTGAGATGCAATTGGAGAGCAGTGCTGTAGCGGGTAGTCCTGAAAAGGGTGATGACCCTGCCAGTCTCGAGTCAGAGAGTGGAGACCATGATGACCCTCCAGAGCTACCTGAACATTCCGATGAGGCAGTCCATAATGTTTCTTGCGCAAAGCCGTCCCTGCCTAACCTGACCTCGGATGTTCTTGATGACCTGGTCCCTGGAGATGCTAATGACGACCCTTGGGACGATGAGTATCTGGACGAAGAAGAAAAGAAGGTGAGGGAAGACGAAAGGGTAGCCCGCATGATACAACAAGCGGAAGAAGCTGCCGCAAGACCAACGGAGGACAATCTTAGACGAGCGGCGCAAATGCTTAAGAACGGCGGCAACCGGAAAGATTCTACTCTACACCTTGAGGCGACCATGAAGATTGACGCTGATAAGATCCGGAAGCAACTCGAGAGCTTCGCGGCAGCATTAAGAGAGGCTTGCGAAAATCACGATGGTGGCAGTGCTCTCGTCAAGGACGAGCTGGACGACGTTGCAGCAGAGAGCAGGCTTTCACTGACCGTCACCAAGCCAGACTTCGCCCGCATGCGCATCATCGGGCAGTTCAATCTAGGCTTCGTCCTTGCGGTTCGGCCTGCGGCTGACCCTGGCGATGAGGACGATTTGTTCATCATTGATCAGCATGCAGCTGACGAGAAATACAACTATGAGCGTTTGCAACGTACAGTCACATTGCAATCCCAGCGTCTTGTTAGACCGAAGCCGCTAGAACTCACAGCCACTCAAGAGGAGGTCATATTGTCAAATGGCGATGCACTAAAGGCAAATGGTTTCGAGATCGAGACATCGTCGACTATCCAGGACTCAGACGAGCCCGCAACCACTGGTCGGCGATGTCGTCTTCTCACACTGCCCATGAGCAAGGAGAAGACGTTTGACTTGTCAGATCTTGAGGAACTGCTCCATCTCTTATCAGAGCATCCGGCTGGTTCATCGGAGATTCCCCGTCCAAGAAAAGTACAGCGTATGCTTGCGATGCGTGCCTGCCGGAGCTCAATCATGGTTGGCAAGACACTTACTATGGCACAAATGGGCAAAGTTGTACGCCACATGGGCGAGATGGAGAAGCCATGGAACTGTCCGCATGGCAGACCAACGATGAGACACCTCGCTGGTCTTAGTGCATGGTCATCTTGGAATGAAGAGCATCCGCTGGGCCCTGAGGACGAGAATGCAACTCATGGCGCTCAGTCTGGGAAGACGGACTGGAAGGCATGGCTCGAGAGCAGATGACGCCGCGTTGCTGCTAAGTAATTGATTGACTTTCATATCGCACTATACCCAATACAGCATCGATTTTGATCTCTAGCCTCCTTGGATCCTCCCCAGAAGACATGGTCCCGATAAAACGCTTTAATCGCATTTCAAGCTATTGCTCGACAGTCAAAACTGTGTAAGCCAAGCCCCTTCAGCCAATTTGTTCACTCAGCTGACTTGCCTTGCAACTGACCAAGGAGTGTACCGATCAAGTTCTGGTGGTGCTCCGCACAATTGCATTGTTGTGAACGACGCATCAACATTCTTTGTTCCGCGCCTCGATCTTCTGATATCGCGTTCGGTACACAAAGTCTGCTTTCCACAATGGCATTGTCCTGAAGAAGAAGCGCATTATGTGAATGGATGCTAGTGAAGTCGACTCCCTGGCCTCCAGCTTAAAACCGGATCTCATCCTCTCACTTTTGTGATGTCGCGCCAGACACTCTGATACTTGCAGCACATAGTGATTTGGGTATTGCCGGACTTTACATTCATCGCGCCAACTGCAACTTCAGACCTGTCGTCTACACGATCGCCCAACACGGACTCGGAACCGCAACAGAGCTCAAAGCCTCTCGACCACAACGCACTTGTCATGTCTCGACGCCCCTCTTCGAGTGGCCGACCGCATCGGTCTTTCGCCGACAACTTTCCCCTTCCACCTCAGAACTCTCAAGAGACACGAGACCGTCGCCCGAGACTAGCGCCTCTGCCTTTCCCACCCATGACTCCAAACGCTCCTCGAGCAGACAGCCATCTTGGCCAGCTCTTGCAAGCCACTGGTGTTCGGCCATACGACACACGCATTGTCACTCCGACCAGCAATCCCTATCAGCTCCAAGAACCTTCGCCGCTGTCCCGCAGCTATGGCACTCGCATAATCGAGCCCGACATTAGGGCGGGCACTGATACTGACCATGATTTTGACAGATTCATTGACACTGATGACCTCGAAGAGGCAGACCTGCCAGGCCTTCCGGGCAGTTTCGCCACTCGAAGCTACGCGCCAACGGCTCCTAACTCACTATCACGGTTGCAGAATGTTCTTGGACAGCGCGAGGGACCACGAGGCCCTCCGCCATCCCCAACATTCTCCGACGACGCTATGGACGCTATCGGCTTCCGGCCGACTATGCCGCCATATAGACCAGCAGGAAGCGGATCGCTCTTCCGCGATCGTGCTCCTGGTCGAGACTTGGAGCAAGAAATGGAAGCTACCATTGCCGGTCCTCATCCCCAATGGCACCCCGCTGAGATGGACATTGAGGAAGACCACTTCGATCACGATTTTGATCCGCCTGCAGGTAACGATGCACTTCGACTAGCAGACGACTTGCTCCGCCAGGCTACTGAACTTGAGACACGAGTCCGTAACGGAGCAGGACGGAATCCTGCGACCAGACAGGCGACCCGACAGGCCTTGCGCGATGTACAGGACTCTGCCCGCGCGATGCTCCAGTCTCTTGCTGATCCAGCTGCACAGCCTCGTGGTCCAGCCATCTCCATTGATGCTCTGCCAAAGCGAGAGATCACAGTTACCGATCAGGGCGAGGATGGCCATGCTACTTGCTCGATCTGTCAAGAGCACCTTGACATCGGTACTGCGGTCACGCAGCTCTCTTGCCCGCACTGGTTTTGCACTGACTGCCTCGAGCCATGGCTGCATAACCGGACTTGTCCTACCTGCCGTGCGCCAATCAATGCATAGGGGATGATGAGGTCCTCCTCTCGTCATATCACCACTGCATGAAACGGCTTCGACTTGAAGCTTAAGGCGTTTGGCGTTTGACTTGCTTTGATACTGACAGTATGATTTAGGTACAGCATGACTTTCGTTGGCTTTTGAACTGCATTTGGGGTCGCACATGGATGTATCAGTAAGTACTGCAAGAAAACATAAAAAATTGGGAAAGGAATGATGCTGGCCATCATGACTTTTCTCATGCCAAAAATCTCGCTTCACAATTTCCTTTTGACTTTGCTCCCTTTCTTACCACTCTCTTTACTTGTATTCGGTAGCTTGATCCGCGACTGGCAAACGTTCGAAGGCAGCTTGCCTCAGACCGAATGAGAAGCCTGGCAGGCTCTGTACCAGCGATTTCGGCGAGGGAATGACGATTCACCTCGCCTATTGATAAAGCGGACAGCTCTGTCCACTAGCCCATTGCTTCGCAGACAAGGGCCGTAAAGCACACAGCTATTCCGGAGCGGTCAAGAAGTGATGACAGCCCGTCTCGCGCCATCCCTAGCACCTGAACAGCTGGATAGGCTCGCAACAACGAGTCTCAGCGACATGACAAGTATGCTCTGGGAATCTTTCCAGTTTAACGTAAATTCAGGTCTTCTTCATGCCTAACCTGGAGAATCTTGACGATTACAGAAAACGGCTAATTGAAACTCATCAAATTGAAGACCTATGAGATGCGAAGAAAGTGTTTGTAGGAAAGAAGAGATGGGTGAGTGAGTTTTGAAAGTGTTTTGTAATACTTACTGATATAGCCTCCCGAAGCCAGAATCCCGAACAAGAAAAGCAGAAACCCAGCAGAAAGCCTCCCATGTAGTGTCAATCTAGATGGGGTATGGTCAGGGTATCTTGAGACCAGCTCAAGATGATGGGAAGGTTGATAGCTTACCGACGGCGACGCCGCTGTGCATCGCTACGGCGCAAGCCACTCGTTGACGAGGGAGTAATGTCGTATGTCGAGTAGCCCCCGTAGCCGGCAGATGCTAGCGACGACGAAAAATATCGATCGTCGTAGCGGGCTTCAGAGCGGCCGATCCGAAGCGGGTCTGGGACGTAGACGTCGCTAGGTCGGGATGAAGATGATGGGTACCCGCGACCATAGCTTGAGGAGCTAGGTGATGCGCGGTAGGTTGAGGATGCCTGTTGATAATTGACATCTCGGAAGGCGGTGCTAGAGAAGCGTGAGGACTCCGAAGACCGGTAAGGCTCGTAGCTCCGGGACGATGTAGAGTATGGGTCATACCCTCCGCCGCCGTAGCTCGAGATATCGATGCCAGAAGAGCCGTAGTAGTCGCTGGGCCGACGTGTAGAACTACGAGATGGTAGGCCGGAGATAGATTGTGTCCGTGACAATTGTGCTAGCTCGCTCTCTCGACGTGAGTAGTCAGGCTGAGGAGTCACATCGTAGGTGCGTCCGCTAGCGTGATAGCGAGACGAGCCCTCGAAGCGTGACTGGCCGAGAGGAGAAACCGCGCGATATGGATCGCGGGATAATGAGCCGGAGTAGCCATAGCCAGACGAGCTGGAATAGCCGTAGCCAGACGAGCCTGGGTAGCCGTAGCCCGAGGATCCGTATGGATATCGGGACATGTTGGTGGTTGTGAGAGCGTTCGTGGCGTTGAATTGCTGAATGCTGTAGATGGATGACTTAGCTTCTCAGTGGTGCGATGAAGAACTGTAACTTATGCCTGATAAGTCGAGGTCCTCTCTGCGGTGTAAGAAGCTGTGTGATCATTCCCAGCCTGGTGAATCAGCTCGTATTTATGTCGTCGTCGAGCATTCGATCTTGTCACTAGTGAAGCATTAACGACATTCACAATCCTTTGTCTGGCATAGTACATCAACTGTTCTTTGTTGAACAATACTATTGCTGACGAGGGACAACAGCATCCTTCGATGTTGACAAGAACTCCGAGACAATCTCTTGTGCCTAGGAACAAGAGCATTTTCATCACCGTCAGCATTGTGCTGAAGGACTTGCAATGTGGTTGTTGCAAGCGTTGAAAGCCGAGTAGAACGGCTCTGCATAGGCATGAGGTATAGAGGAGTGTTAACATCAATGGTATAGTCCTGGACTCAGTAGGCGTGGACGGGTAATGACCAGTCCGATGTCATCTGCTTGAGTTCATTCAAGAGAGTCGAAAGCCCAACGTCGCCGACATAGAAGTGGAGTAGAATATGGCAGTGTGGTACCACATGCCCTATTGAGCAGCGTCCCAGGTCCAAGGAAGGTTTCGGAATCTTCATCGCGGTGCCCTAGTGCTCAGAACTAGTTTTAATGCAAGTCATAGCGTGGTTGAAAGCCGACATATCCTGGATTTCCGGCCATCTAGACTTCGTACAGATCCTGGGAGCAACAGCCATGGAAAGCGAGCAGACTCTCTTGGGCGCTCGACCTCCTCGGTGCAAGATATCGAGGTTACTTTGACTGACTCCGCACGTCCGCTTCAACGCGAGAGGTTGTCTCGCATAGTGTATATCTTTCGTTGTAGAGGATATGTATAGTAGGTGTCGGTAGATACCGGAGCATTGTACTGTGATCCGTGGTTGTACGTGGTAGGTGATCATATACGAGAGACGCTTTGCCTTGCAATCCTGGTCGTTGAGGCTGCAAAATGACTGCGGTTGCCGCGCCAAACGCAGCTTTCATGAGAGAAGCGAGCCTGAGACATGAGCCCAATTGATCGTGAGAGTGTTTTCAATTGGGCTGTGGTCTTCTACGGCTCTTCTTTCGCAGTATCATGACAGCGCGAAGGCGGACACGAGTGGAACCCGATCATGAAATTTTCAAGTGATGAAGCAGGCGAGAGCGACCAAGTTTTAACATGAATTTCGAAGTCATTTCTAAGACAGCATCAGTTTGTTCCAAACGCCGATGATCCAAATCCGGATCCACTGTCTTTCTCCATGCCAAACCGAACGCCATCGCTTTGACGTGGTATCATTTGCAACACAAGCATGCACCCAAATGCAACATCGACAAACGCCACAAGAGACTCACTACCCGCTCAGGTTCCTCTTCATAGCTTCGACTTCATGCTTGCCGAAGCCAAGCTCATAGCGCACGTAACCTTCGACGCCGCCGAACTTCTTGTCGACTGTGCTGAGAAGCTTTTTCATGGCGTTCGAAGGGAAGTCCAATGCGGCCATGGCCTTTGCGCTGTCGAGGTCCATTTTCTGCCGCCGTTGCATGATCTTGCCAAGAAGGAATTCTCGAACAGGCTCCACGCCAACACGAGTAAGCATGTAGTCACGCTGAATGTCTTCAACGTCGGCACCAGCTAAAGACAGGATCAAAGCCGATAAGACACCGGTGCGGTCCTTGCCTGTTTGAATATTAGCGCTTTGTTCGTTGTCTCATGTGGCTTGTCTCTGTGTCATACCAGCCGTGCAGTGGATGATAAAGGGAACGCCAGGCATATGAAGAATATGATAGAATACTGCTCGGAATGCCATCTTGTGGCTCTCGAGCAAGTCCTTGTACATTGTGTGGACCTGTATGGGTCAGCAAATGACGTATGACTGCAGCTGTAGGAGCTGGCACGCACATCGAGACCGTTTGCGACCTTTGCCTGGATGGTGTCGCTGGCAGCTACAGTGGGATTGTCGACTGTGCTTGGCTGCCAGACCACTCTGATGCCTTCGATCGTTGGATCTGGATGAGCCGTAGTCTCCTTCAGCGACCGAAGGTCAAAGATTGTTCGAATGCCAAGCTTGCGCAGGACCGCAAAGCCAGGAGTAGACAGATTCTCGAGCGAGCCAGATCGATAGATAAGACCAGGTCTGATGTCTTCAGTATCGGCAGCAAGGTCGCGAGCATTGAATGTGCCTGGAACGATGATAAAGGGTGACTTGGAATAGATGTCCCGAACGATCTCTTTGTGAATAGGTTGCAGTATGTGGGTGGCAAGCACCTCTTCAGTGTTGTAGGCCGCCGGCATGATTGTCGTGTAGAGACTGGAATATGTGTCGAACTTCGTAGTATGTGGTCTTGATAAGCTCAGAGGCGGCTACCAAAGCTAGCGGTAAGCGCGATGGTCCTATATAGACAGCTGCAGATCGCCAAGACTCATCTCAACCAGCAGCACGCGGTCAAGCTTGCATCTGCAGATGGACCCTTTTGATAAGAGAGAAGGATTCTTGCTCACCTTCTGTACGACGTTATGGATTCCGCGCCTTGTGCGACAGCGTGAGATTGACGTTTTGCTACTTTGGCTCATAATTTTAGCTCAATCGTCTGAGGCCTAAGCGAGTCAGCCAATGGCAGCTCTGGCATCTTGCCGGGATCCTTAGACAAGCAAGCTTTGAGCTTTGCGAATTCACCACTGAGGCGAGGCCTTTAACGACACTGCAGAACCCAACGAAGATAACTGTATTCAGCCGACTCTAGTATCCGTGAGGCTGACGGGAAAGAAGCGGGTCAAAAGCTGTTGAGTGGCTGCATCGCACGACTCCTTTACTGTCGTTTGCCAAGGATCAGACCGCTCGTCCCCAACCGGGTTGGCAGAGTGGTGATGTCGTACAGCCTTGCAAGAACTTTAGCTTGCCGGTCTTATGAATGCCATATTGTAGATGACTCAATCAGGCCACCTCCTTAGCAGGTACGCCTTTGTGAGTATTCATCCACGATAATGCCGGCTGAATGACGAGGCGATGGCCATCGCAATGCCAAATACTGTTAAAGCCTCAATTCCGACGTGGTTCCGTAGGCGAGTGCGTCGGCAATGATCCGAATGCTAAGTTGCACGCGAACGAATTGCCGGCGCCGAGCCAATGTCGACGACAGCCTCGTTTGAAGCGCAAGCTTGGCGTCAGCCATGGATACTCTTGCTGCGAAGGACGTAACAATATTGCTCGTTGAACGAGGCGAGCCACTAGTCACTTGTCATTCCTTCAGCTTTGACTGCCGTCAATGGTCTTGTGCCAAATTGTCCAAAGCTGCCCGTGCGGCCAACATTGGATCTGACGCTCACCAAAAGGTTGACATTGACCATAGCGAGTCGATCAAGCCTTCGCATGACTGCCAGACCAATTCTGTAGCCCACCGATCTCCCTGCAAGGCTCTGAAACAGAGTGGAGACTTTCTTCCAAGCGCCAGTGATCAAATAGCAAACAATCATGCATTCAACCATCCAATGACAAGAGGGCGTGAGTTTGATAGATCCGTTCATGGTGTTTGAAACGATTCTAATGCTCTGTACAGTTGTGGCGCAGTGGTGGCGCATCTGCTTCGCAAGAGTATGCCGGAGAGCGTGACCGTGTGACAGAACGTCAGGAGGGCCAATGAGCCAAGGCGCGACTCGTAGATGGAACTCTGAATGCAGGTGGTCGTCGGTTCAATCCCGACCAAGTCCAGAGGGACGATTGCACGCAAGTGTAACCATATTTTTTTTTTGCTGCGCGCCAAAAGCGGCTACAAGTCAAATTTGCATCTCGTATCTCGTATCGCGAGAAATGCGCGGATATGGACCTCAGCTCCCCAGTCAGGCTTGTCTAGAACTTCCATCGTCACGGCATGCTTGTCGGACCGGCCTCTGGGATGTTCTGCTAACGTTGGAGCTGATCTGATGCGGCCGCGTCCTCTTCGTGATTACATAGAGAGTCTTCCGCTATTTAGCGGCATGTCTTGACCAACGCGCAGGAACGAGCTCACGAATTGCGCTTTCACCGAATCACTGGTGTTTCTTCCATTCTGTCGGGCGCTCCATCCAGGGATGATCTCTGTGATCTTCTGTGCTTTGAAACGTCTTGTCCAGGCCCGAGTCCGGCTTTCATCCTCGAGATATCAAATTGGAGACTAGCACCTGTCCAGACCAAAGTCTAGAAGTGTATCTTAGTTCGTCTATACAGTGTCATAGCAACGTGGGTATCATCATCGTCCTGTCTATCAATCAAAAAGAATGTCAAACTCCAGAATCAGTCCGAGCTGCTCCAGCTCACACCACAAGTTTCTTGTAGATGAGGATGATGATCGCAGCAAGGATGCCGTATATGGCTTTGTCGATGTAAGGTAGGAGGGCGTCATCCTGCGGCGGAGGTCGAGGTCGCTGCTGCTGCTGCACAGGCGCTGTAGCTATTGACTGTGGTGCTATCGGCTGCGGGCTCTGCAAAGTTGCTGTGCTGGCCGTGGCAGATGCCGGCTCAGCGGCCTGTGCCGGGTTCCTCTGCCTGACCTCAGTGCTGACCGTTGCGGGAGAAGGCACTGCTGTTGGCTCGCTCGCACTCTGCTCAGTCTTCTCTGCACTCTTGTCCTTGCTCAAATCCTCCCTGTACGCCAGCCGGAGCTCTTCAGGTACCTCTTCCTGCTTCTTCTCTCCTCCAGCTTCCTTCACCAGTTCCTCCTGCTCCGCCATAATCTGCTCATTCGTCTTGCCACACGTATGGCACTTTGACGCCTTACTTTGCCCCGCAAATCTCTTTCTGACCTCGTCCGACGCATCCATTCCACCCAGCTGGCCTTTGGCATCCGTATCCATAAAACTCCGGATCGCGACCAAAGCAGTCCGAATGCCCCACGCGGGCTGCCATGTCTCCTCGTGGTGACCCGATATGCTAAGACAGATCTCGCGATTGACCTCGAAGCGACCTGTGGGTGTTAGAAAGCGAAAGCTGGGTGGCTTGAGAGGGTATGCCGGCGGGAGGACAATGCGGCCATGGTAGATACCGCCGTCGAATGGCGATGGCGCTGGTGGACCTCTGAGCGTGAAGTGCCATTCGAATAGATCGGACTCAAGAGGTGCAGCTGTGAAGTCAGAAGACGGTTGATTGGCGAACTCGGCCGCTTCTTTCATAATCCGCCTTACGGATGGACTCTTGGTACCCATATTGATGGTGATATTATCGTGTTGCGTTGTGTTCGAGTAGTTTGCTCGTCGCAAATGTGGTGGTTACGTGGTTATCATTATACTGTGCTTACGACCTCGCTGTCGTGGGCGGAAGCCCGGTAGCTATGTGAGGACAATACAAGGCCAGCTGTCGTTAGACTTTCCAATGCCTGCCATGTGGTTGGAGTCGATCATTGGTCTGTGCTCAACTCCTCGGCACTTTCATGTGCTAAGGTATCTGAGCTTCGCACTGTAGACGCTCGCATGCCATCTGCTCTGATATTCCAGATATCCTAGACCTACAAATGAGAGGCCAGGCAAAGAAAAGCTGCGACTTCTCATAATGCCAAACGTCAAGCAACTCCGACAGCTCGTTCTATCCTCCCTCTTTCGCTCTTCAGTCCGAACCGATGCCTTCCTCTCCCACCTCCACAGACTACTTTCCACGACAGGAGGCATCGAAGCAGCACTATGCACCCTCTACTACACCCTAGCTTTTACTCACGCGCAGCTCACACGCCTGCTGGCAAGGGAATATGAACGACTCGCCGAGTCCATCGCTACCAAAGCCTCTAAGACCATGCTTCCCGGCGAAACATTAGTCGCAACGATAGAGCCACCACACCTGACTCTCACAGAGACATGTGCTGCCGTAAAGAGTCTGGGAGATGCGGTTGAGGATTTCAGAATGTTCACGAGGCTATGGAATTTATTGAACATCTATCAATGGGCGAAGGACACACGCAATAAACAAACGCGAGACCCTGCTCTGAAGCTTTTAACTTGGGCCCAGATCGGCGCCAGTGCTGGGTTCCAGGGTTTCGAAAACATTGCGTACTTGACGCGGCGTGGCGTGCTTCGTGGCGACCGCTGGCGAAGTCGAGAAGCGAAATACTGGATTTACAGCAGTCGCTTCTGGCTAGCCGAAGTTGCGATCGAAGGACTGCGATTACTTCGCGTAAGACAGTTGCAGTACAATGAAGACTTTGGTGCCGAGAGCTATGTGGATGTGGGCGAGAAGGAAATGAAGATACAGAGCAAAGAGCTTGAGAACAAATGGTGGCAGGACCTATACGCGAATTTGGGTTGGATCCCATCGAGTGTGCATTTTAGCTTTTTCGACGAAGATACCAGTCCGATTACGGAAAGCGCTATTGGGCTCGGCGGTATGGCACCAGGGATCGTTGCGTTGAGACAGGCATGGAAGGAGACAGCTTGATGAGATCGCAAACTGTCACTCACATGTGGCTCATGCATCTCGAACTTCTCTGCGACTCAAGTGACTTGCGCAGCTCCGTTATACGCGGCACTGCCGAATGCTGATCGATCGCAAGTTGTTCCATCCGCGAAGAAAGTGTAGAGAGAATGCGGCAAGGACGGTGGAAACCCTTCAGAACGAACATGGTGCAACGACGCTCGGGTCAGCATTCAGCAGTACTTTAGGAAAAGCCGCGACTCTGGCACGAGCACATACTCGTAGAGCCGGCGAGATTGAAGGCTAAGGAGTGGCCTCTCTCGAATGCTGTCCCAGCTTCAAGCGCCATGAACTCGCAGAGAGAAAAATGAAAGAGGAGAAGGAGAGAGGTTGAAGGAAAGATCAGTCTCCTGCAGTCTTCTGAAGGTGGCTGCTACAGATGGCGGTACCAAAGTCCTCACGCTCGAGCCTGAGGCTATGTGCTTGGCGGATTCTTCCGCCCGAAGACCTGAAGACAGTCATATGTGACTCAACACCAAACCGTCCAACCTTCATAATGGCAGCAAAACTACTGCCTTTCATCGAATGAAGACACCAAGGACTTCTAGTTTAGTGGTTAGAACATCCGTCTGATATACCTTACCGTATCAGTAGCGCGGGAGAACGAGGTTCGCTTTTTTCCTTTTTGGCCGCCTCGACTTTTTCCGCAGCTTTTCCTCACCACCCGATGCCTTGTCGCGGACACTCGATCAATTGCTGCCTGATGGGCCTCGGCGATAGGAGAACGGACGTGCAACCTGTGAGATCTCGCAAAAGCTCGACACAAGCAAAAGCTTGGCACATGCGGAGAAGCCGTGTCGGCTCGACGATTGTGGTATATACTTTGCCATTTGCACATTTTTCGTCGTGTTCTTGACAGGAATTTGGAATCGTGCTGCAGTCGTGCAGTGGGTGCTCCACATTATGCTGAGCGACATTGACAAATTGGTTCGTGTTGTACGGTGCAGCTCGTTCCTGCATTGCGGCGATGTGCCAGACGGATGTAAACGTCGGGGGCAATGGGGCCTTCATACCCAGGAAGAGATGTCAATTCGGAGCTTTGGTGCTTTCCAATGCATGTTGGTCTATGCATGCTGAGAGAAGATTGCAATGCTTCCGATGGTGATGGCGCTCGAGGTCTTGCTAGTGGGACGTGTCGAGGTCTTCCAACTTTTGTGCTTAGGGTGTGAAGAGACTGACCATCATCGCTAGTACGTGTGCCCGCAACGCGATCGCTGTGCAGAAATGCTGGAGAGAAAAGTCAGTGTGTACTAGGTCGTGTGCCTTCTTGCCTTCTTCAGCAGGTTTATATATCAGACTTGTTTGCTAGCCCGGGATCGTGCTACCAACCATGGAGACACACCCGCACATTCAGTGCTTCACATCAGGCGGATCTGTTACCTTAGCGCGCAATCAGCGGCACGTATGATCTGGCTGTCGAGACAACACGCACGATCCAGACATGGTTCATTCGTGGTCGGTCAGCAAACGCGATGCGGACGTGGCAAAGTGTGGACATATGGTGTTACCGAAGTGCAATGCCTCGTTCACAATCGCAGCTAGCTTGATCCATAGAGTCGCTCGAACGTGTTCCTACGGTGAGATCGTCGCGGTCAGCGGAACAGAAACAGTACTGACTGGTCTGTGGATGGGCTCGCGGAACATGCTTAGCCCAAGGTTAGAACTCGCACGCGGTTCATGCTTCAGTACAAATGACAAAGGCTTCTGCCTCGCGGGCTCTGCTTGTTCCAACTTCTCATGAATCGAAAAGAGCGTGCGGAGCGATGGATCGTCCACAGCCACTATGGGCCGGTACATCTGGCTCCACTTTAGCGACAGACAGAATCTCAATCGTGTCCAAGGAGGTTTTCCAATCTAGCGACGATGCGTGGAATACTTCTCAACCACATCAAATGGTCCAGGAGGAGGATTCTTCAGCAGCTTGTCGCTCCTTCTCGTTGGAGACTGGATCAAATGCTATCACTTGGGAGGGCGACAGTGATCCAAACATCCCACGGAACTTCAAACGACACATCAAATGCACAATAGCTCTCACTGTTGGCATGATGAATCTTGTCGTGTCTCTGGCCGTCAGTGTGTTCACCGGATTTCTACCTCAAGTCGACCAGGAATTCGGCTATGGCACGGAAAGAATGCAACTATGCTTGACAGTCTACATTCTTGGCCTGGCTTTCGGTGAGTGGCCATGACCTCGTCCTGTCCATGATGCTCATTTGTTGTTCAGGTCCAGTCTTCTTCGGGCCCGCTTCCGAGTGTTATGGCCGCAAGCGGCCTTTACTTCTTGGCATGGTAGGGTTTGTCGTGTTCACGACGTACACCACATTTGCTCGCGACTTCGGAGGTATACTTTTCTGTCGCATCCTGGCAGGAGTATGTGGTAGCGCTGCTTATGTTATACCACCAGGCATATTTGTCGATTTGTATGGACCTGTGGGCCGCGCCATCGGATACCAGCTCTTTGCAACGGGCGCATTCATCGGCGGCTCACTTGGGCCCGGTGTCGGATTGTCCGTTGCCGGACTAGGAGACTGGCGCTGAAACATGTGGCTTCTAAACGCTGTCGCTGTGCCATTGACAGCTGCCTTGGCGGCGCTACCCGTGGCAGATGCTGATCAGAGAGCCTGTGCTTATGGTAGTTACAACAGCATTCACACTGGACTATGGCATCCAGAGCCTTACGTACTCAGAAATTCCATACGCATTCAAAATGCGAGCGTGGTCAACAGCGGACTCTTCCTGGGCATTAGCAATCACCATACCTGGCTTTTTGCTAGGTTGTTTGGCCACGACGTTGGATACCAAGCTGCGATTTGGAAAGCAGCTCAGTCAAGGTAATCTGGTTGCGCCTGAGAAGAGGTTGCCACCTATAGTAAGTATATCCCTGTCTCAGCGTAGTAAGTCAGAAGCTGACGTAACCAGATTGTCGGCATGGCTCTCCTCTCCTTTGGGTTGGTGTGGTTTGGTCAGACCTCAGCACAACCTCATCTGTCGTGGGCGCACTTGGCCTCAGCAGAGACCACGATCGGCGTTGGCATGTTCATGGTCTGGTGTACTGCAACAGTATATGTACAAGACTTGTATGTCTCGCATTCGAATAGTGCGCTCGCTGCATGCGCTTTTGTGCGCTACTCCAGCGGTGCCATCTTTCCGTTACTGGCTGAGCCCCTGCGAGCAATGATCGGAGTGTCATGGGTCTGCGGTAAGAGGATCAGGAGCTGGAGCAGATACGCGCTCCACGACAGTTTTCGTGTTGGCCAGCGAGGACTGTAGTTGAAGGTCCTTTGTTTCAAGTAGGAGAAGGGACCGGGCCACAGAGGTAGCCAAATTACCACTACGGGCCACAGAACAGATATGCAGACCTCAAAGCCCATTGTGTTGGTAGTGTCCTCCTAGATAGCATCGTGAAGCCGTTTACGCCAGTACAGCCTGTAAATTCTTTCAAGCGCACCGCGAATTGTCATCGTCGCGGTCAGAAGTATGCAGTGGCACAAAGTACATGTTATTCGCCGCTGCAGTGTTGATGCATCGAAGCAAGTCCTATTGCCAATGTCGAGGTGTAGATGGAAAGGCGAAGAGAGGTGCCTTCCAGCAAGAGGTCATGCAGCCGCCTCGGACATGTCTTAGGGAGGCAATGAGCAACCAGGATCGTGGAAGCTTACCCTTACCATGCTCTCTCACAGTGAGCATTGATCCCGTCGCAGGACCAACGCCTCCTTACCAATGCCCCTCGAATCGAAACGATTTAGATTTCCTCAGGCTCAGCATGCATGGCGCAACACAATGCCTCGACCTCCGAACTGAGCTCCAGCCGGGCTGAGCATCGCGCTTCTACTGCCGCACAGCAATCCCGAACATGGCTTCTGCCTACGAATCGCAACTTGCGGAATATCGAGTTCATTGCGCTACGAAATCTGTCTGTGACCTCGTCCTCGCCAGCGCGCAAGAGAGGCAAGACTATCGACGATGAGGCACTCCCCCAATCGCTCAAGTCGCCGGCCAAGCTTGTTTCATTGCGGGAACAGAGAGCATTGGGTCATTCACGGAGCTCGACTGATCTCAGAGCCGTCGCTGAAGATGCTGTGGTAGACTCGGACAAATTATCTGTTGCTCCGATCAAGACCGAGGAGGACAAGCGCAGCCCGGGCTCGAAGAAGGAGCACGGCAGATCGAAGAGTGCTCTGACCGGCAGTCCAAAGCGGCCTTCACATCTGAAGCCTCGCAGGCGTAGCACTCTGGAGTGGAACAATGCCACTCCTCAAAGGAGACAGGAGCGACTTGAAGATGTCACGAAGGAGCGCATGGCAGATGTCTTCTTCACCCTACACGTGCAGAATGTTGAAGGTCAGGGAGACTTGCACTTTACATGCGAGAACATGGCTGACGACCTGTGACCAGAGCCTGTATATGTTTCCGAAATCGTGCGACAGACCATGAACCCCACATTTCGACGTGTCGACTGGAGTGCATGTGGTCCTGAGATCACTCGCCTCGATCAAATGAGTCTGCATGTATGGGCGAATGATGGAAACAAATCATGGAGACAACTATTGCATCTGAAGATGGATATGAGCGCTCTGTTGTACATTGGTAGATCTGTATGCTTTCACCCTCGTATCTATGCAGGTGCCAAGACTGACAGCTGCAGCTCGATACTCTGGACCGTCGCCTGCCGGAAAGTGCAGTCTTGCTTCAACTTAGCGATGGAGTCTATACTGTTCCCTCTGGATCACTTGAAGACTTCATGCCTCATCGCCCTCCCGTGATGAAGAAGAGTCCAACCATGCCTGCTCGGACTCTCCCCACGTCATCATTCGATGCGCTGCTGCGACTATCCAAGCTGGATGATAGCATCCAGGACGCTCTTGCTACTCGCAATCACCTTTATAACGAGCTTCAACGTATGCTAGAATCGACCCACGCGGCCCTGGATGAGCGCGAACAAGTCCAAGAAGCTGAGGATCGTGTGAAAACCATTGACTTTGCCAAACGGACAGTCGAGAAACAGCTTGAAAAGGCTCGCAGGCAACAAGAGGAACGGCGTGCCTCGCTGAGTGCTCGCAGGAAACTCATAGCAGCGGACCTTGCTTCCCGAAAAGAAAGCTCAGCCAAGGTGAAGCACATTCGTGATGAATTTCCCAACCTGCGAGAGGAGCACGAAATCAAGAGAAAAGCCATCACCAACCAGCGCCGACGCGTCTGTGAAGAGCTGCAACAATGCTACTCGATCCAACAACTACCCGGCAAGATGTTGAGTTTCACGATCTGTGGTCTTCACTTGCCCAACGCGGAAGATCTGGATTCCGAGCCGCCGGAGACTGTTGCTGCAGCCTTTGGCTACATTGCGCACATATTGCAACTGCTATCGTTCTATCTCCAGCGTCCGCTCACATACCCAGTGACCCCGACAGGTAGCACAAGTTCTATCTTCGATGCCGTCAGCATTCTCAACACAAATAAAACTCTGTCGTCCGAAAGCGCCGAGCGGACATTGCGAACGTACCCGCTTTTCAGCAAAGGAGTGCCCAGGTTTCGGTACGAGTATGCCGTCTTTCTCCTCAATCAGGACATCAGGATCTTACTGGAAAGCGCATTTAACCTACGAGTTCTGGACATCAGACAGTCGCTACCGAATCTGAAGTATCTGTTGTACGTCGCTACCGCTGGTGAGGGTGATCTACCGTCTCGGAAAGCAGGCGGAATCCGAGGACTGATGAGAGCGCCCATGATGTCTCGCGGCGGCAGCGCTGACTCCACTAGTAGTGGGCTTTCTGGGCTGACACTGGCTTCGAATGGCAAGCCGGGCTCGAATAGAAGTGCTGCCGATAGGCTTCGGGAGATAAGTGGCAAGGCTGGATGAAAATATCAGTGCAACCAAGATGATCGGCTCCCACTGCCATTGACCTCGCAGTTAAATCTCGGCAACCGAATGCATCGAAATGTCGTAGGTCAGACTACAAGAATAACTTCCAGAACTGCTGCCTTGAGAGACTTAGGACGCTGGCACGCATACGAACCACTAACAATCGTTCAGATCCACTCCCTATCATCAATCCTCCTCTCCTCCAACCAATCATGAATCTTATCCCAAGGCTTACACACATGCTTCACATTCCACCCATCACTTCCCCCAACTTCCTCCCCAAACGTCGTCTGCGCACCCTCCAACGCCGTGTCTCCATGACACATAATCGCCTGCCGTAAATAATCAAAGCAATGATTCAAATGCTCCGCAGGATCCTCTCCTTCCCGCGTCAGCCCTTCACCATTTTCATTCCTTGCAGCGAAAGAACCCTGATTGAGCGCGAGGTCGTTCATGCCGTGCATGATCATGAAGAGGCAGTGGAGTTGATGCGTTACGGAAGTTGTATAAGTTGGGATCTTGTATTCTCGGAGCGGCGGTGGCATGTTGGGATGGTTGGGATGGTTGGGGACTTCGATGAAACCTAGGCCTTTTGGGACGAGGCTAAGCCAGGGTTTTTTGATCGAGTCGATGAAATTTGGTGAGGTGAGGTTACCAGTGAAGTTGGGATTGGGTTGGAATTCTATGATTTGATTGGGAAATTTTGGCCAGATGTTGTTGATGTCACTGGCGAGCTCTGGATGCGGATGTTTTCTGGAGATGAGAAGCCAGAGGATTATGCTGATGAGGAATGCATTTGTGAGATAGGAGAAGGCTGAGAAAGTATACCACGCTCGTCGTTGTCGTGGAGTGGGTGATATGGCTTGTTCGTCGTTGTAAAGTAGCTTCTCTTCTTCCTCCTCACGCAACGGCATGTGATGGTGATCTGAATGGGACATTTTCTTACGACTCAGCTTGGAGCAGCAAATATTGAAGCACACGATCGAGCACTAATCTCTTGTCTAGATAGACTATCTGACTACCGAAGAAGAACATCACGAAGAGGTATACGCGGCCTAAGCAATTGTGTCTCGCTCCTCGCTTGAGCATTCTGTGACTTCGTCAGTGGCTTGCAGCCATAGATGCCGGAAAAGAAGCTTTTGACCAAGGCTCTAAAAAGCTTCTTTCAAAACTTTAACTCTTTCCTAGTGCTTATTTCTCGCCTACTGGCTGCAGGGTGACTTCAGGTGGTGGCTTTGGTGGCTTTTGACAGCGCTCAAAAAGCGTTGTAGACTTTTCTGGCGCTTCGAAAAAGGGTGTTAACCTGAGACGATTCGGAGGAGAAGAGAATGCCGACTCGGAATATCGAGGTATGCACTTTTTTGTACATAGAAGCGTCCGCCTTTGGCGCCTTGCTTGAAAGAATGTCAACGGTCGCGCTCTAGTCACAATCAAAACCACACAAGTCCAGTCGTCCTTTCGTAGACCATTAATCATTATCATTAGTAGTCCCATTCTCCTGAAAATGCATGAGAAAGCTCCAAGCACCTCGCATAACCAACAGACAGATAAACCAAGCAAATCATAGCTAGCATCTCTTTTCATCTCGCGTGTCATCGTCAAGTTCAAGCTTTTGTAAGCTCAAGGGACAGCGGAGCCAGCCTGCACAAGCCCGCCCTGGATAGTGTTGCCAATGGTGCCGCCAAGGTTGCCAACACCGCTGGTGCCAACACTGTCAATTTCGTCTTCAGCATTGGTGAGAGGCTCAGCCTCTGCACCGAGGCCAATCGAGTCTGCGAAGTTCTGCTCGCCGGCGGCGATCTTGTTCAGCTGGCGCTTAGCAGAACCGCCGTGGAGTGCACTACCAATAGCATTGCCAACCTGAGCACCGGTATCCGCGGTGCCTGCAGACTCAACCGTGCCGAGCTCAGCACCAATTGACTCTTCCTGACCATCGATGGCGTTGGCAGCGTCGGCGATACCACCAGTGACGGGAGCAGTTGCTCCACCTAGGGGTGTAGCTCCCGCCACAGCCTGTACGCCATTGGCAATATCCTTGAGCTGGCGGCGTCGATTCGGTGGCGGTGGCGGAGACGATGCGGCACCGCCTCCAGTATTGCCAACGGCACAGTTATCGGTACATTCGGCTCCCTCGTCGCCCGCAGCACCGTCGAGAACGTTGCCGACTGTGTAGCCAGTCCCCTGGTCTACGTTGTTGACGACGTCGTAGCAAGCTGCAAAGATGATCGTTAGCCGATGATCCGGTAAGTTGTGTTTTTTCAAGATCAAAACTTACCATCAGCAGCGCCCGTACCTTGGCGACGGTACATTCTGAGCCTTAGCTTGGTGGTTTTGGGGATAGTGGTAGCAGTATTGGTCAAGGCGGCATTGGTAGCTTGGCCGACACCATTGGTGGCGCCGTTCACAACATTCTGGCAGAATTGAGCCTCGCCTGAAGACTGTTCTCAGTGTTGAACGTTACGACCGCGACCACGTTTTGTCATACCTCCAATCTGGGGAATTGGACTAGCGAAGACATTGGCGACCAAGGCGGCAATGATGGCAGCAGTGGAGAAGTGCATGTCGTCGGTATTGATTGGAATGTAGGTGGAAGAAGGTAATGTTGATGATGATTGAGGTAGGCGGTAGTGATGGCTGAGGGTGCACTTGAGGCTCTGGTGCGCTGTTGGCTACTGTTGTTAGCTGCTGATTGCTTGTCTCGATGGAGATCAATTTCGACGATTGTGTTGGAGGTTTTTTATGTCTTCATTCCAAAGAGACCCGGTACGAACACGCTCGTACTGTCGTCGTCGGTGGCGTCTCATTTTTGACGCTTGGAGGCTATTCGGCCTGCTCCTCTTAAGCTGCAGTATCTCTCTCTGGACAATTTCTCATGCCAGGTCAAGAGTGATGTCAATTCTCATGAACAACAAGGGCAGTGATTACCATCTTGAACGCCGGTGGAGAGTTTGTCTGGCGACACACTAAGTGAATGATCGGCAATTCGGCACCTAGCGAGAGTGTCCTGCCGCGTGGCCGCATGGAAGGCTGAAGCCACAATTCTTTCAGCTCTGCGTCGTCCTCTTTCGTCCTGCTCGTGAGTCGTGCCGTTGCGTGCTCTCAATGTACTGTAGACCTTGTGTTGATCAATTCCTGCACCACGAGGTCATCCTAGCAATTTGTCGATCCGGGTCCCAGCGCACGGGAAAGCGATGATCGAGGGTATGGAACCTGGCATATCTCTCGATCGTGCGCAGATGTCGTTTGGGAACAATGATGGGCACTGTCTCATTTCGAATTCTCCATCGATGCTTCGCTGGACATCCCACTTGTCAGGTCTCTGCCCAGGCAGAACGCCCTCAATGCCATTCCTGAACGCCATCATGTAAGTTCTTATCACTTGTCAGGGTGGGACGCCACTGCGTCATGTAGGAATGCCTGCAGAGCGACATGTTTTAGCGGAGCTCGAAGGTTTGTTAGGTAAGAAGACGTACATTGGGATGTAGGTCGCTAGGTCTACACATTCCCGAGAAGTTGGGATGGAAGAGTCCGCCAAGGCCGCCAAGAATGATGCCTCAGGGATGAGACGCGTCGTCCCGCTTTTGAGCTTCCATCACGCACCTTCATGTTCTGTTGCGATCTCCATATACAGCGAAATATCCTTGACCATTGGGCGACGAATAAGAACGTATGCTACTTGGATCCAGAGCCGCACTCTACAAGCTTGCCTGATGATACCAGTGCGACACACTTGACCATCATCGGGACCAACAAGATATCCAGGGGCCCTTTCCTCACGCGTAACACGCGTTACCTCAAGAGCTGTCCAGCGACTGGCCACACATGCCACACATGCCACACTGCAATTTTGCGTGCTCTCTGAAGACGACTTGAGCCTTTTACATGATGATGCGCATCCCGAGGCAGGAGGGAAGGTAGTCCTCAATTTTCCATGACGACAAACGGGCTTGGAGCGGGCCGTGGCTCTATGTGGACTTGCATCTCTAAGCAAAATCGTCCACGTCTCGAGTCCTTGGTATTCTGACAACTTATATCTGACGACTGTTACTTACCAAGGGTTTGCTCACTGGAGGGGCTCGCGAGACCTCGGCAGGCGAGTGACGATTGAGGCGTCTATGGCAGCTTTCACTCCACGGCATGCCGATGTACCAAACAGCATACTCCCGCGATCCGCTTGGGAAACACAACACTACTGTGCTACCGCACAACTTGCGTGGTCCCCGGCTGCAAGCGCATTGAGGCTGTCCTTGAATCAGCGCGGTCTTGTGCGCACTTTCCTCGGGTCCACGGAGTCAAGAAGCCAGGTCAAAGCCCGGACTACCTTACGCCAGTTCATCATGCTACATATGGCGCTCTGCATCCACAAAGTCACAATGTTATGGACAGTGACGGCGGGGCGTTGCTTCCGGAGCATCCTTCATAATGAGATACTAGACAACGCCCTCGGCTTGCCAAGAAGAGCCTAGCGACCTCGCATCGGGCATTTCTTTGAGCTTAAGCAAGTCAAGCATGAGCTTGTTACTCCCGAGGGATTTCTGCCGTACTCTGTTGATCCGCTGATGAAGAGTACGCAGTTTCGAACACAACGGTGAAGTGTCGCTGGACGCCTGACGATACCGCAGCTTGTCGTCCCTGTGACAATCATCTCACGTTGCCCTCGAAATGGAGCACCTGTTAAGGCCAGCAGTGTCTGACGATCTCAGCTTGGGCTAGCATAACAGCGAGGGATGGCCAGTGCAGAACCATTGTGAACTGCTACCGATAGGTATGTCGTCGAACTCATGGTATCCGCACACAACAACGCAGGCCTGCGCAGTCTACACTACAGACCCTCTAATGGTCCCTACTTGCGTCAACCCAGCCAATAGATCAACCAGCTATTCAAGAAAATGAGCTATTGTATGAGAACCCATGTGGAGGCGCTCTCTCAGGTTTGCCAACCGAACAGCGGACGGTCACATAGCAAGAACATCCCGAACCACTCTATCCGCAAAGCTATTCCATGCTAGGCAGGAAGATGTCTTAGTGACATAGCTTCCACACACTCCATGCAATGAACACTGTCCAGCATCCACGTGTTGGTCGCGTTCTCCTCGGATTGCCTTGCTGAGATGGTCTTCCGACGTTCATCACCGTCTATACCTACTGACTGCGTGTACTGCTTTCAGCATGTATCGACAGGTTCATGGTGCAGGTGCAGTGACGATCGCACGGTATCGCATCCGATTCATGTTGTGCTTAACTTGTCACAGGCAGCGTTGCAACACCATCCCATCTCAAGCATGCCGATATGCAGATCTCTACCTTCCAGGTCGAAGGGGTCTCAGTATGGCTAAGACAATGCCGCTTCACCAAGAGTGCGTATAGGCATGGTGTCAACATGTCGGTGGTGAAAGCTCGCAGCTGCGTGTATATAAGGTGCCATCTCCGCTCATAGGATCTTGCTCATCAGAACAACAGTCTCAGTCTAAACATCCATCCCAACTCCCACAAACTCGACGATATGCTCTCCATTGCTGCCACCTTGGGCCTCTTGGCCACTACCGCTCTGGTCCAAGGTCTTCCTGAGCCACTCGAGAAGCGATACACAACGGTCCAGAATGTACAGCACACCTTTTACGGTTACCCCGACAACAGTCCACCAGGCTCCGGGATCGCCTACGATTGTGGACGAGGTTATACTGCTGGCGGTAGCGGCACCTATGACGACCCACGTACCATGGCAACTGCACCAGGCGAGTTCGCCAAATGCGAGATCGTTTGGGATCCGTACACGGAGAAGTACCTGAGGTTCTAGGTTAGTATAGTATATCTAACCTACTAGGTTTAATTCCTAGGTCTAGTATAGAATATAAAGAAATACTCTTAGAGAGTATTCCTTTAGTTCCTTTTGCCTTTTATTCTTTAATTACTATATCCCTTTTAATTATTTGTCTTAAAGAGATTAAACTAATATAAACTAATAAGAATCTTAGATAGCTAATTAGATATAGTAGTCTCCTAGTTAGTATAGTATATCTAACTAGCTAAATTTAATTCCTAGATCTAGTATAGGATATATAGAAATACTCTTAGAGAGAGTTTCTTTAGTCTCTTTTATACTATCTTTTACTCTACTTAATTACTATATAAGTTATAGTTATCTAATAAATTCCTAGAACTATAGCCCTATTTTTAGCTTAGTTAGGCTATTAGCTACTATCTCTTTTATTAAAGTATATTCTATTATAATTTTCCTTTACTACTAAAGGTTTCTAATCTTATTAAAGCTAATATTAATATATTTTAATCTCTTATAGGTATAAGTATCTTTAACTAAGGTTAAAGCTACCTAATTGTCTCCTATAATCTAAATAGGCCTAATTTTATTTACTATATTAGAATTTCCTTTAATTAGTAGCTAAAATAAATATTCTCCTACTAACTAAGTATAGTCTATCTCCCTTAGGAGTACTACTAGGAACTAAGATTACTTTATATATATATTTATTACTATATACTTAGCTTCTATAGTTAATATAGTAACTAACTTTTACTTCTTACTTATCTAAGAAACTAGTAACCTATAGAGAAAGAAGATACTTCTAAGGATTAAAACTCTATCGGCTTTATCTATTATATAATTAGAGTCTAAATATCCTATTAGCTTTCCTCCTCCTCTTCTAAATATTAGATCTAGGCTTAGGAATAATCTTAGATATCTAGCTAGTTTCCTAAGTACTTTTAGATATCTCTTAGATAGATTTAATATATATAATCTAAGTCTTTTAAGAGTAAAAGTAATATTAGGTCTTATTATAGTTATTAGCTATATCTAGGTACTATTCTAACTTTAGTACTTAGTCTTATTATACCTTTCTTTATTTAAGTTAGATTTTCTTAGACTCTTATAGCTATTAAGTAGTAATAAGATTAGGTAAGCTATTTCTTTAGTTATTCTAAACTTTATAAGGTTTTCCTAGATATAGTATTCTTAGTCTAGCTTTAAAGTACTATTCTTCCTATTTCTAGTAAGCTTTATTCTAAGAATTTTAGTTAGTTTACCTAAGTCTTTAATTTTAAATACCTTACTTAGTTCCTTCTTAAACTAAAGAATATCTTCTAGCTTTAGTACTATAATAGGAATATTATCTATATAAGTTAGAACTATTAGATTCCTTTCTTTATAGATAAGTAAATATAGGTCTACCTCTAACTAGTAGAATCCTATTTTCTCTAGCTTTAAGATATATAGCTTATTCTAGTCTCTTACTACTTATTTTAAGCTATATAAGCTCCTTAGAATTTTTAAGGCTATATCTTTTAGAATTTCTACTCCTAGTAGGGGAATTATAAAGATATCTTCTTATAGGATACTCTTAGTAAATATATTATTTATATCTACTTAATATAGTTCTAGATCTTTCTTATATATAGTAGCTATAAATACTCTAAGTATATTATATCTAACTATTAGTATAAATATCTTTTAGAAATCTATCCTAAACTTCTAAGAGAATCCTCTTATAACTAGTCTTACTTTAAACTTATTAATTACTCTACTAATTAGTTTCTTTATATTAAATACCTATTTTAAGGTAACTAGATTTACTTCCTTTAGTAGAACTACCTAATCCTAGATATAGTTACTCTTAAGTATAATTAGTTCTTTCTAGATTGCCTCTTCCTATATATAACTCTATTTTAGATCTTATATTACCTCTTAGTAGGTTCTTAGAATTAGAACCTCCTATCTTTATATAATCCTTAGTATAAAAGTAGGGAATATAATCTTATAAATATACTCTAGAAGTTTATTTATCTAATTTATATTTAGATCTAGATCTTTTATTAGGTAGATAAAGGCTCTATAATATTTAGCTTTAGGGAAATTATTATTCTCTAATTCTCTTAGTCTCTTTTATATAGTTAATCTTATAATTATATTATAAACTCTTTCTTCTCTTAACCCTTTATTAGAGATTAATCTTCTTCTCTTTAAATTCCTCTTCTAAATATAGATATTCTAGTTATCTTACTAAGGTTCCTTTTAGTTCTAATTTAGAGCCTATTATTTATAATTTTCTTTTTCTTCTTCTAGATTATCTATTACCTAATATTAGTCCTTATCCTTTAGTAGTAGAGGTAGCTAAACTTATAATAGTTTTAGATTTAGTTTCTCCTTTCTTACTAGCCTACTAACTAGGTTTCTAACTAGAGCTTAGCTTAGCTAATTAAGTCTAGGAATATTTAAAGTTATATCCTCTCCTTTCTTATTCTTAAACTAGATAGTATTATTATAAGCTCTTATAGTCTTTATATTAGGCTTTTAGAATAGCTATATTTTAGATATATTAGGTATATAGCTAATAAATATAGTATCTTTCCCTCTATTTATTAGCTTATCTAATCTTATCCTAACTAGCTAAGATTTAGTATCTATATATATAACTACTCTATATCCCTAAACCTTAAAGTATAATATAGAAGATCTCTTTCTAGTAAAAGCTTTATTAAATAAAACTTTTAACCTATTAATATCTAGCCTATTTAGAAGGGTATTTCTTATAATAGTATAAATATTTAATACTTCTAGCTAGAATTTAACTAATATATTTAACTCTTTAAGTATTATCTTAATATATTCTTTAGATATCTAGATAGATCTTTCTATAACTCTATTTTAGATTAAGTTATATACTTTAGTTATATAGTAGGAGATTTTAGATTCCTTCTCCTACTACTTAAGTAATATAAGTAATTCTCTTACCCTATTACTTCTTACTACTTAAAACTAATTCCCTAATTATAGTTTAGCTTTTCTTTTCTATTTCTATAGTATATTTACTATATCTTCTCTTAACTTTAATAAGAATACCTACTTCTTTCTAGAAAAGTTATTAATAATCTTAAGCTACTATTTAAAACCTAGCCTTAATATAGGTAGTAGTCTATAGATATTAATTAAGATAAAGGAAAGTTTAGTAGGCTTTTTTATAGTCTCCTTTCCTCTATATTTCTTTATCTTAGCTAGAGAATATACTCTATAAGGCTAATACTTTATAGAGATAGGAATTC
Organism: Pseudocercospora fuligena; assembly: GCA_014298035.1. Classification (NCBI taxonomy): domain Eukaryota; kingdom Fungi; phylum Ascomycota; class Dothideomycetes; order Mycosphaerellales; family Mycosphaerellaceae; genus Pseudocercospora; species Pseudocercospora fuligena. Next base: position 785,075 of record JABCIY010000175.1, read on the forward strand.
TTTCCTTTAGATTAGTAACTTTATAAAGATCCTTTAGTAGTACTTCTCTAAAGTATCTAACTCTTCTATACTATAGCTCCTACTAATTCTAGTTAGTCTAAGCTATAAAGATATAGATATTATTATTTATTAGATTCTAGGGAATATATATAAATATAAGTTTATCTAGATCTTAGCTAATTTCCTTAATAAATAGTACTCCTCCTAAAAGCCTTATCTAGATAACTAGCTTTCTATTAGGTAAATAAAGTATAAATTTTAGTAGTTAAATACTAAACTACTTACTAAATTAGTTCTAAGAAATAAGATTAACTCTAAGCCTAGGTATAAAGAGAATACCTTTTAGTATAATCTACTTATCCCTCCTTCTATTTATAACTATACTTTTAATATATATAGCTATTAGATAGCTACTTCTAACCTTAATCTACTTCTTCTTTTTAAGAGGTTTTATATCTCTAAAGAGTAATTCTTAGTTAGTTATATAGATAGAAGTATAAGAGTTAAGTAGCTATTTAGATAGCTTATACTTACCTTTTACTTTAATAGTTAAATAAGCTACCTTATCTATATCTTCCTCTTTAAAAGGAGAAGATAGTTTAGAGAGTATCTCTATATCTTATACTATATAGGCTTTTTTAGAAGATAATTTCCTAGTCTTCTTTTCTAGGGATTATATCTTTAGGTTTAGTTTCTTTACTATTTCTTTAAGTTACTCTTTATCTAGTAAAGATCCCCTTCTAGCTCTAGATAGAGATTATTTCTTTACTACTCTATAGCTTTACTTTAGCTTAATAGCTACTTTTGCCTTATCTAGATTAGGGTATTCTCTAATCTAGTATTTTCCTTTATATAGGAAATATAATAAGTCCCTACCTACCTAATTCCTTTTCTTAGTAAATATAGCTATCTTACTATCTTCTTATAGCCTTACTTTATATAATTCTAGGAGTATAAGTATCTAGTTAGGTATTATAGATACTTAGGCTAGGATAGTATCTTTTATACTTTAGTACTTAGATAGGAGAGTATCTAGGAGGTACTTTATCTTCCTCTCTAGTTCTTTATAATAACTCTCTTTTAGGTTAATCTTAGTAATCCTTCTTCTAAGATTCCTAAGATATATCTAAGCCTTCCTAATTATCTACTTATCTAATATCTTAAAGATAATATACTCTCTTATAACTACTATAGTATATATAGTATATACCTTACTGTTAGAATATACAGTCCAGTTGGTAACCTGGCAACGGATGCCAAGGCAGACTGGATTACATGATAATGGTCATGTGACTAGTCCAAGCTGACACCTTTCAGGTTCAGCTCCAACCTGTAGATAACAACAACACACTTGCTGTTCCTACTTTGGCCCCTACTACTCCTTGTAGCTTCTGTTGCACTTTATGATCCATTTATACCTGTCGGCCCTCCTCAGCTCGACAGGTTATGAGCCCGGGTTTGCAACTACAAGGTAGAAGACTAAAGCAGTACAGGTTACTCCTAAACCTATAAGTCCAGTCCTAGAAGGAAGAGGCAAAACAGGAGAGGGAGACTCGAGGTAGACCCACACACATTACACAAAGAAGCTCTGTGTATATAAGCTGTGAAAGAACCTAGTGAGGCACACTTGCTTGAAGCGTGTTGGATCGCTTAGAGTGTAAAGGGAACAGATAAGCCTGGGTCTTGAGCACCATTGGATAAGCCTCAGATTCAGCACTCAGTACTGCCAATACCCTGACCTGTAGGTTGTGACAGTTAGGAAGGACTTGAGGAAGTCATTGGCCCTACAGAGCAGGAATCTGTACCAAGTTTTCAGTAACCTTCAAAACTGAGAGGCTTAGCAGAGCCAGGGATCTGCAACCAAGGAAGACAGCTATCCAGAAACTGTCATTTTCAGACTGAAGAAAGAGCTTGTTTCTGGAGTTTGTTTGGATTTGATTTACAGAAGAAATCATGGATCAAGAAGGAGGAATTGGCAAAAGAAGGGCTGCACCAATCTTGACAAGAGAGAATCATGAATTATGGTTCAAGATAATCAGGATGCACCTGATAAAGCTGAAGGTTGAATGGGTACTGGATGAAACAGTCCTTAGCACCCTAGCATCTACACCATCTGAGCATGTCTCAACAACATCATCAGAATCACTGGACTGGTCAATCAGAAGAGCAAGTTACAAGGTTCACAATGCAACAGCATTGTATGAAATGTTCATCTGCATTTCAGAAGATGACCAGGGTGAATGTCAAGAGCTTGAACATGCAAGGCATCTGTGGATGTGGGCAAAAGGAAAATATGAGAGGAAGCTTCAGGCAACAGGAAGAAGCTTGCTCCAACAGTACACCAATTTCAGCATGGAAGAAGGCCAAACAGTTGATGAAGCATGGCAAAGCCTGAGCAGCATAGCTAGGAAGGCAGTGTCAATCTCTCCACAGTTTAAGGAAATCAAGACTGAGGAGAGAAGGATTCAACAGCTTCTGGCAGCCCTTCCAGAATCATTCAGCACCATCAGGGATGGAATAGATCTGAGACAGGACCTAAGCCCACAAGATATTCTTGGTGTCCTGAGAGAAAAACAGGAACAGATGACAAGACAGGAGACAGCTATGTTTGCCAAGAAAAGAAATCAGGCAGGTGGGGATTCATTATGTTTCCTGTGTGAAGGAAAGCACTGGATCAGAGAATGCCCCAACCTGGACAAGGCAAAAGCAGCTGTCAAGCCAAAGCAGAGCTACAGGGTAGCAAAGAAACAATCCCCATCTAGAGCTAGGAGGGGATCTTCACCAGACAAAGAGCAACTCAAAGAAATGGTGAAGAAACTGAGCCTGAGAATACAATCCCTGGAAAAGAGGACCAGGAAACCATCTTCCAAAAAGGCCTATGCAGCACAAGATGCAGAGGCACCCTCATCCACATCTTCCTCCTCAGAGGGAGAAGATGGTTCAGAGGGTGCCTCTGCATCTTGTGCTGCATAGGCCTTTTTGGAAGATGGTTTCCTGGTCCTCTTTTCCAGGGATTGTATTCTCAGGCTCAGTTTCTTCACCATTTCTTTGAGTTGCTCTTTGTCTGGTGAAGATCCCCTCCTAGCTCTAGATGGGGATTGTTTCTTTGCTACCCTGTAGCTCTGCTTTGGCTTGACAGCTGCTTTTGCCTTGTCCAGGTTGGGGCATTCTCTGATCCAGTGCTTTCCTTCACACAGGAAACATAATGAATCCCCACCTGCCTGATTTCTTTTCTTGGCAAACATAGCTGTCTCCTGTCTTGTCATCTGTTCCTGTTTTTCTCTCAGGACACCAAGAATATCTTGTGGGCTTAGGTCCTGTCTCAGATCTATTCCATCCCTGATGGTGCTGAATGATTCTGGAAGGGCTGCCAGAAGCTGTTGAATCCTTCTCTCCTCAGTCTTGATTTCCTTAAACTGTGGAGAGATTGACACTGCCTTCCTAGCTATGCTGCTCAGGCTTTGCCATGCTTCATCAACTGTTTGGCCTTCTTCCATGCTGAAATTGGTGTACTGTTGGAGCAAGCTTCTTCCTGTTGCCTGAAGCTTCCTCTCATATTTTCCTTTTGCCCACATCCACAGATGCCTTGCATGTTCAAGCTCTTGACATTCACCCTGGTCATCTTCTGAAATGCAGATGAACATTTCATACAATGCTGTTGCATTGTGAACCTTGTAACTTGCTCTTCTGATTGACCAGTCCAGTGATTCTGATGATGTTGTTGAGACATGCTCAGATGGTGTAGATGCTAGGGTGCTAAGGACTGTTTCATCCAGTACCCATTCAACCTTCAGCTTTATCAGGTGCATCCTGATTATCTTGAACCATAATTCATGATTCTCTCTTGTCAAGATTGGTGCAGCCCTTCTTTTGCCAATTCCTCCTTCTTGATCCATGATTTCTTCTGTAAATCAAATCCAAACAAACTCCAGAAACAAGCTCTTTCTTCAGTCTGAAAATGACAGTTTCTGGATAGCTGTCTTCCTTGGTTGCAGATCCCTGGCTCTGCTAAGCCTCTCAGTTTTGAAGGTTACTGAAAACTTGGTACAGATTCCTGCTCTGTAGGGCCAATGACTTCCTCAAGTCCTTCCTAACTGTCACAACCTACAGGTCAGGGTATTGGCAGTACTGAGTGCTGAATCTGAGGCTTATCCAATGGTGCTCAAGACCCAGGCTTATCTGTTCCCTTTACACTCTAAGCGATCCAACACGCTTCAAGCAAGTGTGCCTCACTAGGTTCTTTCACAGCTTATATACACAGAGCTTCTTTGTGTAATGTGTGTGGGTCTACCTCGAGTCTCCCTCTCCTGTTTTGCCTCTTCCTTCTAGGACTGGACTTATAGGTTTAGGAGTAACCTGTACTGCTTTAGTCTTCTACCTTGTAGTTGCAAACCCGGGCTCATAACCTGTCGAGCTGAGGAGGGCCGACAGGTATAAATGGATCATAAAGTGCAACAGAAGCTACAAGGAGTAGTAGGGGCCAAAGTAGGAACAGCAAGTGTGTTGTTGTTATCTACAGGTTGGAGCTGAACCTGAAAGGTGTCAGCTTGGACTAGTCACATGACCATTATCATGTAATCCAGTCTGCCTTGGCATCCGTTGCCAGGTTACCAACTGGACTGTATATTCTAACATTATATAATCTAGTCTACCTTAGTATCTCCTACTAGGTAACTAACTAGACTATATATTCTAATAATTATCTATATTATTCTAGTTACTACTAAGAGTCTAGTATTCGATTAAGTTACTATATACTTATTATTCTTCGCCTTCTTCGTAATTCGTAGCTTATTAAATACCTTTATATTAGGCTCTTTCTTTAAGTACTTTCTATCTCTAATCTTAGTAAACTATAATCTTAAATAGTTATCTATTAAAGGGAAGTAATTCTCGATACTATTAGATCTAGATTAAGGCTAGAAATAGTAGAAATTCTAATTAGGATAAGATAATAGTATATACGTCTATTTAACTTATAATTTAGTCTTATAATTACTAGTTTTCTACTTTTTAGTAATAAATATATCTTTAGTAGTAATTTAAATATTAGTCGCTTTCTTTACTTTACTAGTATTCTTATTAACTAAGAGTCTATCTAGAAGCTTTTTTAGTAGTATATAATACTTAATAATAACCTTAATTCGGATATTTATCTTCTTAGCTTCTTAGAATAATTTAGCGACTTTTAGTATTTCTATAATATTCGAAGATTACTTTCTATTAAGCTCGAAGATATCGTCCTTTTTAATTAAAATATATATTACTTATAGCTTAATCTAGTATATAAGCTAACTATTCTTAGTAGTATTATAAGAGACCTATTTATATATAGTAATATCGAAGTCTAGATCTAATCTTATACTAATAGAAGAGGTACCTATTAGCTTCTTATCCTTTTTATTAATAAAATAGAACTTTATACTATACTAGATAATAAGCCTTATAGAAGAGCGCTTTTTAGGCTCTAGATTAGTATCTTTTACTAACTATTTTAGTAGCTTAAAAATAGATAGTTTAATAATCTTCTAAGTATTCTCTTTAATAGAAGATACTTCTATTATATCCTTATTAAAAATACTATTATAATCGCCTATATCCGAGCTATTATTATTACTTTTAATAAGCTTAACTTCTATTTCTAAAAGATCGATTAAAGATAACTCGCTTTCTAGCTTTTTAATAAAGCTATACTCTTACTATAATAGAGGCGAACTTATCGACTTCTCGAGTATCTTTAGCTTTTTATAAAGTAATAGCTTCTTAACTATAGATTCTACTATATCTATATTCTTTACTAGTAAAGCCTTCTTAGTAGATCTATAGCTTCTTACTAACTTATAAGATACTATACTAATAAGTAGATAGATAACTAAACGAGTAATAATAGAATAACGGAAATAACTAATAATAATATCTTAATTAATAAGAATTCGATATATATAGTAAATAGTAGTACTAAGAGGAACGGTATAATAAGAGAGAGGATATAAAGCTAATATTAGATAGGTTCTATAGCTAAGAAAGAGTAAGGAGTCCTCCTATTAGCCGTTACGATCCTCTAATAGGCGGTCTCAGCGCTGTAGCTAGAACTTTACGAAAACACAGTATCATCTGCCAAGACCGCCCCAGCCGCTGTTCATCGTGCGGAGGTGTTGTGGAGGTGGCGTCGAACTACTACACCCCACAGCTTTACTAGAACGAATGTAAGGAGACAAGCTTTGAGCACGCGCTCTTGCCAGTCTCTACTGGGAAAGGTCAGCTGTAGAGAGTGCAAAGTTCTGGATCAGGACTAATCCTTCGACTGGCTGAGTTTTCCGAGGACGACTTTCCATTCACACAAGTTACTTCTGGGCATCACGACCCTGACGACCCAATTGTCTCCCTTTTGCACATGACCGCCATGCGGCTCGATCCAGATTCGACGTCACTTCCCAGGTTGTCTGAGTTGTCCGATACTCCTGGGCATCCTCCTGGTGCTCGATGGGTCTGGGGTCAGGACGATGAAGTGAGTTTGTTGCCAAAGATTGCGATAGCTCTTTCCTGACCTGGCCACAATCAATAGCTTGGTCGACTGAATCTCTTGACGCCTTCTCGCACGGCAGCAGCTGCATCGCTGATCAAGAATGGCCGTGTAGTCAACCTCAAGTGATCTTGCCCGAGCATAAGTGCACTAGTGTGGTCGTAGGCTAAACCAATAACAATAGTCTTCGCGCTGATCTGCCCAATCCTCCTGTGTTTGGCAGAGAACGATTCAAGCACACTATCAAACCCTTGGGCGGACCTGGCAACGATGATCTGTATGAGCTCAACACGCAAAGTGGCTCACAGTGGGATGGCTTTCGTCACGTACGGAAGTTTGAAACTCTTGTTATGTTGCCATCTAATGGTGCAGTAGGTAGCGACGAAGCACGAAGGAAATTGGATATTCTACAATGGAGTAAGTGATTCACGTCAAGAGCAACTTCAGTCAGCTAAACTCTGCTATCGATCACGCAGCACGACATCGAGACCACGACGAAGATGGGCATGGAGCCTTGGGCCAAGCATGGAATAGGTGTGTTGATGCAAGTGCCTGCACACGATGCGTTTCTCACCTACCGATATCTTAGTGGGACGAGGAGTACTTCTAGACATCTGGAGCTTCTTGAACAAATCTTACGACCCTTTCACTAGCCACGCAATCACGTTCAAGGAGATAGAGGAATGTGCGAAAGCTCAAAACGTGCGATTCCAATACGGAGACATCCTCATCATCCGCACGGGCTGGGTCGATGCATATCTGCGGAAGAGCAAAGAAGAACGTGATAAACTGGGCGACGTCGTGGGCTTGAACCACGAATTTGTCGGCGTCGAACAGTCGCAAGACATGGTCAACTTTTTGCACGACACTTACTTCAGTGCTGTCGCAGGTGACCAGCCCGGGTTTGAGAAATGGCCTCCACTGCCGAATCTTGTGCTCCACAGTATTTTGCTTCCTTTATGGGGTCTTCCCATCGGTGAAATGTGGGACCTCGAGGAACTCTCAAAAGTATGTCGAGAGAAAGGACAGTACACATTCTTCTTCGCAAGCACTCCAGCGAATGTGCCAGGTCAGAACCTTTCCAAATTGCTACTTGGAGCAGGCTACTAATGTCCTTGTGTAGGCGGTGTTGGCAGTATCTCAAACGCGATGGCTGTCTTCTAATTGGCATGTAGCTCTACTCTTCAACAGTGCAATTAGTGCTATCACATGGAAGCCTGAGCGAAGGTAGCTCTATAGCATCTGCTGTCGAAAGATCACATCTATTGCAATATCTTAAGCAGGTCAGTGTACCACTTCACTCACAACGATATCTTGCCCATCCATGATTGTGGATGCATGACAATACACAAGCGAGGCTGCATGCGACAGGTATGGCCCGTGCCTCGATCTCCATCTCACCGGCTGATTTTTCCGGACGTCCGAGACTCGAGGTCTCTGCTTCCAGGACTGATGGCGATGATTCGTTGTTGAACGGTACACGAAGCTACTGGTAAATCCTGCCTGCTAACAGTCTAAAGTGTAGAGACTAGGCCTGTGCCTGCGCTGATACCAGCGGGAGTAGGCCTACCGGTCGTGACCGACCTCGCCGCCACTTGAAATGATTGCACGCTCATTGCCAGGTTCGTGCCCCACTGTCGCATTCAAGGTCGTTCGACGATCCTTCGCAAGCGTCGCCGATGGCCACATTCAGATCAAACGCATCGCAGGGTCGTTGGGGGCAGTGGTGACTGGAGTCGATGCTCGTCGATTGAGCGATGATGAGACCAGACTGCTGCGGAAAGCATGGCTGGAGCACAAAGTCATATTCTTTCGCGATCAACAGCTTCAACCAAAAGAATTCCTCAAGTTCAGCTCAGGTTTTGGAAAGCCTGCAGCGTAGTGGGTCTTCGCTTTATGCACAACATCTCTAGCGAAGCTAATTTCTTCAGTCCTTTTGTGCAGGGTATTGACAGTTGCCCAGAGATAATCGAGGTACTCAAGAGAGAAGATGAGACGAACAACTTTGGCGGCATCTGGCATAGCGACACAGTCTACATGAAGGAACCCCCAAAAGGAACCATTCTTATTGCCAGGGAGCTGCCTCCTTTTGGAGGCGACACCTTGTTCGCAAATCAGGTAGCGGCATATCAAGGGCTTTCTCAAGGTCTGCGTACAATGCTCGATCAGCTCACAGCAGTCCACACTTCTGCGAAAGCCGATGTGTCGAAGACTCGAGAGGACAGGGTAAAGGACAGCGGATCGAAGCAAGAAAGTCTGGTCTCATACCATCCAGCGGTTCGCACACATCCAGAGACAGGAGAGAAGAGTCTCTACGTCAATACTGCTCATACAGAACGTTTCGACGGCTGGTCAGCTGACGAAAGTGCACCTCTTTTGACGTTCTTGCATCAACATCAGATCAAGCCTGAGTATACCTGTCGTTTTAAGTGGGAAGTCGGAAGCATTGCTTTGTGGGACAACATTTCCGTCCAGCATAATCCCATCAATGACTATCATGGATTCAGGAGGAGCATGCACCGGATTACCTTAGCTGGTGACAAGCCAATGTAGCATGGAAAAACTCGAGCCAAGAATGATGGCAATTCAAGCCTCAATCCAAAGCAGGTCCAACGTACCTTCAGCGATCGCCAAGCAATGTGCTTGGAGTTTATCACAGCCTGATCCATCAACCTGAATTGATGAAAGTGACCCTGCGACCAGCGTGCACAACTTGTTACTCAATTCTGCTCATTACTGCGAGCTACACTGGAACATCGATGCTGTATCGATGCTCGTCACAAAGTAGATGACTGGACAAGGCCCAACAGGTTTCCATTCGCGGGGAAGCGGCACTCTCTGTGCTTTCCACTCCAAATACTATGTAGTGATCAATGTGATGAGGCGGTCTCAATATGCTCGACTGCACCCTTCTCACGAGCCGTGCTGTCTGTCTCTGGCTTTCTCTTTCCGTAACCAGCTGAAAGCCTTCGAATAACATCATGCGACAGCTTATCATCAATGTCTCTGGAGAGACAAGCTGCAATGACGGCGAGGCCGCCGAACGAGATTGTTGCAAGCCAGGTGATCTTGAATGATTGCGCATACGCCTGTGTGAGCGCGGTGATTCCGGTCTCGATGATTGTAGGAGAGACTCCAGGTACCTTTGCAATTGCTGCAGAGCTCTGTGCTTGAACCGCTGTCAGGAAAGGCTCCACTGAGGTGACCGGCAATCCAGCCTCTACCAAAGCTGGTGCAACATTGCTCTTGATATTATCGGTAAGCCTGTTCATGAATATGGTAGAGTAAATTGCGGCTAGAAGTAGCGGTCAGCTTGCACAGTGATTTAGAGTGACCTTGACATGCTGTCGACTTACTGGCGAGAACACCACCAGCGGCTCGCAGGCTTCCAAACACGCCAGCTCCTGTTCCAAGTTCAGATTGATCATCCAGAACAATGGTGACTGTCGTTGAGACCATGACCTCGATGACGCCAATACAGACGCCAGCAAGGGTCGCGAGGGCAGATCCTGCAGCCTTGTTCGCTGTACAGCCAGCCAGACCTGCCGTGAAGGCAGTCAACCCAGCCGCGCTAAATACCAGCTTGTATTTCATCCGCCCTCCTGGTACTGCGATCCAAGAGCCAATGAATTGCCCACAGCATACACCGCCTCCGATTGCACAGCTGATCAAGCCGCCTTCGATGATATTCTGAGTGTAAAGCGCCTCTACCATGACAGGGAAAAGCACACTTGCTGCGTAGTAGACCATGCCGCCGACGATCGACAGAACGTTGACGATATTGTAGTCGTAATTGGTAAAGACATGCATCGGGATTAATGGCCGTCGTAGAGGCACGAAGAGCTCATAAAGGACGAAGATGATCATGACAATACCTCCGGTGATCAGCGTTCCAAGGAAAGACCCACTGCCCCAAGGATGAAGCACTCCGCCCCAAGATAGACCTAGAAGAAACAAAAGAAGGCCTCCGGTAAAAAGCACGATGCCGCCAAAATCGAGCTCGCGCACTTCTTGCATCTTGGTTCGATTGCGATGCAAATTTTCAAATTTTGGTGGCCAATATAATGCTAGCCAACACAGTGTAGCGGCAGCATCTTCAACGAGTCAGCAACATGAACGACTAAAGTGTGATCCAGTACAGTAGCAGCTTGGTGAGGCTCACCGAGGGCAAGGACGAGATAGTAAATACCTCGCCATCCGCTTGAAGACTTCTCAATCAGCAGACGGGCGACATATGGACCAAGGCCCGCGAACGGGAACGTGGCCAAGAAGATAAGTCCATTAGCAGCATAACGATGCCTGACGGGAACGAGCTTGCCGAGGACGTAGTTGAAGGATATCTGTCCGGCTGAACCTAGTCCAAGGAAAACAGATGCTCCAATGAGCTGATTGATGTCATTTGCCGTACGTCCAATGATGCATCCTATGGTCGCTAAGCCAGAGCATCCTGCGAAAAAGTATCGCCGTCCAAACAGATCGCTCAGTCGACCGATCAGAGTAAAAGCGACTGATGATGTCAAGACCCATGCCAGTGCCACCCACGTTGAGTTGGGCGATGGTCCTTTCTATGGTCTTAGCATGTTCTCCTCTCGGCCCCCATGCAGTGAGCTCACCAATTTCAGCATTGATCAGTGACAGAGCGGTGACTGGCATGACGAAGCCTGCAAATGAAGCACATGTTGCCAATGCAATAGCAACATCGGTACCGATGAAGTTGAGCTGGAAGTATGGGTTCTCGGTTGTTGTATGAATCACGTCGATGTTCGTGTGAGTCCTGGCCATCTCTTCTAGATGCTCTGGAAGAGCCCCATAATGCCCCTCTGGGTGTTGTTCAGGATCTTGGACAGTCTTCTCAATGTCTGCCATGCTGAACGTGTACTCCGATCTCACAGCTGAAGTGACTTGTATGGCCGAGGGCTCAGGAGGGAAGAGGGCGCATGCAGATCCTTGTCACTATCAATGACAAAGGTAGGCCGGGCATGCGCACAATGCAGCAGTGTCGATCTGGCTCTAGTAAAGGTTTGGGCAGATGAAGGATGTCAGGGCCACAAGCGCAGTAGCGCCTGTATTTTCCAGCTAGTTGGAGCTGATTGGCAGACATGTATTGCAGCCATGTGTCTGCAACCACGTTTTCCGGAAGTACCACACAAGTCTAGACCCGCTCTCTCGCATTCGCAAAAATCAGCGTAGCTTCAATAGATGCAAATCGGATCTCTTTTGATGGCCATTCGTCAATGAGTAAGCTTCTTCGGACAAATCTGTTGCGAGCCGAACAACCTTGTTCTCTCTACAGACGCGATGTTGCACTTGTGTCAAAACCCTTCCAGTCTTCAAGGGCATCAATGCAGGCCTTGTGCCACGTAGGTACTCCACCCATGTAGATCAAGAACTCTCTCCTCTTGCCAGGTACATTGGCGCCCATGTACCAAGAGTTCGTCTCCACTGCCAGAGTAGCATTGGCAAGGTCGTGGGTCTGCTGTCGCCATTTGTCTTCCTCACTCTGCTTTGCTTCGACAGCATCCAATCTCTCCTCTCGTTGCTTGCGGAGCACGTCAATGATCCATTCGACTTGCAGCTCCAAAAAGGGCGGCCCGTTCGACAACGAGGTTGGACTTTGAGGACCATAGATCATGTAGAAGTTTGGGAAGCCGTTCACCATCATACCCAGATGTGTCGAGATACCAGCATTCCATTTGTGATCCAGTGCAATGCCATCTGGGAAGCAAGTCAGTACTGGCCAGTCGTTTCAATTGTAACAGAAACTACCTTTGCCGATTACACCCATTGTTCGAAGTCCACCGGTAACGGCATCATATCCTGTAGCCACCACGACAACTTCGAATGATCTCTCACCATCTTCGGCCACCACTCCAGTCTCCGTGAATCGAACAATCGGAGAGTTGGTGATCTCAACCTTCGGTCTGTCGCAGCATTCATAGTAGTCTTGCTCCAGACTAGGTCGTTTCGTTCCAATCCAATATGGCATCTCTTCGGGGATTAGTAGCGATGCCTTTTGCTTATTTTGCATCCTTGGCAGTGTCTTCTCTCTCCAGAACTTGTAGGCTTCCTTGTTTGCCTCCCGGTCCAGCAGGGTGTCAGAGAAGCCTCCAATCGACCTTTACAGGGTCAGTTGAAAGTGTTGATTGAAATGGCAGGTTGAGCGTACAGACTCACCAGTTGAAACCGCCCCTTTTCCAGCCTTCTTCCCAGATCGCTCTCCTCTCCTCATCAGAAACATCGAAGGTGCGCCTCGGATTTCCGACTGTGGGAAGAGCAGCTGGTGTAGACCGCAGTGATTTCATAAGATGAGGAAACTGCGGTCGGTATGCGTCAATTTCTTCCTCAGAGACCTTACGCTGCCGCATGGGCAGAGCAAGATTAGGTGTGCGAATGAATTGAGTCACGTTCGACGCTACTTTCGCAGCTTCTTGCATGACTTGAAGAGCAGTCGAGCCAGCGCCAATGATGCCCACACGTTTCCCTGATAGGTCGACATTGTCAGGCCAGAGAGATGAGTGGCCAATAACACCTTTGAATTCGCTCATGTCTTGCCAATCGGGAATGTACTGCTTGAAGGAGGTCCCTGTTGCACTTATGACCCACTTGCAGTCGTATACACGCCCATTTTTGGTCCGAACAATCCAGCGTGGACTTCCGCTGTGCTCGTCGTAAACACACTCTGTGACCTGTGTGTCAAATTCCACGTCTTTGGAAAGATTCCAAATTTGATCAACATGATCAAAATATCTACACACATTAGAAATGAGGAAGTTGCCTGCACGCACCCGTCTGGGCTGACCTTCTCAAGTCCAAATCAGAAGGGTACCTCTCTGTCCAAGTGTAGGTGTTGAGCACTGCTGGGTCGGAGAAGCTGTAGCATGGCATCTCTACATCTACTCGAGCTCCAGGATAGCTACGAATATTCTAGCAGAAGTCATCGAGAAGTCTCGCAGTTCATCACTTACCGATTCCATGCCCACACTCCTCCCAGCCTCGGAGCAGCATCGATAAGTTTGGTCTCGAAGCCATTTTCGCGAAGTAGCTTAAGCATATAACAGCCTCCAAAACCACCTCCGATCACAAGGACATCGAGCGTTGTAGCGGAGCTCGCCCCGTTCACGTCCTGCGTATTCGTCATCATGCTTCGTGCCAAGACGGCTATTCTCGGCGGAAACTAAAGACCTTCCTCCTGAAACTCTCTCTTCTCCTAGAACTATCCAGACGCTTCTCGATCAAGGAGGACTCGCTGGGGCCTTCAATTCCTGGGCAGTCGCTCGACAATTGAGGTCTCGCAAGACAGAGAGGGATATGACTAGGTTCCGTTAAGAGACAGTAGCCGTGCCCGAGCCCTTTCGCAATGGAAATCACCATTATCCAGCAGTAACAACTATGCGGAAAAGGCAGCCGACACTCTGAAGGTGCTCATACGTCACCATGCCTGGACCAGACAATCATGGCGAGACGAAAGATGCACCCTTCAGTTGCAGCAACCGAATTGATTGAAGACCCTTTTTCATCTGTAACATCATAGCATATCAAGAGACACAGCAGCATGGGTTCCATAGGACAGGCGAATTTGACGTTCACGCGCCTTCATCCCACATTTGGCGTCGAGGTAACAGGAGTCGACTTTTCTCAACCACTTTCGCCGAACGTAATCGAGGGCATCAAAGAGGCCATCAATCGCGAGGGAGTCTTGGTCTTTCGCAAGGCCAACCTGGACAATGACCAACACATCGCGTTCTCCAAACAGCTGGGCGACCCAGACTTATATGATGTATCGGCTCATATCAAGGCCGGGAGAGTGATGCGCTTCCCAGAGCAACCCGAAATATTCGACGTTTCCAATTTAGATAACAATGGCAAGATCGTGACCGATGCAGATCCAGCACGTAAAGAGGGTAACAAGGGAAATTTCCTATGGCACGCAGACATGGTCTACAATCCTCGACGCGCTCTTTATTCGCTTCTACGTGCAGTGCAATTACCACCACCAGGCTCAGGAGGTGAAACGCAGTACCTGGATTCGCGGACAGCCTTCGAGGACCTACCACAAGATATCAAAGACGAGATCGAGCCGCTCATCACCAATAATTCATTAATGCATAATAGGAAGCTGGGATCTCCAGAATTTTTCAAACATATCGAGCCGCTGGATCAACCAATGGCTCGGTTCAAATTGGTGTCTCCACACGTTGGATCTGGACGGAAGAATCTCTATTTGACCACGTATGCTCATCACATTGACGGGAAGTCATGGGAGGAGAGCAAGGTACTATTTGACAAGCTGTGGGAACATCTGACTCAAGAAAAATACATCCTTACAGTCCATTGGAAGGACAATGGAGATATGGTTAGAAGTCTTGGCGAGCATCTGGATTTCCTTCGCTGACATGTGTGGAAAGGTCATGTGGGACAATACCGCCGTGCTTCATCGAGCAACTTCGACAGGCAGCTACAGCGAAAAGTATGTACGCGATATGCGTCGGACAACCACCAAGGACAACGGTATGGTGTTAGAATGATCTCCACCGATGAATCAACACTGATCGTGCGGGCAGGCAATTACAGCTGGGGCGAGAATGACCCAAATGATCCATGGGAGGCAGGTATCTCGCAAAAGAGACCTTGAAACAGCTTTGCAGCGGTATATCGACACAAGCAGTCGTCTTCTTGCGAATAGCGAACTTCGTTAGACTCGGCCAGACTATGGCTCCATGGTCTGCCAGGTCCGGGCTCCAAATTCCTTTCGACCAGCAATTTAACCAGTCAATGACATCCTATTCGTTGAAGTGGTACGTGTTTGCGGCTGGAGCCCCTCGCCAAAGGGTACCTTTTAGAGTTCTCCTTTGCAGTTTCGCACACATGCTGGGTGGATTCGTTGCCAAATCGGAAAAATGCGAGGCTAGTGTACCATGTAGGAGTGTAGGAGCTGCAGATCTTACCTGACTAGTGCGGAAAATCCAGCCCGAGCTTGGTGGTATGGAAAGGTGAGTTGCATTACACTGCGCTACCACATGACTGCGAATAATCGATTGGCCTGCATTGACATCTCGCTCTCCAGTCAAGATGGTGTTTGGCAGTAAGGCCACTTCTGGCTTACCAGACGGCGAACACATACCTGATGACCAGCCGGGTGGCAAATACGGCTATCGCTTGGGTCATTCGAATGGATCCTATACCATACCTGACAGGGTCTTGAACACTGTCGATGATCGCAAAGTCCGCGTTCTGACGATCGGTGCCGGTGTAAGCGGTATTTCAATGGCATATCTTATACAGCGAGACTGCACCAACGTGGAACATGTCATATACGAGAAGAATGGCGATATCGGAGGCACCTGGCTTGAGGTATAATATGTCAAGCTCTTGATGGGGATCGGAAGATTTGGACTAATGGGTCAAACAGAATCGCTATCCTGGGTACGAATCTCTGCCTACCATTTCTGATCTCAGACGGAGACCGCTAAAATGGACTTAGATGTGCTTGTGATGTTCCCTCACATGCGTACACTTATGCCTTTGCATTGAATGCGGACTGGCCAAAGTATCTCAGCTCATCGGATGACATATTTCGCTACCTTGCTCGCGTCGTCGATTGCTTTGAGCTACGGCCATTCATGAAATTCAGTACCTCCGTACAGCAGTGTGAGTGGAATGAGCCAGAAGGCTAATGGCATGTCACTCTCGAGAACGTGGAGACTGGAGAGACATTCAGAGACACATGCCACATTCTTATTGGTGCGAATGGGCTGCTGAACTCTTGGAAATATCCAGAAGAGGTCGAAGGTCTGTCAAACTTCAAAGGAAAATTGGTACATACAGCTCGCTGGCCAGACGAATATGGCCCGGAGCAGTGGTCACAAGAACGTGTGGCAATTCTAGGCTCCGGGGCATCAGCCATTCAGGTCCTACCAGCCATGCAGAGCACGGTTAAACATATCGACACTTTCGTCCGGACGCCAGTATGGTTTGCCGAGCTTGCGGGTCATGCGGGTCAGAACTCTGACTGTAAGTGAGTACGACAAATGGACGAGCTCTTCTGACTTCCTCCAGATTCTATTGAGCGCAGAGAAAAGTTGCGCGATGATACCAGTGAGCTTTTATCAACGGCTCGGCAGATCGAAAGTGGCCTCAACGGACTCATGGGCATCAAAGCCATGATGGAACATAGTGCTGAGTCGATGGCAGTTCGTCAATACTTCCAGAAACGAATGCAAGAGCACTTGCAGGATGGGAGCATATACGAGCAGCTATTGCCAAACTTCGCCGTAGGCTGCCGCCGTCTTACTCCGGGCGATCCATACATGAAAGCTATTCAAGCAAGTAATGTCAAGCTGCACAAAGCTGCGGTCACCGAAGTGGATGGGAATCGGGTCATTGATGCCGATGGCAATGCGTGTGAAGTAGACACAATCATCTGTGCGACTGGCTTCGATGTCAGCTATGTAAGTCGAACTTCAATTTCTGCTTTCATTGCTTGAGCTGACAACATAGGTGCCACGGTACCGAATCACGGGCAAGAACGGCGTTACATTGCAAGAGAAATGGAGAACGATTCCCGAAGGCTATATGGGTCTTGCAGTACCTGACATGCCAAATTATTATTTGTTCCAAGGCCCGACCTTTCCTGTCAGTAACGGCTCGGTGATGGGCCCTTTACAGTCCGTAGGCGCATACATTGTGCAGATGATCCACAAGATGCAGAGAGAGCGCATCCACTCTTTCGTACCGAAGCAGAATGTTGCCGATGCCTTCAACGAACACACTCAGGTCTGGATAGCCGGGAGCACTTGGTCCGATCCAAACTGTAGGAGCTGGTACAAGAACAATGAAACTGGTCGGGTAAACGCCGTTTGGCCCGGAAGCTCATTGCACTACTGCGAGATGATCGCTACGCCAAGATTCGAAGATTACGAGATCAAGTACGAAGATTCAGCTAACATGTTCGCGTTCATGGGTCTTGGGTTCACGAAGAATCAGGTTATAGAGAATGGCGATTTGGCTCCGTACATGAACGAGACTGTTCTTGAGAAGAAGTTCTACAGCTTCGAGCTTAATGCTGATGAAGAGGAACGGATCAAGAACAGGAAGTATAGAGTGCATGACGGTCCGAATCGAGTAGCAAAGACCACAAGCAGCGCGCATTAGTCGTTCAAGCAGCAATACAATCATTGTAGAGAGTACCCTTTCCCGATTCCAATCGTGCCTTGAGCATTGATCCACTTGTTGGGTCCATTCTTTGGAGACAGTGAACAAAAGCAGTTTCTTGTGCTCAATTGCCTTCTTTATTCGACGTAATATTGTACTCTAAGCACAATTCGGATTCAAGTCAAGCCAACCTGCTTCGCTGTCGCAGGATCGTTGGCTCCATATGCCCACTTGCTATTATCAAAAGTACTGATTCTTCTCATATCCCGTCTGTACTTCTCCCCGTACGATCCTACAGTTGCTCGATGAAGCACCGCTGTGTTGTCCCAGAACGCAATATCTCCAGGTTGCTCCCAATGCACCGTAAACTTGTATTTCTCTTGTGTGACATGCTCCATTAGGTCATCTATGATTCTCCTCCCTTCCGCGATCGGGAGACCTTCAATGTGATGATTGTATGAGCCAATGTAAAGATTACCTCGACCTGTCGGCTCATGGATTTGGGAGATAGGATGCTTTGACATCGCCACCTTGGTGAAATCAAGATCAAACTCTGGCATCTCCGGATTTGCTTGCCGACGGTTCCAGAGCAGAGTATTCATGCCTACGTAGTTCTTGATCTCCTGCTTCTTTGATTGAGGGAGATCTTCGAATGCTGTTCGGCTGTCGAGATATTCAGTCTCGCCTCCTGTTCCCTTTGGCGGAAGCTCCACAGCTCTGATGATCGAGATTCCAGATCGTCGCGGGTTGTAAGCACCATCAGCGTGCCAAAGAGTATTGCCTCTCTTGCTGGACGTTCGCACAGGGTCCGCTTCAGTAATGATATTGTTGTCTGGGTCAATGTTGCTGACATCGAAGATTTCTGGGAGATGCTCAAAACGCATCTTGCGACCAGCTTTGTGTCTCATTCGTGAGCACTCGAAATGCTTACTTGAATAAAGTCTGATGTGACTGTTCCGTTCTTGTTGACAATGTAAGAGTCCGAGCCTTGTGGCACGTCTGCATTCAGAAGTGTAGCCAATAGTACCAATTCCGCACCAACAGTCTCAGCAGTGACGCCAGTGTTGATTAGAGGTGTGGTAATGAAGTTAGCTTCCGAGGGCCTGGAATGAGCACGTCAGTATGTGGAAGTAACCGCGGATTTGACCTGCGAGAACGAACGTGATGTAAAATGAACGAGTAGCGTTAGCTGCCAGAGGAATTAGGGCAGCATCAGAGGCCTTATGGGACCGAATGGTCTGGATCTCCGCTTTGCAGGCATCGATCTTTCGTTGATCTGTACATGTCGCTCGCTCGGAAAGAGGACCAGCGAGAGCACCAGTGACTACAAGAAGGAGTCCGATAGACCTGGTCAGCATCTTTGAGTCGCAGGCGATAGTGTCCTTGGCCGGAGAATGTGCACTTCAATTGGGGTTCCCTCAGCATAAGGACCGTATTTCGTGGTCCACGGCATAGCCCTTCTTATCTTATTGCAAGACCACCTCCTTCTCCTCATCGGACAGTCAGTACATAGATACTTGCGTTCCAATATCGCCTGACGCCCGAGTTGATGAGGGGTGAGTTCGTGATCTCCAGGTTCGTCGCCCATTTAGTCTAAGCAAGACTTGTTTAAATGAAGTCCGCTTCGTCCGGCAATTACATATCCGGCAAAGGCGGAGAATAATAGGCGTCAAATGGCCAGTTGAGGGCGCGCGACCACAGGTACAAATCTTCGGGGCGTTGAGCTAGTCTGCGAAAGATACAAACGTTAAAGCGAAACTTGCTATTCAAGCCACTGGCCGGCCTTACGAGTTGTTAGCGGACGGGCAGAAGCTACGCCAGGAGATCGACGAATCCTGCGCCCTGGAACAAGAAAGTCCTTCGAGTGCAATTGAAAGCAATGGCCAAGTCATTTGTTGGCAAGATCCAGGCCTTGCGGAGACCTTTATTTGGTACTGTCCTGACAATACCAAGCCCGGTCATCGCACAGCTTGCCGGTTTAATTGACGCGGATTTTGCTATGATTGACATGGAGCATGCGCCTATGACTATCGATATTGTGACGCACATGGTCTCTGCGTACGTGACAGCCTCTTCTGGCTCGAAATTCCCACTCATCCGCATACCTTCTCATGGTGTCGAATGGGTCAAATGGGCTTTGGACAGCGGCGCGGCCGGGATAGTGATTCCAATGGTCAACGATGCAGCCGAGATGAGGGCCATTATCGATAAGGCTGTGTACCCACCGGGTGGCCGAAGATCATTTGGGCCTATCTACGCTCCATTCGCTCATCCTGAGGGATCTGCAAGTGGAATGGCTGGCTACATGGAGCGAGCAAGATCTGGTGACATTGCGCTTCTCCCAATGATAGAATCGAAAGAGGGCTTGCAGAACGTAGAAGAGATTCTTTCCATGCCAGAGGTATCAGGTACTTTCATCGGGCCTGCTGACCTGAGGCTGTCCCTGGGTTTAGGGCCGGCCGTGGATGGCGATGAGCCGGAGTTCCTGGAAGCTCTGGCCAAGATCCGGACGAGTGCAAAGAAGCATGGTAAAGTCGTTGGCACAATGGGTATGGGCCAGGAGACCGCAAAGAAGAGAGCAGAAGAAGGCATGGACTTCTTACTGTCTACATTCGACAATGGCGCGATGATGGCCGGCTGGGCGAAAGATTTAGCCGCTGCGAAACGGGGAATACCAGAAGCGACCGTGACTTAGAACTGTGTATCGTCCAACAATCGATCAGCTCGTCTCGGCGGGCAGAAACCCTGGTACATCGTACTCTTGCTGTTTATCTTCATGATCGACCACTCCCAGGTACCATGTCAGATCTTGACCATTGTAATCGCGCTCGGAGAACCCGTTGCCCAACCAGTTCCACATGTTCTTGGATCGATATTCGAAATCGTAGTCCTGGAGTCGAGGACGCGACATCAACATCATGTATTGGTTGCGTGTACCTGGATGCAGCATGATTCTTCCGTCGACTTTGTTGCCCTTGAACCAGCTACGACACGGAGCCTTGTAGACTGTTCTGTCGTTGAAAAGATCGGCGTGCTCGGCGTACTGATCGATGACTTCTTGCTTGGGAGTAATGCTCTTGACATCTTCTTCCTGGATGTGCTGGATCATCTGCATGATGTATTTGATGAAGAGGTCAATCATCGGCATGGCACTGCCTTGGCCAAGCGGCCCGTATGGTCCGTATACAGTCATGTAGTTAGGCATCTTAGGAGCTGCAACACCTAAGTAACCGACTGGCTTCTGTCGATATATGTCTTGCAGATTAACGCCATTCGCGATTATAGGGAATTGGGGCACCCAGGATGTATCGAAGCCGGTCTGATTAGTTAGTCCTTGGCTGCAGACGTTAAGTGCGGGAAATTTGTGCTCACCGCGCAAATTATAGCATCGACTTCGTGCTCCTTACCGTCTGGATCAAGAATACCTGTTTTGGTGACTTTTTCGAGACCGGAACCTGTGAAAGTTGTCACATTTGGTTGTGAAATAGCTTCCAAGTAGCCATTGCCAGGCCTGTTCTATTGTCAGCCTCACATCGGGCAGGATCATTGATGCTGCTCACGTTGGACGTTTACATCCTACGGGAAAGTCTTTGGGGATGAGTGCTTCTGCGAGCCGCTCATGGCCTTGGAGTCTTGCCGTCATCTCCGTTGATGCATACTGTAAGGGTCGTCAGCGAATTATCGTGTGCAACCTTGCATTCAATATTGTACCTTGAGTGCACCTTTCGACTCAGGCGAATTACGATGAAACATCGCGAATGCAGATACCATCTCTGTCTCCACATTCTTGCGATACTTTAGATACTCTTCGGGACGTTCTCTCATTGATTGCTTCTGTGACTCTGAATCTTCCTCGCTGTCAGCTGAAGAATCCATCAAGACTCGACCGGATGGAGCAGCTCACAGCGAAAATTCTCTCCATTTTTACCTGCCCATTTTTGTGCGAAGCCTGGTGTGATCCACGTTGGCGATCGAATCCATGTGTAGAGATGTGACACCTCCTTCTGAATGCTTGTAACGAGCTGGATGCCACTCGAGCCGTTTCCGACAACGGCCACTCTCTTGCCTTTCAAGACTAGGTCTTCCGGGTAGTTGGCAGAGTGGGCGACAACGCCCTGGAATTCATTCAGTCCTTCGATATTGGGCATGTGCCAGTTGCTATGGCTCACAAGTTAGTAATCTCTAGCCAGATGTCGATATGATGTGATACCTCAAGAAACCCATTGCATTCACGAAAATCTCTGCTTCGTCGATAGACTGTTCTCCAGTCCTGAGATCAGTCACAAGCAGCTTCCATTTGCCTTCGTGCTCCTGCCATTCCGCATGATCCACGCGATGCTGCAATCTCAAGTACCTATCCAGGCCAAACTTCCGAACAGTATTTTGAAAGTATTGGAGAATTTCGGGGCCATTGGCGTAGTAGGTTGTCCAGACCGCCGGATTCCAGATGTATTGATATATGACGCTAGGAATGTCGCACGCAACCCCGGCTAATCAACCACTCCGATCAGTGCTGTGATGATGAATCTTTTGTGGTTGACGACACTCACGATATCGATTCTCAAGCCACGTTCCACCTACATCCTCGTTCTTCTCATATATCACCAAATCTACATTCAGAGCATCGTCCTTGATGTATTTAGCAAGACATATCCCTGACGCGCCCGCGCCTGCGCAAATAACTTTCAGAGGTCGCCGGTGACCTGACGGCTCTTCTTTGATCGAGTATCCACGCTCATTCGTCGATTTCCAGTTATACAGCGCAGGCCTTTGGCCAAGCGGAATCTCGGAATCTGGAATGACGGCATTGATGGTGTGCTCCATACCGTTGATTTGGTTCAGTTCCATGTCTTCTGGTCGGGCTAACGTGCGCAAATTGCTTCTGTATAATGCCGAAACAGAAGCTTCTGAGGAGAGGGCTTGAATCGTCTCGATCGGCGTAGTAAGGTGTTGAACATGTGACCGGGGATGTGCCAGATCACAGGCCTTTCTGCTACTTTCGGAAAAGCGGGTGCCAATGCCGACGCGTATAGTGTCAGCGAACCTCAAGCAGCTCTAGCAACGCCGTAGGAGCTGGTGGGCCTCTGCAATTCTAGCGAACACGTTCATCAAGTGTTCCGCCCCGAAATTTATTTCTACATTCTTGCCTTGATCGAGCTCTCTGCTAACGCTCGCTCTCGCAATACTTTCCGAAGGATTTTGCCAGAAGCACTCTTTGGGATCTCGTCAATAAAGAAGACTCCTCCCCGAAGCTGCTTGTACCCTGCTACTTTGGCTTTGACGTGGTTGGCGACATCTGCTGCTGTGGTATCTCCCTTCCGTACAATATATGCCCGAGGCACTTCTGTCTGTTGCAACTCGCTCCACACCCCGATCACCGCGGCATCTGCGATGTTCTGATGTGAATTTAGGACAGCTTCCAATTCAGCCGGAGCTACTTGAGCGCCCTTCACTTTGATCATCTCCTTTTTGCGATCCTGAATGTAAACTTGGTTGTTGATACAGACTCCAACATCGCCGCTACGATACCACCCGTCCACAAAGGTCTCACTTGTTTCTTGTGGACGATTGTGATATCCTTGAGAAAGGATAGGGCCACGGATCAGAAATTCCCCAGGCTTGCCATCTTTGACGTCCGCATCGTGATCGTCCACGATGCGCAAGTCAACGTTGGGGCAGAGTTCGCCAACGCTCCAGATGCCCTTGTCGTTAAAGGCTGACCAGTCAAGTGCGGTTATTACACCGCTCGTTTCAGTTGTTCCCCAAGTTTGTGCTATCAGTGCTCTGCCTTTGCCGAGCTTTCTCTGTACAGCTCTCATCGTTCCCTCTCCTATTGGTGCCGAGCCAGTCACTCCCACTTGTAAGCCGTCAAAGTGATCTGTGATGTCGTCACTCTTCGCAATGCGGAGCCATATCGGAGGAACTGTGAACTGATATGCGGGTCGATATCGTCGATGATATTTGATGAAGTCTTCGAATACATATTTTCTCATCCAGTACGTCGTGCCGCCCATATAGAAGGGATTGGTTGAGTACAGGGATATACCCGCGATATTCGCCATCGGCAAATGAGCAATGGTATCAAATGAGAATGATCGTCCTTCCCTCCTACATTTCTCCTTGTAGCGAACAGCCGGGTCCATCGTGCAAACATTGTTAGCTACCAGTCCATAATGCGACACACGGACCCCTTTAGGCAGCCCAGTAGTTCCAGAAGAGAAGAGAAGACATGTTGTTGTTTCCTCCAGCAAGGCCTGGTCAGTAATTCGTGGCCAGTCCAGTTGCTTGCCTCCTGCCCTGGCTAAGCGACACTGCCCATTGCTCATGGCTGTGAGTCTCCATTTCCGCGACGAGGCATCCATGACCAGAACTCGCTCAGTGGAGATGCCGCACTCTTTCGCGACCGACAAAAGCTTTTCTTGACATTCAGGCGATCCCACTAGCAGTCTCGAAGCTCCATCCTGAGCTTGACGGATCAGCTCTCCGCTCTGAGATTCCATGCTAGCTCCGCAGAAGATTCCTCCAGCAGCCACAATACCGTAGAACACAATGGGCGCAA
The DNA here is from genome assembly GCA_014298035.1 of Pseudocercospora fuligena. NCBI lineage: Eukaryota > Fungi > Ascomycota > Dothideomycetes > Mycosphaerellales > Mycosphaerellaceae > Pseudocercospora > Pseudocercospora fuligena. The sequence goes on from JABCIY010000175.1 coordinate 809,308, forward strand.
AAGGACTTCCGCTCATCATCGTAAGTACGACATCTTTGCCAGCCCCCGAAGCTCCAACTCCGAAATCTTCTCGGAGGACGTATGCCACTTGCTTGACAAGATGTCGAGCCTCTGCTTTTGTAATGTAATTCTCCGGACTCTCGGCATCTACATGTATCTTGCATGATTCTTCAGCTTGACCCCATGGTGAATCTAAGCGTCGTCAATTCACGTATGAAGCGCCGGCGCAGCAAAGCAACTTCGACCCACCAAACAGAAGCGTCAACAGGTCAAGTTTTGGTATGTCGATACTGCCTCGGGGCGACCTGTAGATCCTCATGCCGGCTTTGTATGATGAACGTAGTCTGTAGCATGTTGCAATAGCAGTTTATAGCGACCCATACTAAGGGGAGATGAGGTGAGTTCGTCAGAGGTGGGAAGGAGGAAGAGTTCAGACACCTCCGCTAGCTTGTCCGGAAACTGCTTCCGGGATAGCGCGACACCCGCTCAGGGGGTCTGAGAAGCACCGAGATACCTCAAACCGACGAGTACCACGCTCCACGGTCTCCAATGTTCTATCCACAATACAAGCCAACATCTGCGACATCGAGAGCATGCCCGTTTGCTCATAGCACTTGAGTTGCACGCTCTGCTTGAAGCAATCCGCGATGGCGACCCCGACGTGACGGAAAATATGCGAGGAGACAACGATGCAAATGGCTTTCACCGTGTCTACTGCGGCGGCTTGAAAGATGCTGCGAACGATCCATCTTGAGAGACGTCCACTGCCTGGCGTTGGTGTTGACCAGTGCAGTCAGAGCGCTTACATAGGCTGCTCGAGGCAAGATTTGTCTCCGTGCACTTCTTCGTTGCGCATCAACTAATGGCTGCATCTTTGCGATGTATATCTCGTGGAATAGGGAGTAGTCACAGGCAGGCAGGCACAGTGGGAAGAGGAAGGCGCGTGCGGAGCGCTTTGAAAGACGATAGTACAAGAAACAAGACTGGTCTCGTAATGGCCTTCCAGAGAAACGTGCAGCAGGCGAGACCAGGCGTCAGGATCGAGCGAAGCCAACGCAGCAACATCATGATCGGTGCCTGCTGGCACGAGCGGCAGGCCGTGATAGCCTGTGCTAAAAAGCCTCTAAACGCCCTCGTTTGCTTCGAAATCCTCTCGTACCTGGAGCAAACATGTATGAAGTCGGGAGCGCGAAGGGAGAGCGGTATGGGGTGAATAACATTGGCGAGCTCCGCTGGATGCATGCGAAAACAAATTTAAATGCTTGCAAACTCGGAATATCTCTCTGGAGCTGCAGGAATCTACTAGAAGTCTACGACGCCTTCCCGCTGTCCTTGTCAAGCTCGGCTTTCACAGCATCGTGATATCGCTCAATACCGTCCGGCCGACAACACACAGTAAGCAGATCGTCGGGAAGGCCAACACCTCTCGGCAGCTCGCCCGTCAGATTCCGCGTGAACAACGTTTTGCCCTCTCCGATGTTCTCCTCGAACGTGTAGGTAATGGTTGTAAACCCATCTACGCCGCCTGTTCCGTCTTCGAGCATTCCAATCTTATTCACTTGCTGGAATGCGAACTTTCTGGGACGCTCGGCAGTGATCAATCTCCAGGTGGAAAGATACGTGTTCGGGGGAAGTGTGACCTTCTCTGTCCAGACATCGTTGAGCTGTAAGGGGACCTTCAGGTTCTTATCTTGCATTCCGCCCGAGCCTTTGTAAGTTCTTCCCCAGTTGTGAGGATTTGAGACGAAGTCGTAAATGACATCCGCTGGGTAGTCAAAGACTGTCTCGCCGGTAATGCTGAATTTGCCCATGTTGGAAAATCTCTGCGTTCGTGTTCGTTGCCAATGCTGTGCTCTTAGAAGGGACTGGGGAAAGACGCTCACAGTTCAGCAGTATGATGACTCTCGTTGATCTATCGAGACGAACTCAAAGCATGCAGCGACGTCATTGAAGCAGAAGCCGCGACTAGTCTCAACGGTAGCTTTTTCCGGTAGGCTTCGGACATACAGTTGCTACGTGCTGTCACGTGCAAACCATTTGCAAGCATCGCAGAGTATCAGAGCTCTCTCTGCGAGAGAGTGGAATTGGTGTGTCTTCAAACATTACTGACATATGTCAGCTCTGACGCAGCTGGAATTTCCATGGCATTCCCGGGAGTCACTATTGTCGTGGGTGCAGCTTCAGGTGAGGAGGACATTTCACACTCGAATCTGCGGTCGGAATAGAGCTAAAGACTGGCCCATTCTAGGCATTGGGCGAGCAACGGCTCGTCTCTTTGTAAAGCGAGGATGTACGAAGATTGTACTGGGCGACGTCAACTCGACAGGATTGAAGGACACAAAGCAACAACTACTCGAGATCGAGCCCAAAGCAGACGTGGCCGAGGAGTCCTGCGACGTGACCTCGGAATCGTCCGTAGAGACGTTCTTCTCCAAGGCTGTCTCACGCTTTGGGCGCATTGATCATGCCGCGAACGTCGCTGGGGTCCTGATGCCGGGAACCTCGCCCGTGTTCTCAGCTAAGGACTTCGACACACAATTCAGCATCAACGCCCGAGGAATGTGGCTATGCCAAAGGGCAGAGATCGTTCAAATGCTAAAGCAGGAGCCTATACAACAGGCTGACAGCCCTTCGCCCATCAGAGGCACGATCGCAAATGTTGCTTCAATGGCAGCATTGCGGGTTTATGACAATTTGCCATCTTACTGTGCTTCCAAGTTCGCAATATTGGGGTTCACGAAGTCTGACGCCATGCGCTATGGCGCCGAGCACATTCGCATCAATGCGGTCTGTCCTGGTGTGATCAAGACGCCGATGTTGGGTGAGGTAAGAGATGACGATACGACTAACATTGCAGAAATGACCAAAGAGATGGCTCTTGGGAGACAAGGGCGACCTGAAGAGGTCGCAGAAGGACTCTTCTGGCTTAGCTCCCCACAGTCCAGTTTTGTTACTGGAATCGCGCTGCCAATCAATGGAGGTAAGTCGCACGATACCTTTGTGTACTCCACATGGAGCGCTGACGTGCGACCTTAGGTATGGTAGGTGCCTGAAGAGCTGTGAAAAGGCGCGTTGGAGGCTCTGCAGCACCACGCAGGTCCAAAACTCTATGCCATTGATATCGCCCTCGGGGTCGTGATACTCACTTCCGAAACGACATGGACGGCGATGCTCATAGCGATCATCATCACGACACAAGTGGCGGCCCTCTCGTGCTCTAAGCGAGGTTTTTCGTGGTCGAGATCTGCCTGTGATGTAGAGCTGACATAGCATGTGCCATGAACGCTCTTGCCTTTGACACATGCTTCACATGCAGATGTGACCACGTGCATCAGGGTCTACTGCGGTTGACATTTACCTTGCACTCGTTGCAGCCATTTCTAGCTAACAACCACCTCAAACATTCATACTCCAGGTGCAATCAGTGTTCGAACACTCCTCAGCCAGGATACCACTACGCCTCTAACCACTCGAATCGTACTCGACGACACTAGCTGCACATCGCGGAGTCGATCAGCACATCAATCAGAAGCCTAGCAGAGCTGGTCGCGAGCCTATCGAAGAACATTGTCTCGCTGTTCTCGAGCAGCCCTGCCTGGCCGCAGGAATGAGGCTCCTTCGGCGAGGTTTCTCAGACCTTGTGCTACTCCTGGCTGGCCTGGGAGCTGTTCACTGTATGCCCACCATCACCGCCACCAGACCACGAAACACATTGGGTGGCCCACCCCAGACGGCTGTCTTGGAAAGGGCAGTTCCGTCTGCTCTCATTACTCCCGCACCTACACTACACGTTGCTAGTGCTGATATTCGCTTCACCACGGTCATCAGCGGGAGCACCATCACATCGCAATGCAGCGCTGGTGTGACCACGTTCACTTACTCACTTTGCAACCCTAAGCCCTGTACCCAGAAAACCCACAGAAAATGCATTGAGAGCTTCACTGTGCCAGAGAACCAATACTTGACTGTGACAACGGTTTCAAGCACGGTCACAAGCACGTCTGCTGGATCGACCACCACTTTCAAATCCACCTCCACGAGCAAAGGTCTCTCCTCGACTACAGCTACTGCATCCGCACGACCGAATGGCTCAGTATCAGTCCCTATTGGAGTGGCACTGCGAGACGGTATCAAGGCGATCGTGAAAGAGTTTTGCCCGGGATGGATGACCGACAGTGGATCTGGGGCAGGATGCTGGAAACCAGCGGCGGATGAAAAGTTGATACAGCTGGTTACTGGAAACGGCTTTATGCCTCTTGGGCTTGATGTGCAGCAGGGAGATCCGACGCTTTCACAAATCGGAGAAAACGTCACCTACATTCAAGAATTTTCAGTACACATCATCAAGGATGGGATCACTCAGGCCATTCAATGCAACCAGCCAATAGATACAATCCTAGAAGTTCCTGCAGACATTGCTGCGGCAGATGCGCAGGCCGTTCTGGACCAATTTGGCGACCGCGACCCATCCTCGCCAACAACTTCAGGCAGCTCCACCGTCGTTGCGGCCAAAACTCTAAGTCCAGTCTGTGTGATCTCCTCTCAACCACCTATAGCTTCACAAGATGAAAGTCTGATTGTGAGCTGGTTGGGACAATACTTCCAGCAGCACCCCATGGGCGTCACTTCGACTTCTCTAGGAATCACTGCCGGCAATAGGGCCGGAGTCACATTCATACCATCTACTGCATCTGTCACCAAGACTCAAGCAATATGCCACACAACCGATCCTGTTTCTCTGGGAACAGTAATTCCTTCACAAATCACGGAAGCAGCGAAATCCTTTTATTCCACCTTACATGACGAGAAGGTCGCTGTGACCTCTTATGTCGAACCTGATAAAGACTTTGTCTACAACAAGTTCGAACAAGATGGACTAAAAGGCGTTCGGTATTATGTCTTCGACGAGATACTGAGCGACAAAGGCTACGCTCTAGCCTTATCGGTGCAGTACATCAAGGAAGCGTGTAAGAGTCAGTACCAGGGAACAGTCGACTTTCAGTACTTTACAGAAGATGTCTTCGTCAAGATGTTTATCGGCGAGAAGATCTCTAAAGCCTGCTACGAGCAGACCGGGAATTCACAGAACAATCCACCGATGGGAGGCAACACATATAATGACCTTTGCATACAGTTTCAAGCGAAGCTTTCCAGCGTCAAGCCTGTACCAGGACCGAAGCCTATCCCCACTGACTATCTACCTACTGGATTCGGAGAAGGACACGCCGAATTGCTTGAGTGCAATAACGTGCCTCCCCCCGACACCGCGCTGCCTCTGATCGAATCAAATCCTATCGTGGAGAAAGCGGGAGAATTCTTCAAGAGTTTGGACGCTTCAGGTACAAGTGCCACTGAGTTAGGACCTGCTCCAAAGGGCCAGACACCACCAATTCAACTCAACGAATGGGGTACAGGAAAGGAAGCAGGCTTCAAAGCTATGGTATTCAAAGACGTTCCTGTCATTCTGGCCTCTGACAAGGGCGACCCAAAGAACTATGCACTCGTGCTATCAGTGCAGTATCTATCGCGAACCTGCGTCACCGACTCGTCGGCTCCAGGTGCATCGTGGAATTTCAATTTCCGCAATATGAAGAAGGATGACGTGGTCACTTACTTCCACAAGCAGCAGATCGACAACTGTAAGTTTGATTCCCTTATTCCGAGCATTACGAAGGATCCTGCTAACTTCTGGCTTCTATGTAGGTGCTATCACGCCGATCAATCACAAGAATCAAGCAACATACGGCGGAGCGTGGTTCGATAGGTGTGTTGCTTACAACACCTCATTGATCGATATGTCCGGCAACAGCATATGGGTGCAGAAGGACGTTGCTGCTGGTCACATGTTCTTGACCACTAACCCCGGCATCAAGCACTCGAACCAGACTGCTATTGCCAACAAGATCTTGGGCGACGACGGGGTCACTGCTTGGCCATGGAGTGGCGAAACGATTAGCAGCTAGGCCTCTGAACCACGTTGAGTTGAGGGCCTGTCTGGGCGGACACGGCTGTATGACTTTATGAACTACGAAACCGGTTTGGCAAGTGCGTCAAGGAAGATGCAAAGTTATCTATCATTCATAAGCTGATAATGGATCGACCATGTTCCATGCCCTAGCGAGTACTTCTTAAAAGAGTCGATCTCTACGCATGCCTCCACGTTCCACAAATACATCATCGTTGCGGCGTGGTCGGCCATAGTCAACAGTATTCCTTCTAGACATTCTGTCATATACCCGATCACCTCTGCGCCTGTCCTTATCTCTGCCTACTCCAAATGACGCTCGAGGAAAGTCTTGGTTCTCAAATTCCGGAAGTAGACGCTGAGCCAAAGGCTCGCGAGGGTAGTCATCAAAAGTAGCGGCGTGAATCAAAGGTGGTCTTCGCATGTATCGGCCTGGAGAAGGGGCTCTTGGTGGCAAGTCAACCTGGTTTCTGCGATTCCGACGGGAATTCGAGTTGTAAGGTTCAATAAATGCTTGTGCGTCTCGATAGCCAGCGGACCGGCGACGCTCCTGCGGGTAGCCTCTAAAGTCACGGTACTCCTTACTTGCGCGGCCAAGACTACCACTAGGGTAGATCACGCTGCGACCGGGGCTCGAAGGTGGAGTGAACGACTCTCTTGAGTCGTGATCGTCTCCCCAGAGGTCCCTCCGATCACGCCGGTCGCGGCGGTAAGACTCCTCGCTGGAAGAGTCGCGGTTGTGCCAAGCGTTGACTTTGTTGTTTGTGTTCTGAAGTTCGAGATCTTCAAACCTGGCGCCGAGCTCATCCATCTTAGTCTCAATGCGGCGTTGATTGGCACGCTGTTGGCGGCGATCCTCTTCGCGTAGTTGTCTATCCTCCTCGCGCTGGTCTTCAATCTCTCGCTCCAGTTGTTGCTGGCGTCTGAACTCGTCATCGCGACGTCGTGAAGCTGAGCGAGCCCTTGAGCGTGACCGGCGACCTTCGTCGTCTATGTGCACTGGTGTCCGGGCCTGTAAGCGCGGATTGCGGCCGAATTCAGGTGCGAAACCACGATGCTCTTCGTAAAGATCAGGTGTATCGAACTCTCTATGTGGTTGAAATGGATTCGCCCCATGACCCGAGTGAGGGCGTGGCTGCTGTTCGTGAGGGAACAGTGGAGGCGGGAATGGAGCACCCACTGGGATGGCACCTGGAGGTGGACCAAACGGCTGCATAGGTGGGTGTTGCGGATTTCCATGGCGTCCTCCTTGATGAGGCACGTTAGGAGGAACATCAATGATATGATCGCGTCCCAGCGAAGCGAAAGGGTCTGACATGGGTCCATCTCCGATGATGTCGTCAATGTCATGGATATCTTGCTGCTTGTAGTTCTTCTTCGCCCCCTTCTTGTCGCCCTTTTCTTCCTTTCGTTTGGGCAGAGGATCGGCTAGGTCAATGATTTCGCCGGCTGCATATGTCGCAGTACCTTTTGCGTAGCCCTGAGAATCCTTTACAGGACCATTCCTCTGCTGGCGTTTGATGATAAATGCAATCTTGGTACAACTCGTCACGCGCCTCCAGTAATCTCTTTGGATAGTCGGCTTCACATAGTCCAGCACCCATTCTGCATCCTTGTTCTTCTCATTTGCATTGTGATCGGCGATAAGTCTTCCGACGACACCTTGCTGCGTAGAACTCAAAGCAGAGAATGCTTTGGCTGGACCAATGTTCGTGAGCGCTCTGTGCTTGCGTGAGATTTCGGCGAGCTTAGCATCACCAAAGGGCATTGCACGCCGACCGACTCGTGCCCAGCTCCGACGCTCCCCGGCTAGGGGCTCTGCTCTTTCCAGATAGAAGCCTTCATACCTGGTCTCGACCGATGAGTTCTTGTCATTCTTGTTTTTTCCGTTCTTGTTCTTGCTTTGCTGATTGGGTGTTCGTATCTCAGTCCGCAGATCATGATCTGAGAAGTCGTCCACATCAAATTGAGGATGATTCGACCAGCCCGCCGGATCTGGCATGCCGTGTCCTACCATGACGAACGAATGTCAATGCTGATTGACTTGGTTGGATCTCAGCACGGACAAAAGATGTTCAAGAAGGCTGGGGTTTGGCAATTTTTGGTGAGGCGGACCAGGAAATACTGGGCTATCCTCGTCTCACAAAACCTGTCAGCGTGAAAGATCAGCGAACAGAAGAGACAGAGAAGTGGAAAGAGGAGTCACGGATGACTCTAAAGAAGTCTGCCTGAGTGCCACAAGATGTTCTAGATAGACGTTAGCAGGTTTGCCTTCGCAAGGCAACGTCGCCCGAGTGCATGTAGAATCTAATGGTACCCATGAAAGGGCGGAGCTCCGTCGATGCGAACGCCATCTAGGCTTCGGTTACACAGCTCGAACGTCGTTGCTGAGCAGTGCAGCCGAGAGTATTGAGCAGAGAACAATGCAAGGCAATCGAGAGGCCGCCCGGATTGGCTTGGCCGTACTATGCCGTATCTGGGTGTCGTTGCCTTCAAGTCAGCTGCAAAACAATGGTGCGAACCACGCGATGGATGCAAACCATGAATGGCTGAAGGCAACCACGCACATGTTCTGAGGATGTTGTTCGAGGCTGGCGTCGGATAGAGTGCGGCTTCAGCTGTGTCTTCCCCGCAATGCCAGTGTGAAGAGGTATCCTCTTGCAATGTTTGCAACTGTGACGATATTGATGAAGCATGATCGCAATTCAAGTGGCACATTGTGCAACCATAGGCGACTCTTGCTCATTATGGTGGACATAACAACAGCTATGCCCATTTGCCCAATCAGATCGGCCAGGTTGGATCGCAGAACCGCACAGCTCTGCTCACACCGGAAAGGCTTCGAGATCCGAGGTAGATAAGCCAAGCTTTTCAGCCTGCATGTCGCCCCGTTCACACCCTCTTCGGTTCACAGCGTCCTAGCTGAAGGCGATTGTCCCGGGCGTGGTACAATTGTTCCTGTCGTGGGTAGTGTGTGCGTGTCCAAGGAGTGATAGCAACGGATCAACGGACGCGGTCGAGATAAGCTCTATATTAGTGCCAGGAGCATCGCTGCTTCTTCACAAGCATAGTTCATCATGGTCGCTGCATCTTCTTCTCTCCGACCAATTCCCAACATGCCGGACTGTCTAATGCACACAATCAACGTGCTCAGTGAGCCGAAGTTTGTCTGATATCTATGCAAGCGATGTGGAAGGCGACCGACAGGCTCGAAGATGCAGTCATGCTTAGGAGTGGACACGCTCTTGCATGGACAGCCCCGCGCGATGAGCTGGCAGTACAGAAGCTGCAAGCCTCAGCTGCATGCCAGAGTTGGCGCCTGTCATTCTCGGTTTGCGTACGAATAACCATCGCGTCGGAGCTTATCAACACCCGAGAAAGACCGCAGACCACATGCTCATGGAAGTCAAAAAGATAGGCCGGCAGAAGCAAAGCAAAGGCGCAGAAGACAGAAGCCCTATTTCCTTGTGCATGGCCATTGGTGTCCAGAGCATAGATCTGGACGTCGAAAGACGTAATGCCCTAGGGCGGTTGCAGGCTCGCTCTCGACTGGGCAAGCTAACGGCTAGGCCAAGGCCGGGCCGGGCCGGGCTACTGTTTCGTTGTGGCAGGTGATGCAAGTAGCGGGCGGGCGTCGAGAGAGGTTCATACTCCAGGCATGGTCAAAGTGAGCACACTTTCACGCCGCCCAATAGAGACCACTTGTAGAAAGTGCCTCTCTCTCGAGGCTAGGCAGTACCCAGAGCTGAGGTATTCAAGGCAGCAGTGCCATCCACGTTCTGTGTGCGCCTCTTTACATGTGCTAAGCAACTGGGCTTTTCTTACAGAGATGCAGATGCATTAGCACACCCATTCGCAATCCTGTCATTATTGTGTTGTCTCAACATGACACCGCCAGCCTTGCTCTTCACCGCCTGATGCATTCATTGCATAGAGCGAAACTTGCCCTGGAAGGACTTTGCCAAATCATTCGAACAGCCTGCTATCTTAGTCTGCCACAGCCTCCTCCCGTTTTACAGCCATTCCTGGAGCTGGCGATGGTCTTGACGCGTTGCTTTGCTCGTCAATCGAATACTTTCAGGTATCGGTGTTCGACATGGGATATAGTGATGCTACTCGCGCGGCGTATGCGAATTGGTCTTCAGAGGCGTTCAGATCTCTCATTAAACGGGAGAGGACTCTATCGATGACTTCTGTATCGATGGGTTTTGGCAAGCTGTAATCTTCACACTGCCGTTGATGTTTACCATAGAACTAGCATGGATCAAGTGCATCGAGATCGAGATCCAGACGCTCTGGCCAGAGGACAAACTCAAAGGCATCGCGAAGCTGACGCGATTTCTTGGCACAATCGTCACCTCATCCTCACCGTCCGACACTCCGTAACAACGTCCTTTACTTTTTGAGCATGTGAGCAGATGACATCTCGACCTGCCTATCGTTGTGCCGCTATGGAGAGTAGGTACACTGGGTCAGAAGACTAGATGGTCTCTCGCCTTACCCACGCCTCTCGACCATCTCTGCTCTGCTCTCCACAACTAATTGCAGTACCCTTCTTGGTCGAGCACTTCTATGGTCATGGCATCGCTTGGGACAGATGGTCTCATGAATTTGGCTTCAACATGGCCTCGCGTACTGGTGATTTTTGGCATTTTTGGGTTCTCTACAACATTCACGGCATACATCGCTACAGACCGCGAGCATACGGCCTCGCAACTGCCTGATCCGGATACCCTACTCACATCCCTTAAGGCTCCAACAGATCCTGAACAGGACATCGACTGTATCATTTGCAAAGACGAACCAGAAGATCCAGTTCAACTTGCCTGCAGCCACATTTTTTGCCGATCCTGTTTGGCAAGCTGGGTTCTAGGGAGAAAGAACGAAAACTGCCCGTATTGCTTTCACAAAGTATGCACGTCAATCGGCCAAGCATCTACAGCATGTAACATACTTCTTTGCTGCTGGTCGGCGACAGGATTGCTTATAGTCTGGGCTGCGACACACTATCTGGCTTTGGCTCTCCTCAAATATGGCCTTGCGCTTGCATTCAAGATCAGATTCGTTGCTGAGATGCTGGTATTCTACGCCATTGCTATGGCCTTTCTGGACCTGGCTAATCATGCTGTCGACCAACACCGAGATTTGGGTGTCCATTGGTGGAAAGGTGTATCTCGCGGCGACCATCTGGATTCGTTCATGGCTGGCGCCTCGGTCCTGCTAGCTGGTCTGGTCAGCTATTGCTACCTTACTTGGACCGGGCTCTGACACACATCCATCGGTGTTGCGAGTTGCACGACCCGCATCTTCTCTGATCATGATCTGAGTTTGCTGAGCGCATGGGACAGCAACGTGGCAACAAACTTGCCACTTTCCTGAGGTTGGCCACTCGGGAAAGAATCTCTTTGACGGCATAAGGGCGACCTTTTCAATCATATCGCAGAATCCAAGGGGCGTCTTTGCGTTGAGGAAGAGTTTGCTGGAGCCATTGATGTACAATGCCGCGCGGTGGCAGTCTGGAAACATTTGCCTCGCTATGGCTGTCATCGATGAGGCCATTCGCGCCGCAGTACATCTTCCAAATGGGTGAATACCACAAGCGGCCATTCTTATGCCTATAAGAACATTCAAAACCTAGCTCCCGGTATCTATAATCCGCACATAACGACTTTACTCGAACCGCAACGACACGCACAAAATCTCAGCTACCCAAACTCAACAGCGTCACATCATCTGCAGCACCAATCGACACTCTCTGTTACCATGAGCGACTATCGTAAGTGGACCGATCACAAAGGGGAGAGCTATCAAGGCTCAAACTACGTTCCAAATAACTTCAATCCAATGCAAACAGGGTATTGGGGTACCGTAAGTACTGCTCAATTTACTTGAGAGCTGCTGGTGCCAATCTATCCAAGAGTGGCGAGGGCCAAAGACGCCAAAGCAATCTATGGCAGAGCCAGGCGCAGAGCGCTGATGCCTGGCGTCAGAAACAAAGCCAACTGCATGATGGCAGAATGGGTCTTTGGAAGAGTCGCCAATAGGTATACCTAGGGCATTTGTCTCAATTAATGTGTACTTCGAGATGCATGGAGTGTACTTGGCGTATGTAAGGTCTGAAATTTAGTGCTCCATCAGAACGATCCTTGAAAACGATTATGCCTTTCGGCATCGTTTCAGTGAGGATGCACAATCAAATACTCATATTGACGAGATCGTGGATGGATTGTTGTATGAAGAAGGGACTCGGATCTGCCAGCACTGCTATACTTCGTTGTGAGCCGACAATTGCCGTACTACCAGTTTTGCATCGGCCCGCGCTCCGGCACATTTGAGGAGAACTTCCCTCGATTCCAACCTCCTTCCCGTTGCCTTAGCATTACTTTTCGAGATCATGTCAAGAGCGATGACTGTCTCCAAGTATAAACACATTGAAGTTGAACAATTCCTCGGCGTCTGGCGGCCTTCGCCGACACTCTTTCGTTCGATCCTGTCGCCGATCATGCCCGGCTAAGGACTCGCCTATCTGGCCAGATGTAACGTTCTCACAGCACTTTCCTTTGCAATCCTGACTGCGGCACAGCAGTCCTTAGAAATGCTTCACAAAGCTTGAAAAATACTCACTCTGCAGCAACCATGGGTGTCGACGAGGGCATCAACCCTGTCGCTACAACGAGCAGGGGCGGTCACGAGAAACAAATCGCGGAAGACAGCTTGACCGTGACTGAAGTGGACTCTGAGAAAGGCGATGTTGAGAAGCCGAAGTACAGCAAGCTTTCAGTATGGCTCATGGTCCTATATTCTGGTCTTGCCATAGGCAGTGATGGATAGTGAGCTTTCCGACAACCTCGTCACAACGTATTGCTGACCTGTTTCAGCAATGCCGCCGTGATTGGCAACGTTGAGCTGCTGCTCGCAGTCTTGTATCCCGAGGCCCTCACAACTTCCATGTACAGCCGACTCAGCAATGCATTCCTCATAGGCATGATTGTGGGTATGCTGCTCTTTGGCGGTATCGTCGATCAATTCGGCCGAAAGACTGGTGCGGTTGCAACGACCGTCCTGCTCGTCCTTGGTATCGCACTCTCAGCTGGAGCATCAGGATCTACGCCAACTGGATTGATGTGGATGCTGGTCGTCGCTCGAGGCATTGCTGGAGTAGGAGCCGGCGGAGAGTATCCTGTAAGTGGAGCGGGTGCCACAGAGGCCACAGACGAGAACAAGGACTATCGTAAGCATCGAGGGTTCATGTTCGCTATGCTTGCGGACCTCTCATCTTCTCTCGGTTATGTCTGGGGTGGTCTGGTGCCTCTGCTTCTGCTGCTCTGCACCCAGCAGAAAGTCGAGAATTACGATATTGTCTGGCGATTAAGTTTCGCGTTGGGACTTCTTCCACCTGTATCGATCTTCTGGTTTCGCATGCGTATGGCGGTGTCTAGTGCATATCGCAAGAGTGCGATGAGGAAACAGCGTGTACCCTATTGGCTTGCGATCAAGCGGTATTGGAGGGCTTTGCTAGGTTGCTCAGCTACCTGGTTCCTCTACAACTACATCAGCATTCCCTTTGGCATTTTCGCGAGCACGATCACGACCCGCGTCAACGCTTCAGACTCGTTCATCAAGAATCTCGGCTGGGGAGTGGTAATAAATTGTTTTTATATTCCTGGTCCCTTCCTCGGCGGCTATCTCTCGGCGGCTATCTCAGTGACAAGATCGGCCGTCGCCAAACGGTATGCCCACTGTCTTGACAGAGTATTGCAAGTTCCGTGCTGATTTTGCTCCATAGATGTGCCTTGGCTTCACTTTGCAGGCTCTGCTCGGTTTTGTCCTGGGTGGTGCAAACAAACCTATTCAATCAGTCTTCCCACTTTTCGTTGTCCTGTACGGCACGTTTTTGACATTGGGAGAAGTCGGACCTGGGTCAACGGTTGTTCTCACAGCCTCCGAGTGCTTCCCTACGGCGATTCGAGGTCAAATGATGGGCCTTGTCGCTGCGTGGAGCAAAGCCGGCGCCGCCATCGGAACTCAGGTCTTCAGTGCGATCTTAGCATCGTGGTCTGACGAGCAGAAAGGAGACCAAGCCACATTCCTAATCGGGTCAAGTTTTGCGGTATTGGGTGCATTGATCGCTTGGTTCGTCATCCCAGATGTGAGTGCACGACTGGAGGACGAGGATCAAGCGTGGAAAGAGTATCTTGCTCGCAATGGCTGGGAAGCAGAGTTTGGTGACACAACCTCTAAAGACCATACTGCGGTCAAGATGGATGCGGTCGTATCTTAATCGTGTCTGAAAGTGAATTGACATGCAGTTGCATTCGATCACAGAACCCTCAATCTCCCAATAAATGCTAATAATATCAGCAAGTCGCTGGCAATAGGCTCACTGTGAAATTGGCAGCGAATGTTTCGCTGCTATGCTAACATTGACACCAGGCCGAGCCTTCGGCCGACCGAACTTCGCCTCTCACTCTGCCGATATAATCATCATTGGCAAGAAGCGGGGTCACGGATCTGCGATGGTAACATAAAAGCATCAAGACGTCTGGCTAAGAAATGTTCTGTTAAGATGCAAGAGCGAAGCTTCAAAAAGTCACCGGCGGCCTACCAACTCGATGGCTTTCAGACTTTTGACGGCACTTTCCCTGGCGACCGCCACCTATGGCAAGCATTCAAACTCCAATCTGACAGTTCAGACCAGAACTGGCATATTCCATGGCGACCTCAACGACACTTATCCCGACGTGAGACAGTTCAAGTGGATCCCTTATGCTCAGGTCAGCCAAGTTTTATCCCGACCTTGTTGTATGGACTAACGAAATGACAGCCACCTGTCGGAACGAAGAGATGGACTTCTCCTAAAGCTCTAGATAACTCTTCAGAATACCACGATTCGACAGTCTTCGGCCCAGCTTGCTCACAATACGTATCCGCAATCCCGACAGTCTGGGCGCTTAACATCACTGGCAATCTCGTCGTCAATTATGGCGAATCTCTGCTAGCAGGACAAGTTGCGCAAAATTCAGCTGAAGACTGCCTTTCGCTTGCTATCTGGACACCTGCCAACGCGACAGGTGATTCGAAACTTCCGGTAATGCTTTTTATGACTGGAGGTGGAGACGTTACTGGTGGCATTAACATCCCTACTCAGCTGCCAGCGAACTGGGTCCATCGTTCTCAAAGCCATATTGTCGTGACCATAAGCTATCGAGTGAACATCTTCTCATACCCGAATGCTCGCGGCTTGGGCGACAACAAGAACTGCGGCCTCCAGGATCAACGTATGTCTTGAATGGATACATGAGAACATTGCCAATTTTGGCGGTGATCCAGAAAAGATCACTATGTGGGGACAATCTGCTGGCGCTGGCGCTTCTGATATGTATCTCTTCGGCTGGGCGAAAGATCCAATTATCAGGGCGTCAGTTTCTAGCAGTGGTGTCGCGATAGGACGATCCACGAACCAAGATTTCAGCGGGAGCAATTTCACATTCGTGGCGAAAGCTATGGGATGTGATTTTGAGGACGCTATGCTGGAGCTGAATTGCATGCGACGTGTTCCGATGCCACGGATCGAGAACTTTGTGGGACAGTATCAAGATAATTCGACGCTGGTGGATACATCGCAACCTGCCATTGCATTTACTCGCCAGGTCGATCACAAGATCGTCTTCAATGATACCGAGTACCGCGAGAAGTACCGCACTGGCGATATTGCCCAAATTCCGAAGATGATCGGCACCACAGCCCGAGAGGCATCTGCGCTTGTCCCCTTCCCTATCAATAATTACACAGCTGGTCCTTCCGAACAGCGAGTCGTGGCCCAGACCCTCAGCACTGTCTGTGCAGCGTACAACACCAGTGTACTCCGAGACCAAGCAAACCTCGCCACCTATCGTTACCAGTGGGCTGGGAACTTCTCAAACATTAATGGAGGTGTTCCATGGCTCGGGGCATATCATTATTCGGATCTGTACATGTTCTTTGGCTCATACCTCATTGCGCCAGGTGAGATTTCGGATCTGGAGATTCATACTTCTCAGCGGATGCAAGACTTGCTGTTGGACTTCGTGGTGGACCCTGCTTCGCTGCCAGGAAATGGATGGCCCGAGTATGAAGCGTCGAATGCTCAGGGTGGAACGCTTTTGCGTTTTGGTGCGGATAGCAAAGTGTCGCAGGCTGTCGATGGAAATGAAGTCGAAGGTGCCTGTCATTTGGAAGGCTACACCTATGACACCACGCCTTGATATATTCAAACATTGGTCAACATTGCATGCTTATTTAATGCCTTGCGCTGGCAGCTCTTGACGTTCTCTGCTACCCTCCATTTCGCCGACTTGAGAATTATTGGTGGTGTCGAGCTCTTCGTGGAAGTGTTGACCAGGTTGCTTGTACTGAGAGTAGGCACCGCCCGATGAGCCGTTCACAGCGGGCGAATAGCTATTGTATGCCATAGACTGCTGTGGCGGTTGCTGCTGATGTATGGGCTCGTATGATTGCGCTGCTTGCTGTCGCTTTCTGCCAGACTTCCTTTCGCGCCAGAGGAGGAACAGCGCGCCGATCAAGGCCAGCAGAAGCGGAACCCCTACCCCAGCTCCAACACCTGCCATATCACCAGCAGTGTATCTGGCGCCAGATTCATTCGTAGCCGATGTGGATGTTGCTGCTGAGCTGGAGGTCGATGTAGCATTGGCGACCTGCAACACGTCCGCAGCTGATACTGTGGCTCCAGGAAGACCCAATTCAGAGACCTGACTTGGTCGAAGAACGACTCCATTGCCACCGTTGATTGGAAATTGCGAGTCGCAGTTTCCCCATGCGCACGAGAAGATACCTCCATAAGCACTGCAGGGGAATAGCGAAATGCCACCACTCATGCCCTCATTCTTGCAAAAGTTCGCGCACGCAGGTCCCCAATTCTTGTCAGTGCAACTGCCGCGACTCATGATTCCATCGATCAAACACAGTCCATTCTCCATGCACATGTTGGCTTTGTTGCAGCACGGAGAGGCCGTAGCTGAAGAGTTGCAAGGCACATCTTGAGGAGATTCGGTCTGTCCATCAGGAAAATAGCATGTCTGGGCTTGAGTAAATGATAAATAGGCCAGTAAGCTGACTGCTGCCAACGTGAGTCGTAATCGAGCCATGATCTAGAATCGCGACAATTATTGTGTCGGAGTGATGTGGAGGTTGATGAAATTGGGGATTCGAAGTGGTTGAGGTAGAATTGCACGTGTTATGCAGCTCATAATAGCACCCGTGTGCTGGAATAAACGGAATGCCTAGCACATTGAAGGGATGCCTCATGAAGCAAGATGTGCATGTTCGTGGCTTGGTCTATTGGTCAATTCGTCAGGAGGCTTCGGGAGAAGTGTAACGCTATGCGGCAGGGATCCTTCGTGCCTGTTGGAGCGGCTATAGCATTGTCCAGCCGCTTTACAGAGTCCAGCTGCTAGCCTGGCTGAGCCAGCGCTCATGCAAAACGTACGCCAGGCAGACAGAGAGAAGGCAACTTTCGGAGCTGCTGGTCCAAAATTAGGGGCGTCTGTTGCAGTGCCACCACAACCGATGCTGTTGGCTCGGCTATGCAGACAGCTCTCCAGGAAGCATCGAATTTGAGGGAGAGCACAACTCGAGGATACCACAGTGCATGGCATATACTTCAGAGTTGGTTAATTACATGTCCAGCAATGCAATTCAGATACTTGGCCATGACCGATTCGTTCTCAAATCGAGAATCGCGATTTAACTCGCTGGGCCCCAAGTCACGTCACGGCCATCAGAAGTACTTCTCGCCCTTCAAGTAATCGCTGGCAGGTTTCCGGCGTCTGAAGAGGTGCAAATATGGGTAGGCCAGGACAGTACGCATTTTTCTCTCCAAGAGTATGTGAAGGACGGCACAGGTCAAAAGTGGTGAAGTCATAAAAGCCTCGAGCAAGAACCTTGCAGGATGTCCAAAGAGGGCATAGCGTGGTTTACGCGAATGTGACACGAACTCGTAGAGCAGCTTCTCGGCGCTGGTCTCCAGCAGTCGAATATCCCTCGGGCTTATTTGCAGCGTATTAGCACGAATATCTAGGGTTGCTAAGGCGGCATTCATCCATCACGACCGATCTACCTTTCGAGCTGCTTGAGCAGCGACGGCGCTTACACCAAGATTGCAATAGGTGGATGAAGACATGGTATAGCTTGCTTCACTTGAAGCGTCAAAACAAGATGTCCTAGATAAGAGTGGCAGGACAAGACACAGGTCCAATTCTCGACTGGCAAGAAATGCGCGATTTTCATCTTGCCTATGAGTCTGATGCGGGTGGTATGATCATTACGCGGCGGCATACGCAAATACCTGCTGGCATAAACAGTATAAACAACTACTTCAATCCGTCTTCCGTGCACGACGGTGAACACCAAGAGACACCACACGTGCAGGCCACGGTGGAAACAAAGCTTGCACCGGCTATGATCGAGATCGAAGATGCTTTCATTCGGCGTATCTCTACATTACAAAGTTTTGCTACTCATGTCCATCGTGCTAATGTGCTTGTCCTGGTATGCTAATCCTGTCAATCGAACTAGGCGCTTAGAGGGCAGCAGCGAGAAGTCCAAAAGCTCCAGCAGCGATGGCTGGGACGAAAGTCTGCATGGCACCTGCAGATGAAGTACCAGTTGGGGCAGCAACACCTCCATGGCTTCCAGTGGCGGCGGCGGCAGCAGACGAGGCAACCATCTGCAGAGAGGTCTTGGCGGCTCCGGTAGCAGTAGCAGCTTCACTGCTCAGTGAGGCAGCAATAGAGGACTCCTTGGCGGCATCGGAGGCGGCGAGCGATGTGAGCCTGGAGGAGAGCGAAGATGCGAGCGAGGAGCTGCCGCTGGCGGCTGCGGAGCTCAGCTCAGAGGAAAGGCTGGCCTCACGGCTGGACTCTGAGCTGATGACGGAGCTGACTGATGTGGCGACCTTCGAAGCAGAGGTCGAGGCAGAAGACTCAGCGGACATGGCGCTGCTCATGTCCATTGTCGAAGACGACTGAGCGTAGGCGAGAGCAGCAAAGGCGCTGGCGGCGATGGTAGAGAAACGCATGATTGCTGGTTGATGTGATGTTGATTCTCGAGTTCGTAGTGGTTGGGTTTGAGTGTCGAAAGTCTCGGATGCTATTGCAGGGACGAAAGAAATGGAAGGGGAGGCGACAAGGGATAGTACTTAAACTGCGAAAGCGAGTATGGTTGCTGACTTCATCTCACAGGCGTTCCCTGGTCGACCTGCTCATGCACAAAACAAGGCGGAGCCAAGAATACGAAAAGCGGTACGTCAGCCTGATCATTGGAAGTGTCTGTGGCAGCCAACGCTCGTCGTAAAAGATCCAATAAGCTCTTGGCGGGATGCTTCTGGCGCTTAGGCTAAGCTCGACCAAGCATTTCTCCAGCGTTCCTGAAAGCTTGTTTTCAAGGCACGACCACAAAACGCCACAGGAGGTGTCGAGGCGATGATTCATTGGAGCATTTCTGATGAGAGCAGCGTCGATTCCAATGGTATCATTGGCTCTAGACCAGTCTGCATTGCTCCTGTGGCGCGAGCTGAGCCGCATCTGACTATTAGACTTTAGCATTGCATCGGATGCTGACCTAGTTTCCCGTAGCCACGCATCTCAAGTACAAGTCTACACGAGGCACGGCACCAGCGAGCGACGCAGGTTGGTTCTGCGATCTTCGCAAGCCGAGTACTGATTGGGGAGTCAAGGTAAAAGGATACGAAGAGATCAGAAGCATCACGAACCCCGCAAGAACCAAAGTTTCGATGGCGTTTCGAAGTCCTCGATCCTGCGGCACGTCATCTACAAACGGCGACCTCGTAAGCTGCGGCTAGTTTGGATAGCCAATGGCACGTACGAAGGAAGGCATGCAGCAGGATGAAAGTGGTAAGTCTGTCATGCTTCAGGAGTGTTAGATAGAGAGCACGAAAATGGCTCGTTTCGCTGTTTATTCTTGGCTCTTGGTAAGAGCAGTTTCCGTGCCATGATCAACAAAACTTCGCTACTGTTCAAGTGATGTCGATAGTGGCCCTGTGCGAAAGAGGCAGACGAGAACGAAAAGACTGTTAAACGAATTGAGATTGTAGACAACGACAGCGAGGACCGCTGTCTGTCAAGCCACAAGACTGAACGACCATCATCGCCTGAATCCTGGAAAATAGCGCTGTCATTATGGCGACATCAGAAGTGACACTCGAGCACCAACAGCTGAGCGCGTCGCACTCTCCTCTTGCACTCCATCAATTGCTGCGTCAACGATGTCTGCATCTGGAAGGTCTTGGGCACGATTGGCACGTATTCAGATCGACCATCGAGTATATCGTGCCTCCCCTCTGGATCCGGAGTACAATTGCCCTGACATTCTTGCTCCTGTTGATCCTGAGCACCGCCGTCATTCAGCTGCGCCAGCTTCGAAGCCACGAAGGCGTGCGAGTTCAGGTCTGGCACGAATCGATTGTCGATGGGAAGGATTTGAACGTACCATGCGTGTTGGAGACCTCTGGCTGGAGATGCTCAGAGCGGTCTATGGGATGAGCAATGCAGTGATAGCAGTATGCGAGATTGTTTTCCAAGGGTCGACATATCTCAGCGTACGTTACAGAGAGCGTACAGCGCGACTGAACATGAAACCAGACAGACCAAGGTTTCAGCAAAGATATGAAGGTATCTTGATTGCCGTTTAACAGCGAGAGAGTGGCCACAGGCTTGGCGCTGCGAACCACAGGTCAGCAGAAGAATCGTCGGACATCATACTCACGGCTCGGTGGCAGAGCTGAGGCTCAGGATCATCATTTCGGGAAGTCTGCAGAACGACACCATGAAGAGCGTGCGAACGAGCAGCAGATCGACATCAAACACAATACTTGAAACTCGAAGGACGTCGCGAGAAGACATTGGTCCTGGACCAGGATCTTAAACACTGTCATTGGAGATGCTGGACATCTTTAGCTAGTGATCACCCCCAGAGGTAACGCCATTCAGGACTGAGCAGTCAATGTCCGCCATCGATGTGCCCGCCATGAGAAAAACAGACATCAGCATCCAACTCTACAGCCGATGTGAGTCGTGTATATGGTTGCTCTTAATCGTCGCCAGTATTAAGGAACTGGGAGCAATATGTAAAATGTCCACCATTGCGAGCTCCGCATTCTTGTGCATCGAATGAAAGCGTCATCCTTGGAGAGCTGGAAGCTATTCTGGTTGTTGGTGATAGCCATTGCGGTTGGTTTGGGGACTGTGAGTGTGGTTCTGTGGTTGTGTTTGCAATGTGATGAGGTTGGGTCAGTGAGTGGTCGGTAGTGTTCGTGGTGTGTGCAGAAAATCAGAAGGGACTCGTTGTGGGCATGACTTATATTCTTCGTCTAAGATGCATTCACGATATGAAGTGTGCCCATCGATGCAAGAGGTGGCACATGGCAAAGCCAGGAATGCAGAAATCGGCATGCAATGAAGGTCCATTACTGATTGCCTCCTATTCTGATTTATGGAAATTGCGTGGAAGACTGTTTATCGCGTCAGCCATAGACTGGGTGCTTGCTATACCACTCGCCACGGCTCCGCTATCCATCGCTCAATCGTAGTGCTCACAGAAGATGCAGTATTCCTCGAAGCATGACCTCAGTCCGAGAAGCGAACCTGAACGCCTGAAGTGCCCTTCCTTGGTCTTGGCACAAAGCAACATCTTGCCATATCAACCGCCTCTCTCGTTGTCTCAGGGTTCAGCTTTATCTTTTTCACAATAGCTTCCGAGCGAAAGAACTTCGCTAGGCCAATGAACATCTCGCAAGTTGCAAATTGAAAGCCGACGCAGTTTCTCATCCCGGCACCTCCAAATGTTACCATGTAGCGACTCAGAGATTTGCCATCTGGTGCGAGTGCGTTGCGAGGGTGCACTTGGCCCGCACCCTGCTGTTCGAGCCACCGTTCTGGCCGAAAGGCATGCGAGTTTGGAAAGATCGTTTCATCGTGCGAAACGTCGTAGTGGTCCATCGAGACCAACGTGCCTTTTGGAATTATCCAGTCGCCATAGCGTAGAGGCTCGCCATCGTAGGCTCTAGCACGCCGCTCCGACAATCCGTACGTCAAGCGTAACGCCTCTTGCACGCATGCTGAGAGATATGGCAGCTGGGATAAAGAGCTCCAGCTTGGAAACGATGCCGCTGGATCTGCAATGCTCTGACATAGCTCCTTGTGAAGCTCGCTCAAGATTTTGGGGTCGTTAAGTATGTGGAAAGAAGCGACACTCAAGCTCCGTGCCACAGTCTCGCTGCCAGCACTAACAACCATTTTGGCCTCTTGCTCCAAGCGCTGTACAAATGCCCTCGGTGCTTTCTGCCCTGATGGCGGGCCTTGGTGCTCCAACAAAGTGGCAAAGAGCGTGGTGTCTCTTGTTTTCTCACCCTGCTCGTGACGTGTAAGCAGTCGAGCAATCTGGGCTTCTTGGTCACGCCAGAAAGCCAGCAAGGGCGCCATCGCAGGCGACAACCGCGTCACGATCTTGTCTGAAAGCAAGTTCATTATGCTCATCAGGAATGGAAAGGCCGTGAGCACATGAATTGCTTCTGTTGAAGCATAGGAAGCCTCGTTTATCGGAGAGCGAAAGTCCTCGGCGGTCACGAAACTGTGACCATGCTTATCGAAAGCAAACCCGACAACGTTGTCTGCTGCAAAACACTCCCTGCCCTGCCTCAGCTTTTGTTGAAAATGTCCTGATCAATGCTTACCACATCTTATGCAGCGCTAATTCCTTTTCCGGCTTCACATACTCCTCTTCTACTCGTGTCACCACAAGATCTGCGATCTCTTGAATCTTCGCCTCGTACTGCACGACCTTTTGCTTTGAAAAGAATGGATTCAGTGCTGCTCTCCTTTCTTTGCAGGTTGCTGGATCGATGGCTCCCGCTGTGGTCATTTCTGCATCGAAACGCTGCGCATAGTAGTCGGCCTTACGCACTGGCCTTGTGGAAGAATACAGTGTTTCATACCAGGCAGAGTCGCGAATGTGCAGCTCATCTGGGTTGATGCGGATGATCGGCCCATACTGGTCGTGCCATTTGCGATAGGCGTACGGGAATTGACCACCTTGAACAATCTGGTAGTAGTGCTCAACCAGCCGCGTTGCGGCTGCGAGCTTCGGCCCTGGAAAGCGTCTGAGTGGATGAAAGAAGAGTCTGTAAATGGTTAGGTAGATTTGATAAGTGAGGAAGCACAGGACAGCAAAAGTGGCCACGCTCTGTATTTGCAGAGAGATCATGATTGTACTTGATGACCAGGGCTGGGGAGCAGGACTATAGAGATAGAACTGATAAAGAAGCATTGGTGCTGATCGTCGGGCGTATTGCATGCAACGGACATCCTCGCGCTTTCGCGAGCTTCAGCCTGCGCCAAGCAATGCGTGTCGAGATGCACGCCAGTTTCAAAGATTGCATTTGCGGAGCTTTGAATGGCTGGCTAGGTCAGATGTGGCTATTCTATCTCGAGGAATGCGACTCGATAGGCGCAGCATTGCGTGAGGACAATGGTTGCAGTACAAGCAAGCAACAAGCTGTACGCGATGTATATCTCGAAGCGCCCAGATGCTCAGCTGTTACACCAATAGCAGAAAACGTTCGCAAGCTTTTTTTTTTCGGTGCGCTCGACGTGCCTCCGAGAGTTCTTCAATGCCCAGCTCTTACTTGAGATATCGGCGTTCTGAAAGACAAGGGCACAAGGGCACGTCTGCGTTATGGGCCGTGGTATCGTGAGACGAGGCATGCGAGGTAGGAGATGTCGATTCTTGTAAGGTGTGCTAGCGCAACAGATATCCGGTCAATCTGCAGCCGTGGAGGACATCAATGACAACACCACAGGTTGTGCAGTCGTATATAAGATCGAAGGCAGACCATGTTGTCGGGGCCGGAGAGACAAGTTGTTTCCTCGCGGGAACGCACGTGCCTGTCTTGGCACTGGGCATGGGCCTGTTCGCCAGCTTCGCCACAGCCATGCTGATTCCAACGTCTCCCCTTCTTGTCAAAAGGTGATTCACAACTCATTATTGCCAGCTGCGAGAAAACGCAAGCGAAATCAACTCCTATACACTCAACCCCGAAGAAAACCATGAATTACATCTACCTCATGAGAAAAGATCCACAAGCATGCACATTAGTAAAGGACGCAACAGGACATAATCGCTCGATTCGACTGCTCTATTTGCATTTGCTACATTCATATATCATCATATATCTAGATGCATTAGGGCATCACTTCTTGTCGGCCAACTTCTCCTGGGCAGTGCCACCGATCGCTCCCTCGGTCGTGAAGTTCTTTCCAATTGCTCCGTCTGCGGCCAATGGACCTCCGATTTTCTGGGCAGCGCCACCGATGGCGCCCTCAGCTGTACTGAATTAGCATCGATACTGCTAGTCGTATCAGGCTCCTTGACCAGCAAAAACTTACTGGTGAATTGCTTGCCGATGCTTCCCTCCTTTGCATCAAAGACGGATGCCTGGCCAGCTGACTACGACGCTTGTCAGACCTGCTGTCTTGCACTGTGATTGTACATGAAAAGATACTTACTCCGTCCCCGGCGCTGGACGTGTTGGCTGGGGTGCTCTTGTCGGATGCGGACATTTTGATGGTGATGGAAGGTGAGAGAATGGTGAGGTATATCTTCAAGAACTTTGATAATGTTTGATCACGCTCTTTTCTCGTTTGATAATGCTTAGTTTGTGAAGGAACGATACTTATATGAGGTTCAGCCTCTGAGGAAAGTCATCAACGTCAAGAGCTCCAAGGCTGTCTTAGGTCAATCCACAGCGTCACAATGCGTCATCAACCGAAAAGCAGCTTCAATCACGCGATTCCACCAGAAACGCCGAGATGCAGTGTGAATATCGAGGATCAGCGTGATATATAGATGGAAAGCCATGTATGACATCGACAAAAGCTCATCGTTATGAGCGGATAGATTAGGTGCAAATTGCAACACCAATCGAGCTATCTCCAAAGCAAAGAATGTCCCCAAAACCCAAGGTCAACACAAGAGCATGCCTCAATAGCATATTCGAGTGGACACGATGCAGATGTATCGCATCAAAAACTCTCCCAAACTCCATACCCACCTTACAAAATGCAGTTCAACGCTAAATCATCAACACAAATCTCATCTATCATCAACAGCCGTGGCATCGTCTCATTGCATTACCATGCAAGCTCTTCTCTTGGCTGAGTCTCGCATTTCAGTCCATTGCAGAAATCAATGTCCTTCTGCGACCCAAGACCACTCTTGGTCTCCGGAAGGCGCTGTTTCGCTGGCCAGATCTCGCCTTTGGCCTTCTGCTCTCGTGCATGGTGTTCCGTGACAGTCTCGCGGACTTTCTTTTGGAAATAAAGAGGTCCTTTCTCCATCTTTGGATGCATTTCGCCATTAATAAAGACGCCGGCGTTGAGGTTCTTCTGAGCTTGGTCGCAAAGGTACTTGTCTTCGGACATCACACGCTTGTAGATATTGTTCACAAGCTGGAAATCTTCCTCCGAGCTATTCTTGTTGCGGAACACCTGATAAGACATTGTTGACCTTGTTGGGCCATGTGGAACGAAGCGTTGAATCATGAAAAAGTGAGGACTATACGCATATATTAGCAGTTGCCACGAAGAATAAGCAATCACTGGTACTCACGTAATGTTGGTCGATACGTTAGGCCAGAAGTAAGTCGAAGCAATAATCAAACCCTTCTTACGCTGCTCCTCTGTTGTGGCTGGGTCGTGGATGATCTGGCAGAACTTGGTCGTCACATCATAAGACTCGAGATTTGCGACCGCAGGGATGTCGGGATGTGTCGTTGCGCAGTGATAGCACTCATTGTAGTTGTCCGCGAGGATCTTCCAGTTGTAGTCACCGTCCATCTGCCAGGTGTGGTCGAAGACGTAGTCGTCGAAGTTGAAGTCCTTGTATCGTTCCTGCTTGTCAATGCCGTCGAAGTCGGCCTCCCAAGGCACCTCAGGAACTTCTTTAGCATCGAGGTTCACCCAGATGAAGCCGACATGGTCGACACGGACATGAATGGGAAGGAGACCATTCTTGGACTTGTCAAAGTCCTGAGTGTCTTGGTAACCAGGTGCTTTGGTGAGCTTTCCATTGAGGCCGTATGACCATCCATGGTACTTGCATGAGAAGATCTTCGCACAGCCAGAGTCATTACCTGGCTGGATGACAGGAAAGGCACGGTGGCGGCAGATGTTGTGGAAGCCATTGACGTTTCCTTGCCGGTCCTTGACCAAGATGAACTGAAAGCCAGCAATGTCGAACTTGAGCCAGTCGCCAGGCTGGCCGAGCCTAGCTTTGTGTGTGATGAGCTGCCATTTCCTTGAGAAGATGGCCCGTCGTTCAAGGCTG
Organism: Pseudocercospora fuligena; assembly: GCA_014298035.1. Lineage (NCBI taxonomy): Eukaryota > Fungi > Ascomycota > Dothideomycetes > Mycosphaerellales > Mycosphaerellaceae > Pseudocercospora > Pseudocercospora fuligena. The sequence goes on from JABCIY010000175.1 coordinate 835,670, forward strand.
TACATCTCCTCTGATGTGTACCAGTTCGACGGCAGCGCCCGAACGGCGCTCTTGGATTGCTGTTCTTCTTCAGCCCAGCCACCGAGCCCGACGTAGTTCAACGCCCATTGTACTGAATCTTTGCGGAACATTGCGGGATCCTGCGGAAGTAAAACGTGTTTAGGATCAATGAGAGCGATGCGGAAGTATCGCGGGGATCTTGCTTGATTCAACAAGGAGATGATGGCAATACAAACCTGTTCCCTTAGCATATGGCGGCGGCATATATTCTCATTCCATCAGCCCATGTCTACACAATGGGCTCAACAACCCCATGGGGCTAGCCTTTGCATCCGTGTATCGGGATTTGCGACGTAACAATGGTGTGTGAGATTGCCGGAAGTGGCGTAGACACATGCTTGCCGGCTTTCCGCTACCTAATATGGAGTCCTGGAGCATAGCCTGGTCCAATAAAGTGCGACTCCTTATCGTGCCACGTGCAAGCATGAACGGGCGCCTGACGATAAGTCTACCACAGTCTAGACCTGGTGGTCACTGTCGCCGTACTGCGTGCGAAATCACGAGCAGATTGTCTCCTGAAACGTGCTGTCTCTCCAGCCACAGTCTTGCTTGCACTTGATCTTATCTGCTCGCGCGCCGAGGCGTCGAGGACGACAGTCTGGCAGCATGGGTGTGCCCAACTACCGACACGTAGCAGACCGATTGGCAGTCTAAAGGCATGAAGCCAGGGCGAATTGGCGAGAGTCGGCGCTATCGTGAAACGCTCGTAATCAATGCATCAACATGGCAGCTTGATCACGATTCGGCAGGAGTCTTGTCGCATTGGAGTAGTTGTCGCATTGGAGTAGTTGTCGCATTGGAAACTTTGTCGCTTTGAGCATCGCGTGGAAGCGATTGTGCAGGGAGAGGCACATAGTTTGTCGCTTTGGGAGCTGGTCGCATTGGAATGTGTCGCATTGGAGATTGTTTGTCGCATTGGGATCATGACGGGCTCATGGCTGCTCTTACCGCACTGTAGCAATTAGCCTGGCGGCGATATCATTGCCGAATGGTATCTGAAGCATATAGATAGGAGAAAACCTCGGGGTAACTGCGCGCCTCGTGGTTATGAGATAGTGGTAGTGGGCAGAAGAGAAGCAAAGGAAAGCTGAGCCTGACTTGGAGTCGACGTTCTGCCAAGACCAGGTCTGGGTTCTGACACCCGATTGGGAGCGGACTTTCCGCTGCGACCCGTCACTCCTCCTCTTCACATGTCGTTAGCATCATTGTGGTGGGTTCTCACGCGATAGCCGCCATCTGCTTCGTTGGACAGTCGCTATCTGAGAGTCGAATTTAAAATCACATGATTAGGAGAACCGCGACGTGTGACTTGACATTTCACCTAGTGCGCTTCCAGGCTGCACGCTGCCATGACGAGCTACGCCGTGCTTGTGGACCGCGAAGGAAGCGTATGATCCAAGAGGTTCGGAATGAATTTCCATGACCCTTGCGTGACGGCAGCACAATCAACTCAATTCTCACAGCTGACTTCTCTTTACCCATGAAATACGGAAACATAGCCATCGAGATCAACCAGCCCTTGCTAATGGATATTCACAAGAGCGAGCTGCTTTTGAAATGTGAGAGTGAACGAGCGTTAACACCTTTCATTCGGATAGGCGATATTGCACTCAATCAGAAGTATAGCACTGCAACTTGCTCCAGCCGCCAAAGCCGGCCCGGTGCATCCATGATTGAAAGAAGCAATGAAGAAACAGGCTGCGCCCACGAGAACTATGCCAGCAATGTATCTCCCCTCACGCAAACGCCGCACAAAATGACTCCTTCACAATTTCCCTGCTCAACACGACATGCTCAGCGTAAAACCCGCAAACCGCGACGCTCACGGCGAGCTGCACTAGCCTGGTCCGCGACTTCCTTCTCCTGGGCCTTCTTCGCCTCTCGAGCCTCGGACTTCTCGGCCTTCTCGCGCTTCTTTTGATCCATATCCTCCTCCCTGGCCTCTTTCGGAAGACTGAGAGCACGCTCAAGTTCCTTTGCCCAGACTTGCCAGTTTTCCGGGCCCATCTCCAATCTTCTTTCATCAGGAAAGCTGCGGACGAGCATGATGGAAACGTTCTCGAGTTGGCCACGTCCAAGTCTCTCGATCTGCTCAGCTTGAGCTTTAAGAGGCTGTCTCATGTGAGGGAAATGATAGCAGCTCATTCCCACTGTGACGTGGCGAAGGCCTGTCAAGTGCGTGGTCATGTTTCCGCCGAGCTTCGCGATGCGTCCCACTGCCGCGCTGTGTTGGAGATGAATGCTCTGTATAGCCTTGCGCTGTTTGATATGCAGGCCTTCGAGGAATGCTCCGAGACTGCCCGCCATAGTCATGACAAAAGTATTTCCAGAGAATGGCAAGAGCGCTGCTTCGGTGTTGATCTCACGGCAGACCTGCAGGAGAGCCGTCGAGTATTGCTGATCCGCCCTGAAACAGCGCTTGTGTAGATTGCAGCAAAGCTCCAAGTTCTCCGTGATCTTACTAGCCTCGTAGTCTTCTGCAGCGGCAGTGGTGTCCATGTTCGCAACACAGACTACACTGAGGTGACCAGCATTATTGATGTGCAAGACCTGGCCGCTGAGTACGAATCCGTAGATGCGATTGCGAAGCTCGGCTGGCAGAGCAAGCAGTCTCGAGTCTGTTGCATTTCGCGCGGTGCTACAATAACTCAGTATGTGTTGACTCTCATACCTTGGGTCACACTTACGTTGCTCGAGTCGCGGCTGGCGGTCTCTTCTTGGTGGCAAGCAGACGAAGCGTGCGCTTTCGTTGCTTTGGAGGCATGTTGCCTTTCAATTGTGCTGGTTTCTTCCAAGACTGGGAGCCGTGTCAAGTCATGCTGAAGTCACCAGTGCTAATTTGTAGAAGCGTTCAAGAGCGCGTTGGTCTGCATTTGGGTCCGTGCGTAGACTGCAGACTCGAGTTGCATGTGAAGGCGCCTCAGAGTTGCGAGTCGCTATGCGCTGCTCACACCCAACACCACAGAGAGCCTGTAGACCTTGACGGGCCTCCGAATTGTTATAATCGCAGTCGGATGCGGTTTCGACTCCGTTGCATCGAGAAAAGTCTATGGTGCCAGGTCAGCAGCAAGCAGCAAAACGGAAGAAATTGGACAGAAGCGAACTCTTGAACGAGAGACCACAAGATATCTTTCACTACGTATAATGCACAAACCCTCACGCACCAACGCCACACAATGCTTCATTATCATGCTTCGTACTTCCCGAAACAGCGTTCGAATAGCGATCACAACTTGGCTCTGATCTCGAGAGTGCTGCTTTGCGTCGATGCGCCCGGACTATGCTGCCGCTGGACTTCTCTTCTCAGGACAGGATCCGCCGTGACAGTGGCTCCAAATCTTCGTCCGAAGTATTCAAGCTCGACAACAGCACCCTCCATAAGGTCGCCCGGCAACCAAGCATAGGCGATAGGTCTGCCGATGCTGTATGCGAAAGCAGCGCTGCTCACGTATCCGACCGGCTTGCCCCGGTAGTACACTGGCTCCTTGCCCAGAACCACCGAGCGGCCATCATTCACGATGAGCGAGCGCAGGCGTTTAGTCGCAGTCTTCTCGGATCGACTGTGAAGTGCAGCCTTGCCGACAAAATCTGCCTTGCTGGTGTCAATGGTAAAGCCCAATCCGGCCTCATAAGGATTGTGCTCAGACGACATATCGGAGCCCCAGTCTCGATAGCCCATTTCCATGCGAAGAGCATTGAGCGCGATGCTACCGGCGGCAACGACGCCATGAGGCTGACCTGCTTTCCAGATAGCATCCCAGAGCTTCTGGCCATTCTCAGACGTAGTACTGATCTCCCAGCCAAGCTCACCAACATGAGTGATTCTGGTCATGATGACTGGGATGCCAGCGATGTGAGCTCGCTTGACGCCATAGTATGGAAGTGCACTGTCTGAGATGTCATCGCTACTGATAGCACTGATGACATTTCTTGCTTTAGGTCCCCAGAAGCCAATGCAGCAAGTGCCGCCTGTTGTGTCTCGGACCTGGACATACTTCGCCGGATTTTGCTTTGCCTGTCGTCGAGCTTCGCGTTGAAGATTGGTAAGATCGATACGGCTGTTCACATTGACCTGGAACAGATCTTCCTCAAGTCGTGCCGCTGTAATGTCGCTTCTTATCCCTCCTCGATCATCAAGGAGCATGGCATATGTTACGGAGCCTGGTTTCTTGGCCATATTACCCGTGCTCAGTCTTTGCAGCAAGTCCACGGCACCAGGTCCAGATACTTCGACTCTTCGCAGCGGCGTCATATCGTACATAGCAGCAGCTGTGCGTGTTCTCCAAGCTTCAGCAGCAGCTATGGGCGAATAAAATCTATTGGACCACGCATCACGATCAACAGGCTGCCATGAGGTCGGCATCTTGTCAAGCAGTCCAGCATTTGCATTGAAGTAATGAGGTCGTTCCCACGCTCTGGACTCCAGGAAGAATGCGCCGAGCTCAATTTGTCTCGCATAGAACGGGCTGACACGAATGTTGCGAGGTGATTGCTTCGGTTCCGAAGGATGCAAGATATCATAAATCTCAACGAAGTTTTGCATCGAGGTCTCTTTGATGTATTCCGGCGCGAGCTGTACTTCTTCGAAGCGGTTCATGTCGCATTCGCCTAGATCGATGTCCGAATAGCCAGTAGTCAAGAGTTGCGCCATCGCTCTAGCTATACCAGCAGAGTGCGTGACCCAAACTGCTTCGGCTACCCAGAAACCATCTAAAGTGGGGTGCTGGCCAATGACTGGTCCACCATCAGGCGTGAAGGAAAAGATTCCATTGAAGCCGTCTTCGATCTGGCCGTCTCTCATGGACGGTAGCAGGTCCCGAGACTCCTTCCACGCAGGCTCGAAATCCTCCGATGTGAATTTCATGCGAGATGGCATGTTCTTCTCGTCCACCTGCTTGGCAGTCTGCCCAAGTGAAGCTGCAACTATCGGCATCGGTCGATGGCCATAGTAGCCGATGCCGTACTGGTCTCCGTGCTCGCGGTAGTACAGATCACTGTCTTGGTGTCTAAGGATTGGTAGCGTGGCCCAATTCGGAGGGTTCTTTCGCGCCTTGAGAGCGGGTAGAGATGTGGTTTTGGCGTATTGGTGAGCGAGTGGGAGAAGTGGAATGGGCAAATCGACCTGAATTTGTGTCAGTCAAAGCAATTACAGGTCCTGGTGAAAAAAGGATACAGACCATGGCCCCAATTTCGACGCCCCAGAAGCCCGCACAGGAGATCACTATGTCTGCTGGTATAGTGCCGCGATTTTGTGTTTCGACCCCGGTCACCCGTCCACCATTCTTCTCGATGCCGACAACAGGTGTCAGGTCAAGATAGCGAACTTCGGCTTTTCTCGTACGCTCAACCAAAAGTTGAACAGCACGAGCAGCCAATGCCAGGCCGTCACTTGGTATGTAAATGCCACCAAGCACTTTCTCCTTGTTGAGCAGTGGATAAAGCTTCAGACACTCCTCTGCGCTGATCAGCCTAGTCTGAATGCCCCAAGACTCCGCCAAACCACGCTTGCGCTTCAGCTCTGCGAGGCGTGCCGGAGTGGTTGCCACCTCAATTCCACCGACTTGATTGAAGCAATTCTGCCCATCCTTCTCGAGTGAACTAAGCTTGTCTCTAGTGTACTTGGCCAAGTGGGTCATGGTTTTCGAAGTATTCGTCTGGAAGACCAAGCCGGGAGCATGCGATGTTGAGCCACCAGGCATGCTCAAAGGGCCCTGTTCAATAACTGTGATATCTTTCCATCCTCGTGATGCTAGCTCGTCGGCCAAGTTTGTGCCAACTATGCCAGCTCCGATGATGACAACCCGTTGTGAAGGAGCCATTCTTCTTGACCGATCAAGTTCTTCACTGTATCGGAGGGTGGCGGCTGGATTCGTGTCTGCAGGCATTACAAGAACATTGGAAAAAGCAAAGGAGCAATAGAAGGGTCTTGTAGCGGAAGACCAAAGGTGTGGTAAGCAAGCTCAAGCACTTGAAGTTAATTGCAGTACTTCAAAGTCCCAAGAGCCCTGCGCTTCGTAGACGGCTATGGGTGTATTGTGTACTTGGCCAGTCTCTCTACGACTTAGAGAATCTGTCAGGAAGGACGTGAACGCCATTTCTGTTCATGAGCTCCAAGCATATCAATGGGTCGCGCATGGTATTGCCACAGCTAAACGCGGTACCTGCGTCTTGGGATACTCGTGAACCTTTTCTGAATTTGGTAAACATAGCCAGTGGAGATCCAGAGCTTACTACTGGCACGAAGTCGGCGGTAAATAGACACTACTGCTGTTAAAGATAAGCAGATCAATAAATGCCGATGAAAGGTAAGCGTAGAGCGTGCGATGTCTGCAAATGTGTGTGAATGTCCTGGAGTCAGGAGAAGGGTAAAAGCAGCGTTGATGTTGTCGTCGCGCGGCTTGGCGTCGCGCTTTGGGCGGCTTCCGGCTCTGGCTGAAAGTGCCTTCGTCAACGCCAATCGTTGCGAGACCGACTGTCTCTCACAGCCATACCACGCTTCCATACAGAGCCCAGCATATTCGAAGTGGGAAAGGAGAGTAGAGCATCAGCAATCAGGACCAGCAATGATGGGCAAGCAGTGGGGAAAGAGCGAGGGCCGCTTGTGGAAGCAACACGGGAAACAAAGCTGGGAAAACACCAAAGCAGTACATGATCAATCTAATATGGGGCTCGTGCTGCTACAACGAGCTTGTTGACAATCTGATCACCGCGAACATCTCAGTAAAAAGCTTGCTTGATGCTGCTGCTGCCGACCTTCAGTTACAGCTGCCTTCGGCTCAGTCACGATACAGAGTCCACGGAGGTTGTGAATCAATTCATAAGTGTTGCATTGTCCTTGATTGATGATCATCGAAGCGCTACATGCAAGGAGAGCATACTCAGACAGCAGAACTACCGTGCTCCCGCCTCTGCATCCTCCCACTTCGCGCCAAATGCTGCGTAATCTCGAAGAACCGATCCTGAAGCTTCGCTTGCTTCTCTCTGGATATCATGATCCGCTCATGGATGTGCTGCTCACTGGCGTAAAGGTCCCGAAGCTCGCAATGGAGATCTCGCGCCTCTTGGAGGAGATTTCGACGCTCCGAGTATAGAGACTGCTCAGCTGTTGGAGCATCTTCGCCCTCCTGGACAAAGCTGGAGAGATCTTCATTGGGTATGTTAGCCTCGTCTTTCGTTTCGTTGGAATCTTGCCCGGGATTTGTCGCTATGACTGCGTTCCGCCGTCCTGTCAGAACCGTGCGACCATTTATTGTGTAGACAGTCTCCTCGTGTCCAGCATCAGAGCTATCGTCGTAGAGCACTACGCTTGGCTCTGAATGCACATCATCTGGGTGACCTCTCGAAACGATATCATTGAGGGAATTCAAGTATGCTGAACTACTGCATAACTCCGACTCACAGTTTCCTGGGGTGGCGATCGGATAGAACATCGTCGTGATCTCGATCCTTCCTCTTATGTTACGGCGTGATTGTTTCGAAGCTTGAGTAGTACCCGAAAGCGTATTACACATTTCTCAGTGGTGGAAGCTCGCCACGAATGCTATCAATTTGTAAGACACTCCAGTCCGCATTCACCAGCGTTGCATAGACATACACGTCACTTCCACTATGCACAGCATGACTACAATGTTCCCATGATCAGTGAGAGAGTCTTGTACACAGTGCAAGAAGAATTTGCAGTGCGTGGCAACGCAAAAAAGGCATGCCAAGGTGGATTGCAACAATAGAATATGGTCGCCCCGTGCGTTATCAAATGACTTCTGTTGCTTCTTTTTCAATGCTCTCAGCGCCTTGCCCATCTTCCTGGTCTTTGCTTCTTGTCTAGCTGCTGATTGGTAGCTGGGGGTGCGTCTGGCCCCAAAATCGCAGGGACATCATAATTCCTCTCTTGAAACCATGCTGACCCTTTGCTTCTAGCCCAGTCGCGATGGAGGTGCATGCCGCTCTTGCCACCGGCTTTGTATAGGACGCGACTGTTCGACATGATCATGTATTTGTCTATAGCTTTGCACATGTCGTAAGCGGTCAGTCCCGCTGCCGTCACTGCAGTGAGCGCCTCCATTTCAACTCCAGTCGGTCCAGTACAGTGAACTTCCGCGGTTGTGCTGATGCCGCCATTTTTGACAAAGCCGATGGCTGGCATAGACGAGTTTGGCGAGATGATCCTGACCTCCAGCTCCACTTTGCTGATCATGAGCGGATGGCAGAGTGGGATAATATCAGATGCACGTTTAGCAGCCATGATACCAGCGATACGAGCCACGCCAAGAACATCGCCCTTTTTGTTACTGTTCTCAGCTACGGCATCGAAAGTCTCAATCCTCGAAAACCTCAGCATACTCATTGCAATAGCGACCCTTTTGGTCTCTGTTTTTGCGCTAATGTCGACCATGTGCGCTTCTCCAGCGGAGGTGAGGTGCGTCAACGTATTTACCGACTTGGTCGAAGTTGGAGGACTGCCGCTTGAGATGGTCTCCTCGGGAGTTTCTACGGCTGCGGATGATCCTACAGGCGGCGTGGAAGTCTCTATTCCATCTTCTCCTCCATCGTTGGTAATAGCAGCCGCATACGGGTGATTCGTGATGGCATCTGGGGACTTGCCTTCTGTTTTGCTCAATCCCCATGGCTGCGCTGACCCTTCTTCTTGTGTATCATGGAAGGCCAGCCTGGTGATTAGATTGCCGGACTTCCCGTTGGAAGGTACTCCGCTGCAATCCGTCGTAAAGGGATTCGGTCGCTTCATCGTCTGATTCTGTAACGAAAGGTGAGACTGGCCTTTCCGAAGAAGCATGAGGCGCTGTCTCCTAGTCGCGGAATCTGTCTCCACGTTATGCCCAATCATCTTTCGAAACGTGCTCCGCCTGCCAGCCCTTAATTGTGGTTGATTCGGGGGTTGCAAAGACTGATATGCTCCATAAGGCGAGCCTTCCTCTTGCACTGATGGCTTTGTAACACCCTTAACAGCATGCGTCTCGACAGGATGCCTTTGGGACAAATTTGGCGTATCGGCCATTGATTTTGATTGAAACTGTTCTTGAAGACACTGATGTTCTTCATAAGACGGCGCTTCCTCTTGCACTGCAGGGCTCATGGCCTTTTCACTCCGGAATGGCGTGGCAGGATCTAATACAGCATCGCGCGTAACGGCACTATCTTCCGCCATGGCGACGTCGCGCTTCTCTTGTGTTTTAAATCCGGGCTTAGGTGGTTCAGCACGTGGCTGCCGTGGTCTGCTGTATCTCCTTTGTTTAGGCTCTACGAAAAGACCACTGAGACTCTGGAACCCAAATGCAGAAGCAAGCGAGGACGGTTGATCTTGGCGACTGCTTTCTTTCTCTGCTTCACCATCAAGGACGTTTTGCGATTTTCGATTGTCGGAGGAGTAGAATCGGACTGACATGTTTGACGCGGGCTGCCGAAGTAAATGCCAAGGGATTGAAGACCACGGCGTTGTGGATCGTCGATCATGCGAGTTCAAAGGAAAGGACGCTTCACGGCCTGAACGCAAAAGAGGTCTTTCCTCACCTACCAAGGCATTAGTGGCGTAACGATAGAGAGAAATGAACAAGGCTCGAGGACGACTGTCGTGAACTTCGTGAATTCATCATCTCGTAGCACAGTCATAGCTGTGTGCGCTGCACTATACGCTGACACCGCTGTGCTGATGTAGAACAGATAAGAACAGACCTACCCACCAATCAAGATCATTGGCCGATTCTCCATGTTCTCCAGCTTGCCCATGCCGGCGTGCTTTGCCTTCTTGCGCTTCACAGCAGCGCCAATTACTTCGAGGAGTTGTCGCTCTTTGCTGATCCAGCCTTCCTCGCCGTCAAAACGCAGGCCATCTTCGATATCCTTCCGCCGGTCCAGCTCGATCTGTCGTATCGCTTCGAATGCTGCTTCGTCCATTGGCTCTCCTTGGTTGTCAGCTCGAATCACATCTCGAAGATTCACTTCGGTGTTGCCATGTAGGCACACTTTTAGATTGCCATCAGAAGTGATTCGTAGCCGGTTGCATGTTCCGCAGAAGTTGTGGGTCATGCTCGTGATAAAGCCAACCCGACCTTTGAATCCAGGTACTTGCCATGTCTTGGATGTGTCGTTCTTTGCGTCCTTTAAGCGGCCCAGGGTCGGATACCGCGTACGGATGAGCTCGACCAATTCTGCATAAGGTAGCATCTTCCTCTGCGACCACTTGTTTCCGCCGAACGGCATATATTCGATGAAGCGAACCTCAATATCCTGATCTCGAGTCATTTCCACAAAAGGAATGATTTGATCATCATTAACACCACGCATCGCGACGCAATTGATCTTCAGCTTGATACCCGCGCCCAGCTTGTTCATCTCTTGCACTCGGTTGATGCTCTTCATAACGGCGCTGAAGCCTTGTCGCCGAGTCAAGATCGGGAATTGAAGAGGATCAAGCGTGTCCAGACTGATGTTCACACCAGTCAAGCCAGCCTCAACCATGGCGTCCAGCTTTCGATGTAGCGATATTCCATTGGTCGTCAAAGCCAGCTCTTTCAGACCATTACGTCGAAGGCTTCCAATCTGCTGCATGAGAGGGATGATGTCCTTCCTCACAGTCGGCTCGCCACCAGTCAACCTGATCTTGTTCACGCCTTGGTTGACAAACAATGCGCTCAGGTAGTAGATCTCAGGCGTAGTAAGGATTTCTCGATTCGGCGAAAGTTGAACACCCTCCTCCGGCATGCAATATGTACATCGTAGATTACACCTCTCCGTAAGCGATATGCGCAGATAGTCGTGCTGTCGGTCGTACGTATCTGTGAGGAATTCGGAAAAAGGTTTCGCGTTCCGTACATTCTCCTTTCGGTCTGGCCGCGAGGGTAATATGGGTGTCGAGTTCGGTATGTACGGTTCAGGCTCGTGTAAGTCGACGCTGGCCGCAGTTGCGATGCCTCTACATGGCGAACATTGGGTCGCGTGTGGATGCGGCCATCTTCGAAGCGCTCTCGGCAGCGCTCTAGTGGCAAGATTATTGGCCATCGAGGCTCTGTACATTATTTACAAGGAAAACGAAACATTGCGTCTCCAAGATTATGTCGTTGGAGCCGCGCCCTGGCTGTTGATAAGCAGAATGTTATAAGGAATGACATCCGCTTTACAAAGACCTGCATGGCCGTGGTGCCGAAAGAGTGGAGAAGCGAGTGCACGGACTCATCCCAGCTTTCCAGTTTGACTTCACCTCCATGTCACAACATCTTGTCTTCGGCACAAACATACATTTCATGCATTGCAGCAATCATGCACGATCTCGGTTACAGCATTTCTTTCGCTTGAGCGCTTACAGCTTTTGAAGCCAGAGTGCTAGTGTTGAATCAACCGGACAATTGCTGACCCCTCCAGAGTCATTCACCCACCCTGCCAAGAATCGAGCTACCCCATCGCACCAGAAATTGGAGCTCTATATACAGATTGAAATTCGACTTGTACCATGTTGCAAGCAAATCAGCTTGCCAGGGCGGCCGAGTAAGCTCATTCACAGCCCCTTCTTGACTCATACCCATGCTAATAACTTCTAGATGGTCTAGTGGTATGATTCTTGCTTTGGGCTTTCCTCCTTGACTGCAAGAGGCCCCGTGTTCGATCCACGGTGTAAGTAGACTATTAATGGCTGTTCTTCCTTGACATGATGCTAATAGACTGTAGTCGGCCCCGACCTGTGTTATCTTTTTGCTTCTCGAGGTGACTATGCCTTGTAGTTTTGCTTTAACTATGGCCACACACCCAAGTGCTCACTGGAGGTACCGTCTACAGCTGCTTACATTGCATAACCTCGCCTGACAATCTTTACCTCGTCGCTTTTCTCTTGGACGGGGCATCGGATCTCTAATAGCGAGCAAGTCCGCCACGGGACTTCTCCCGCCATTGCGATGAATCCTTGGACATCTGGATGTGCCGCAAATCGCCCAAAGATCATGGGCGTTGGACCACCAAGACCCTTAGCACTCCCGCGTATCTCTAGAACAGTCACTGGGAGAAGAAGTCCACGCATTTTGCGGATGTCTTGCGCTCCTAAGTGCTGCTGGAGTCCCTGCACCCATGTTCGATACCATTGCATCTCTGGAAAGACGACGCCGAAGAACACTTGCGCAACTTGCCGGCAGCGAGCCATCGGCCCTTGATTGTACAACAAGGCCGCCGATCAAACGCAGCTCTTCCTTGACCCATCAAGTGACCAGAAGAGATGGTGCGATTCTTTTTCCGACCCTTATCAATGGAGAAGCGTCATGTGTTGCAGAGCGAACTTCCGTCACTAGCAGACGACTAACAACGTCGAGCATATGGTAGGCACTTGCATCTGGTCCTGACTGACCCTAGCTTATCCCGATCTTTGCAATTGTCAGGAAAGCTTCATCAACGGAACCTACCTTCAAACTGCACGATCGTCATTCAAAACTCTGCGGTGTGGGATTAGACGGTCTCTGGGTCTTTGTGATCCTCGAGGCAGCTCCTGTGTGGCCATGAAGGTACCTTGCGGCCAATACACACAGCAGTCTTCTCAACGTGTAAGAGCTCCGATGGCGTCTTCCTTGGCCCCAGCGGTCTAAGACTGTGCGAGTCATCAGTGGACAGAATGGGTAGTGATCACAAGCCTGGCTCATCAGTATGTCTCCAAGCGGAGATACCCATCATGATGACCGAACCCATACTCTCGTTGTTCTCGGGGAGATAAGACTCTTCGGCCTAAAGGGGATTTGTCGTTACATCACCCTTTATGCTCGTATTTACTATCACCTGGTGGCATGAAAGCAGTTGCCCTCGTGCGCAGAAGCCGATATTCACATCTGTAGGGCGTGAAGCAATGTAAGTGAATGAAAGTCGCCTGTGACTAAGCAGGAGCTCGCACCACTTACCCCTCTTTTGGCAAATACCCGCCGAGCTCCTCACGAGCTTACTTTTGTCCGAGCTCTGACTGGCAAACATTCTTAATTCAACCTTCCAGGACAAGATCAAGACATTAAACAACAAGACTGTCAGAACTCAAGTCGCACAATACAGACTCGAGGCCTGGATCGCGCATCTACCAAGATCAACCCACCACTCAGAGCCCTTCAACATCATCCACCATGGCCACAGAAACAATAACCCTCGAACAAGACCGAGCCCAAGCGCTTCGCGACGCAGAATCTAAAGCCGTAGAAATGTTCCAAGAAATCGGCTCAAAACTCATCCGCGCGGGCGTCAGCGAAAAACAAATCAGCGACGAGATCCACCAAATGGGAAAAGAAAAATACAACGTCCGAACACACTGGCACAAACGCTTGATCCGAAGCGGACCCAACACTCTCGCCCCATTCGCCGAAAATCCACCAGATCGCATCGTGGAAAAAGGCGATGTCCTGGTGATCGACCTCGGCCCCGTCTTCGAAGCCTGGGAAGCAGATTTCGGAAGAACCTACATAATCGAAACCGACGACCCAGAGAAAATCAAGCTTCGCGACGCTCTGGAACCGATGTGGTATAAGATCAAAGCGAGGTACGACCAGAATCCGAGTATGACTGGTGGGGAGTTGTTTGAGATTGCTAAAGCTTGCGCGGCGGAGGATGGTTGGAAATGGGGAGCGCATTTGGCTGGACATATTGTGGGGGATTTTCCCCATGAGAGGATCCCGAATGTTAAGATTACGAATTATGTTGTTGAGAGGAATGATCAGAAAATGGATGGGTTGGATAAGAAGGGGCATAAGAGGCATTGGATTCTGGAGGTGCATTTGAGGCCGCAGCATGAGGAGTATGGCGGGTTCTTTGAGCAGATTTTGACGGTGGATTGAGAGGCGAATCGTGGTGCAGCTGCATCTTTGTCTTCATCATGGGCACTTTCGCGGACCATTTTCTGGTTTTGCAGACTTTGCTGCGTTTTATTCGATGGCTTGCATGATTTCCATCAAGGCCGCGAGTCTGGAGGAGATCTCGACTTCAGCGCTTTAGTACAGATACCGAAAGCCTTTGACTTCTGTCTCGCCCAGATTCTTGCCATCAATCTCGAGCTCAATCGTGCTACTCTCCTCTCGGTCCAGCTTGCGATTCAATCTGATCAAATACATCCTGAGGACAAACGCTACCACACAAGCCGCACCCAGAATCGCAAAGCAACTCCAGAATGGGACTTTGTAGTAAGGCCCGTACATGCTTCGCCAAATATATGTTCCAGGTATGCTGCCAATATTGCCACAAGCATTGATCATCCCGATTGCCACCGCCCGCTTGGCGGGAGGTCTTGCGATTGTATTCGAGATACAGGCAAGCACAACGAAACCAGATGCATACCCAGTGGTCATCAAGAATGTACTGAAGTATCGAGCGCCGATGTTAACAGTCGAGCTGGATATCACATAGCCTACCAAGCAAGCAACGGCAGGCCAGAGATAATGAAAGTATCGTTCTCCAGTGCGGTCTGCATGCCAAGCATTTGGAAGAGAGACGAGGATTGCAAAGATCCAGGGCGGGGCAGTGAGAAGTAGAGTCGTGGTCGTTGAGTATCCAAGAGCTTGTGTAATTGTCGGAAAGAAGAAGCTGAAGGATAAGCCCATGATTGTGAGGAAGTAGGTTGCAGCCATAAGCCAGACTTTGGGGTCCACAAGCGCCAGTTTCAGTCCTTGAAATGCTGTCATGGAGTGGTCTGTGTCAACGATGCCGACGTCTTTCGCAAGTCTAGCTTGAGCGATAGTCGATAGCCGAGCCGAAAGCCAGCGGGTCGTAGCAGGGTAGTCTGGCAGTATCGGGTATGCAATAAACGCAATGCCTACAGTGAGGATTCCTTCGATGATAAAAAGCCATCTCCACGCCCTAATGCCTCGGACGCCTTCCATGTCACCCAAGATCCCAGCAGCAATGAGGCCTCCGAATGCTTGGGCGGCAAGATTTCCAGCATTGATTAGCGTAACTCTTAACTGCATTTCTGCTCTTGTGTACCATCTGCTGAGGAACAAGAGACAGCCCGGGAAGAAGGCGGCCTATTTCAATCAGCCACTGCCATGCTCGGGAAGTGGATAGGCATACCTCGACACATCCCAGAAAGAATCTGCACATGATGGCGCCGACAGCATTATGGCATGCTGCAGTGCATGCGCTTATGACTCCCCAAGCCGCAACACAGGTGCACAAATACAAGCTAGGCCGCTTGACCTGATTCAGGATCATATTACTCGGTATCTGACAGCTGACATATCCGACCAGTAAGATGCTAATGCAGGTCTGATATTCGACATCTGAAAGGTGAAGATCAGCTTCGAGGCCTTTCAATCTTGCATTGGCGAAGTTGTTGCGGTCGATGAAGTTCAGGATGAAAAGCACAATGATGGCTGGAAAGATGCGAATGTCGAGCTTGCGAACAAGGTGCCGTTCCTCATCAGCGGTCCAAGTGATTTCTTGTACGGCTTCTGCGTCCGGCTTTGAGACAGTGGCCTTCATAGGAGTCTTCATATCTGTTGGCGAGCTCATGATTTGAGACAACGACGGCTACGTCAGACGTTGGACTGTTGTATAAAGAAGGCATCAACCAAGACCCCCCTACGAGGATGCATCCCGTCCAGATAAGGGCCTAGGAATTCGACGTGCATGCGATGCGGAGGCCCGCGGGCAAGCCTTCGGCTAGCTGTTGCCGATCAATCTGCGCTGTGCTACATGGCCGTGTAGGATCAAACAGGCGAGCATCAAGCCGCAGATAAGACTGTTGATATGGTCAAGGACGCGGACCGCTAATTCAAGCTATGAATTGTCTCGGGCCGTGGTGTTGAAATTGCCAAGGTAGAACTGGGAGTCGGTCGAGATCATGTTCAATGGCACAGAATTGATAGCTCCGTGCCGCCTGTCATCAACGATACTGCGGATCCTCGAAGCCCTGATTTCTGCTGCGTTGATAGCCTCGCTTGCAGCGGCCAGAGTTATCAGCCAGACTTCTTCACCCATCACATACATGTGTTGACATTTAGCGTAGACTTTCCGTCCACCTGTTATGCCAGCCTCCGCGACTGCAGGCGAAGCCAAGCTCGTAAGCAAAACTTGAGCAGCTCGACGTGGCTCATCGCACTCTGCATGGCTGACCAGACAGTATCGAAGCATCGCCGTGTCGTGCTCGAACGTTTGTGCAAAGGCGAGAGTGAGGATGTTGTCCTGTCGGTCTGCGACGATGATTCGTCCCGTCTCGGTACCTCCAGACTCCAAGACTTTGAGGCTCATGACAAGATCTTTACTGTTGAAGGCATTCGGAGGTTGAGGGTCTATGAGGTCGAAGCCGTTGTACGAAGGACTCCCATGAATCATGATTTTCTTAGACAGCTGCCGTCCAGATACGGCTGGCTTCTCCTTGGCCACAACAAGATCTAACCATTTTGTAGAGTGAAGTTCATTGACATCAAGAGTGGTCAGGTGAGACCTCTTGCCCTTATCGAAATGTGCAAGCTTCATGTAGCATACCGTTGTCGAGGAGGATTTAGCAGGAGTGATGCTCCTTGCTGGTAAGACTTCAAGGCGCAGAGCAATGGGCCGCATGAACTGATCGCTATAACGGCAGTTGAGCACAGCACGAAGCTCACTGCCACGCCGTAAGGCGGGCAGAGTGATGCGCAGACCTTTATTGGACAATTCAAATGATTCGTCACGTTCCGGCACAGTCCAGCTCTCGATCTTAGCAGCATCTCTGAAGCCGTATGGAGAAGGCGAAAACAGAGTCCCTGCCAGCACGTCAGGCCAAGTCTCCCAAGCGAACACGGAATGGTCCAAGGACGTGCGAACGATCTCTTCCTGAAGACGTATGAAAGCCTTCTCGCCTTCTCCGTACAGCATTGGCATGTGGACGTCGAAGATCCCGAGCAGAGAATACGCTTGATCCTCTTCCCTGGAGCTTTGACGATGCGCTGCCCAAGACATCCTTCGTGCGACACTAATAGAATGTAGACATTGCCGATCCTTCAGGACATCTGCATCAATGCTGGTGATCGACGAGAGCAGATCGACCATTTCGTGCTTTGTGCCTATCGGTTGCCACGTGTGAGCGAAAAACATGACTTGATCGGGTGCAATCAGCTCTTGCAATGTCCAGCTTCTAGTGAACCATCGACTGCCCTCCAGAAGCTTGCGTGTATCGTCGTCTGTCGAAGTACGTGTACCAGTAACCTTGACGTCGGAAAGATAGGCGTAGCACACCTTGGCATTGGTGTACCATTTGTACATTGAGTTGATTGCCTGCGAAAGCTCCGCGCTGCTCGACTTGTCAATGCAGCAGGTGTCAATCCACACATATTTGAGACCATCCTTGTCGGCTTGACGGCAGGCATACTTGATTTTCGCATAGCCTTTCTTTTGAGTCGCGGCTTTAAGATTGTGTTTGATGTCTCGAAAGTCGACCTCGTCATCTGTCCATGTGTGTGACAAGATGGCATATTTCTGAGCCCAGTCTCTTTCATTGGTGATCTGCTTCAGCATCCATGTTTTGACGTTCAGCAACCACATTACGATCGTCCTTACGTTCCCAGCTTGGTCACGGCGAAAGTCTGAAAAGTTCAGCTCAACATTGATGCGCTGTCAAGCTGCAAGTCAGACCCACTTCCCGAGGTGTTGCGATTCTGTGCTTCGGCCGGAATAGATACTGCTCCACGAGCAAGACACCCAGCTGACTGTAAGTTCTGGCAATTCATTGTGTCATAACAACGACCCAGAAAGGGCTGATCATCAAAATTGTAGTATTCATGTCATGAGTTCTATCATACAAGCTTTTATGCGCCTGTTCTGTTGATCGATGGCTCCTTCTCCAATGGAGTCTTGCAAGCTTGGGCTCTCAAACCCGTGAGCTGTGCTATGCATGTGAAATATGCCCCGGAAGTGCCCAGCGAAGGCCTTCGAAGCCACTGTCATCTAAGCTCATTTCATGAGTTGGCCTACAACTCGCTCTTCTCCGTCTCCTCGGCAGCGTCAGGTCCTTGGAAGACACTAAGTATGTTTCTCCTGCTGGTGAGGTCGTCCAACTTCTCAGGCGCGAGGTTACCCTTGCTAATGAGGTTGCCAATACGAGTGATCTCCTTCTCGATGTACTCCTTGTTGGCCTCTGCCTTCTTCGCGACCTTGGTGTAGTACTCGGCGTACTTGCCTTGCAGCTTGCCAGCCTGTGCGTACAGCTCCTTGTATGCCTTCTCGCCACCGTCCTGCAGAGCCTTGACCGCATCGTTCAGGGAAGGAATGATTCCGGCAAGTGCATTGAGGGTACCGCCTGGAGCACGGAAAGTGCCAGCCTTTTCGTTCATGAAGTCAACGAGAGCCTCCTCAGAACGTCCGCCACTGTATGCAACTTGCTCTTGCGAACCCTTGGGAAAGTAGAAGATGGTTGGGTAGGACTTGACTCCGAATCGTTGGGCGGTGGCCTTTGCGTTTGGTGCTTCAGCATCGACTTTGGCGATCAGAACGCTTGGCTCAGCAGCGAAGTCCTGAGCAACCTTCTCCCATGTAGGAGCCAGGCTCTTGCAGTCTGCGAGACAACATATTAGTGAATGAACAGGCGTGATCAACAAGTCAGTTCTACTCACGTCCACACCATGGAGCAGTGAAAGCGACAATGGCATCCTGATCCTTGCCAACCTTCTCGTCGAATGTGGTATCGGTCAACATCTCCACCTGACTGGCAGCCGACTTTGGCTTCTTAGGCTTGACACCAGTCTTCTCCGTGATGAAAGCAGTCAGCGACTCGAGATCGCGGCCGCTGGAGTAATCTTCTGGCTTGCTCTTGCCGGTGCCATCAAACCACTTCAAGGTAGGGAAGCCTTGAATCTCGTATTTCTTGCCCAGCTCCTTGTGCTCATCGGCATCGACCTTTGCGATCGTAACCTTGTCCTTGGCAAACTCGAAGCTGCCTGCGAGCTCTTCGTAGATGGGCGCGAGGTTCTTGCAGTGGCCACACCATGGCGCAAAGAACTCGACCAATGCGGGCTTGCCTGACTTGAGGATTTCCTTGTCGAAGTTCTTAGGTGTGAGGTCGAGCACTGAGCCCGCCGAGACGGTGCTCAAGGCAGCGAGGCCTGCAGCGAGCAATTGATTAAGTCGAAACATGTTGACTTATGGTTGTGTGGAGGTAACGTATGGGTGCTGCTGAGAGTTCCGAAATGTGTTGCAAGGGCAAGGGTCCAGCTGATGACAAAAGGCGAGCTTGAGAACAACTGTCCGAGGCGATTGATCTTGCCACCAATGCCAACCAACGAACTCACTCAGCAACAGCAACGACGATCACATGCTCTCAGACGGAGCAGCTACAAAGCATGCGATGAGGCACAGCTGAATTGAGGCAATCACGACTTCACCTCACTGCAATATACAGTTTCGAGTCCGCCAAGCACATCATTGCCGTTACGACGTTAGAATTGTCACAGGTTGGTATTGGGCTCCTCGCCACATCAATGCTACGACGATGACTTGAACAGGCTGTCAATGCAGAACTCATCTCGTTGATATCATGAGAAGTACTCATACACCTTTTCAATCGAACGCCAACCCAATGCTCCGAATCCATGCTCAAGGAACGTGATCAGATAAGTCATAGCCCCACCCGCCTCCCATGCCATCGATGCTCCTTTCAGATCATGATCATTCTGTTGCGCTACACTTCGTGATTCTTGCCCAGCTCCGATCATAGGACCGTTCCCAATATCCACGATCGTCATCGTCAATCATTACAATTGTTTCATAACCTCACACTCCTGCACTCATTCAAGCTCCAGGACACTTAACAGCCAAAATTGGCTGTGGTGGGCCAACATCAACAGCGCCGTCATCGCTCTGTACGTAAGTTGCAGTAGCAGCCACAGCCGGAGGAGGGTTGGTCTGGAATTGACACGCGGTGATGACGTTGACGGAAGACCTGAGCTTGGAGATGTTGAGGTCGCTATTCGTTGGATGCCATGCATCATCGTTGGGAATGGTCATGGAGTAGCTGGCTGGACCGCCGATGAATTCGATTGTGATGTCGGCTCGTTTTGCGAGAGGAGCTGCGAGAGTGGTACCAGCGATGGCGAGGAGAGATGTGATGATGGTTGAAGTATACATGTTGAAGCGTTGTTGTTGATGATATTATGGATGTTCTTGGTTGATTAGAGATGAGTCGTGTTAAAGATGCTGCAAGTCTTCTTGTTCTGTTTTGCTGGTATCGAGGTTGCTTCTGTGTGATGAGGAAACGAGACACTGTACTTGGACCTCTTTCTTATATCTGTCATGCCGAGTTGCACAAGCACCATCTTTGAGGTCATTGAGCGGTACTGTCGGTATCAGTCGGCCTGCACGGAAGTGCTGCCATTCTTGGTGCATTGCCATTCTCGGTCTAAGCTGATGTTGTTCTTGCTGTAGCAATAGTACAGCCGAGACTGCGTATAGCGTAGTAGTGCACGAACAGGTCCCGCTGCTGTGGTTTAGCTTGGCAAGGTAGCCATGTATTTGCCACTATTCTTACCCATACACTTTGTTCATCCTTGCACCAACCAAACCATGCCAAAAATGCTGCAGTGGTCATTGCGTTCGGTACCTGCATCTGGTCTCGCAGCGTCTATTAGGGCATCGAAGAATTCTGTGATCTTCACCTCTCATGATGCTTTGAAATGCCGATGACGGCAATGTCGCAGAGATGGCAGCAATACCAAAGTAAGCAAATGTCGACGCAAGCCGAATACCTTGGAGCGTGAGGTATACGAGGCTGACGTTGACGTACACCTTGAGATCTGCACTAGCTCGACCATTCGAGTAACGTTAGGTGGCTCAGCTTGTGCTCCATACTACTGCTTTCGTTCCATATGTCACCCACCGATGACACGTGCTAGCGCTAGTAACACGCAAGTGGTAGAAGCGATGATGACCGACCACAGCAGAGATTTCCTCATTAGTAGGAAAAGTGATCACCATCCTTGACCATATAGCTCACGATAGCTTGCCTTCGCGATCCACGAGGATCCGATACAGCTACAAGCGCAGGCAGAATCAATAGTGATGACGGCCGCGTGTCATTCGATAAAGCCAAAACTTGAGCAGACTCGAAGAATATGAACGCCATTGCATGGCAGTCAGGTCGAGAAGCTGGCCACGAGTCGGCTGAGAACAGATCCGGTCAGCACGATGGTATTCAAGACTCGTAGTAGGCATCGTGGTTCGAAGGCAATGGGTGCGGCGGCCAAATCGCAAGCCGGCAGTATTCATGAGCGCAGAATTCGCCCGAAAAGCCGCCCTTGAAACCAGCCTCACTGTGCACCGAGACATGTGGCAAAGCGCAAAAGCTCTTAAAGCTGATGTTTGCTGTCCCTGAGTCGAACACAAACAGTCTCGCAGCTCTGCGCTCGTCGATCGATATGAACAACTCTGTGCAAGAGCGAGAACAAGAGCGAGCCTTAATGACTGACGCCATGAGGCTGCGGAATCTGCGACCAAAGCAGCCTGCAGGCTCAACTCGCTTGGCGACTTACACAGTGGCTCGCAGTGTACTAACCACCAAGACCGACTCGAAGTCTCGGTGGACTGACAGGCCCAGGGTCTTACAGAGACCAGCAAATCCTGCAGATGTCCAATACTTCAACTTTCCCAGCGGTGGTATAGAGATCAACCGGTTTAGCTCCTTCTTGAGATTTGCGTGGTTCATGCAAGAGACGCTCGGCCCAATGCTGCTGAGAGAAATCGAGAAGTATGTAGTGCTCCAGGATCCTGAAGAGGCGGTATGGTCTTTCTATCTGAGAGGAGAAGGCCCAGGCTGTCTTTATTTGCATCAGGAGATCACCCCACAGACCTGGAAGGTGTGCAAGCGCACAATCCTAGAGGCAAGCGGATCGAAGTTTTACTGGATCAAGGTGGTGCTGCACCTCCGCCATAAGAGCGTCCTCCAGAATGGGACAATTCCGCCCAGCAATGCCCGCGAGCCTATGCAAGAAGAAGAAGAGCGCGGATGGGCTTCCAGGCGATCTGTGGCAAGCAGGCTCGCTACCACTGCTCAAATGCCTCAGTGCATCGTGCTTTAGCCAGCGTCCGTCCTTTGTCACTGTCACGTACGCAATGCTAAGTGGCGGTATAGAGGGGCTGTTCCGGATAGCTGAAATGACAGTATATTTTCGGCTCAAAGTGCTGTGGATCTCCTTCTGTTTCTATCAATCTTGTGATGCATAACTACTCTTTTGTCGTAGCCGTGGTCCATATCTGCCGAATATAAATGGAATCGGAACTGTTAGCAATGAGACAAACCCAATAAGACTAGTCGCCCAGCCTGTCCCCAGCGCTTCATACATCTATCACGTGTCAGTGAGCGCCATTCTGAGCAAAATGCGGGAACACATACCTGCACTGCAAACAAGGGAAATGCAAAGGCAGCGAGATAGCGTAGAGAGGTATTGCTTGACCATGCACTGGCGCCATATATCGCACCATAGCAGTCCGTCAAGTAAAGCGAGGCGCAGGTAAAGACCAGTAGATTCCCGAAGCTGAAGAATCCCTCGGCAATGACAGGTACAATCCAATGGACAGAAGGTCTAGCAGACCAACCAAACCAAAAGAGCGAGACAGGAATGAAAGGAGCACCGATTTTGGCCACGAACAAGCGCTTATCCGGTGACATCTTCTCGCCGTTCTGCTTGGCTTTTGCGGCCTCCTTGGTCCAGTAGATACGATACGTGCATAGCATGACGACCAATCCGATGAGGCTGCCCACGGCTTGGCCGATATACGTAAGGCCTGTGCTGCCAATGCCGAAGCCGTAGACGTTTTGGAACACCCATGAGAAAGCTGCGAAAAAGGCGTTGAGAAGCCCGAAATTGAATGCGATCCAGAGATCGAATGCCGTAACAATTGGCTCGGTGAATAGCATGTGTATCGGCCTCGTAATGGTCTTGACCACGAAAAACTTAATCGTCTGGAGTAGGGTCCGTTCAGGCTCTTCCGGGCCTGGTATTCCGAGTTTCTTGGCTCTCTTTTTCAGGATTGTCTTCTTGTAGGTCTCTGACATTGGAATCGTGACCATCATCACGATGGCTATACCCATTAAGATGACCCATTGCGTCCATCTCCAGCTCTCGTTGATTGTCACAAATCCACCAATGACCGGACCGAAAGCTGGGCCCATCTGTACCATCGTCACGAATATTGACATAGGTCCTCCTCTCTTCTCAGGTAGGTAGAGATCTGAGATGGTTCCAGTCCCGATGCTGAGTCCAGGGCTGGAGAAAAGACCGGCGAAGAAGCGGCACACAATGAGTGACGCTATGCCTTGGGAGAATCCGGCGCCGAGAGTAAAGGCTGCGAACAGAGGCAGTGCTGACACATATACCATTTTCCGCCCATAGGTCTCAGACGTCGGAGCAGCGATTATAGGTCCAAAGCTCAAGCCAAGTAAGTAGAAGCAGAATGGCAAGATTGCAATGAATCTCGTCACAGAGAAGTCCCTCATGACTTGTTCGTGGCTGGGAGTGTATACCGAACTGCCAAAGGGACATAGAAAGCCAACTGCTGGAGGAATAAGTACATGATACAGCTTCTTGGGGGTGGCCCAATTCTGTTCAGGTCAGCATAAGATCCAACAAGACGTGCGTGAACATACTTGAGGATTGCCTTCGTCTTCCGGACCCCACCAATCATGGGCAGTTTTTCCCTCGTCTGAGCCATTACTGTCAGTAGGCTTCTCAGCCATGTCGGCCAATGGCACGTCGGCTGCGAAGCGGCAGCTTCACCGACTTGCTCGTGAGTGCAAAGAGAGATCAAAGATGGACCGTGAACCCGCGCATCCTACAAAGAGAAGCATATGAAGACAACGTGAATGATAGCCCTGAGGCGTGAGGTCTGCTGAATGCACAAGCATGTCTCACAGCGATACTTACGCGCACCAGATGCACGGTTAGATGACAGCTGCAGTGCCGTTGAGTGCTACTGGTCCAATCCTTCTCAGTAGAGCGCGCCCCGAAAAATGACGCGCTCGGATATGAGCTAATGCGAAGGTGCATGGTGATGATCGGCGAGCTTGAGTCCCAAGCCTTTCGGAATGCGCCAGAGGACCTCTCGGACAAGGGCTTTATCAGAGCGTATGGCATTGTGGCTGTGTAGCAGTGTCTACATGCCGGAGCGTGAGGTGTTGTGAATGATTATGGTCGAAATATGCTGAAAGCTCGAAGCGTTGTTGTTGTGTGGGAGAAAGTGCCAAGACCAATCCCTGCCATTCATTCAACCTCATCTGCTCACCACAACTTCCGTGACGACATCACCATTCATGTTCACTGGCGCCACGACGGCTTATCGACTGCTTCTTTATTCACATCTCGAAAGCTTAAGATCCATAAGCCTGGAGCCCTTTCTTGATTGGTAGCATCTGGGACCGCAGATGCGGCTAAACGGGCGACGCGATTCGGACACAGCGTCTCGTTGGCATTAAGCTCAAAATGGGTCGTGCACTTTGCCAGCAGTGCATCAGCACGCGTGCACCCGATGCTGTGGACTGGGAAAATGTGGCCCAACGAGCTGTTGATCTCGCTTGGGATCCGGAGCAACAGAAGATCTCGAGAGATCCCTCCAAGACATTTTCTCGGCATCAAGCCCATGGAGAGTAATGCCTCGATCTCAAGTAGTGGTCAGCGCAGTTCCGTAGCCTCCTACCGACCTTTCTAATTTGCTGAATCTGCTCATTCTCTTATCTGCTTGTCATTGGGAGTCTACAAGCAACAGTCCCTAATCATAGTTGCAGCATGGAGAAGGAGCTCAAGAAGCTATGGGCATCAGTGCTTGGACGGGAAGAGGCAGACATCGCTGACAATGCAGATTTCTTCGACATCGGAGGTGACAGTGTCTTAGCAATCAAGCTGTCAGGGGCAGCAAGCAAGAACGCATTCACACTCCCCTCCCAGACGATTTTCGACAAGCCTGGTTTAAAAGAGATGGCCAAGGCTATGAAGCCTAGGAAAGAGAGGAGCAATGAAGGAGACACATCTGCACCAGCACGAAACTTGATGGATTCATGGGAGATCATAAACCACTGCTTGGCGCAATGCGATTTGGCGAACGATGACCTCGAAGACATTTTGCCTTGCGTGCCATTCCAGGCAGAGCTCATGAGAGCAGGCCATGAATTGGGCGCGTGGATGTTCCAAGCTGTCTTTGAGGTTGGACAAAACAGCCTGGAAAGAGCGAAGCAAGTGCTGCAAATTGTGCGTGAGAGGGACCCGACGTTTAGGACAATGATAGTGCAACATGAGAGCGGACTGTATCAGGTAATATCAAAAGACCGGATTGACTGGGTAGAGGTTTCAGGCGAGCTGGAGAAGGTGAAAGATGCCCAGAGGATAAAACGCATGCAGTATGTCTGCCAATCAAACTCTATCAGTGATACGCTGATACTTTTAGTTATGGAGATCCATTAGGCCGGTACTGCATCGTCCATGATCAGGCCAAGACGTATTTGCTGTGGACGATGGTAAGCAAATGCATCGAAGCCGCAAGTCTCATCGCTGACCTGTGTCCAAGAGCCACGCAATCTACGATCGTTGGTCAAAGATGTCCTCGCTCTCCGACATCCAGCAGTGTTTCGCCGATCCCAAAACATTCGCTGCTAGTCCACTTAGACCGCCTTTCAAGGACTTTGTTGAAGCCGTCGGTGCTCAAGATCAAGCAGCAAGCTTGAAGCACTGGGAAAAGCAGCTCAGCGGTCTCAAAACTCATGAGCTTCTTTTCAAAGACGATCGCACGAGGCAATATTTGAATGCGAAAGAGGCTTATCGCAAGACTTTGGACTATACACCCATGAAAGGCTCCAAGCTTGGCTTTGATGCGCAAGCAAATGCAGCCTGGGCACTACTTCTCGCCAATCTGTCGAAGGCTGACGACATCTTCTTCTGTGCAATCAGGAGTTGTCGTCACATGGATGTCGAGGACGTTCAAGACATTATTGGTCCTCTGTGGTCCCTGGTACCATTTCGACGAAAGCTTCGCGCAGACCAGACACTGGACGATCTTCTCCAGCAAATCACTAAGACTACGACGCAAAGTATCCAGCATGAGCCCTACGGGATCCGGGCTCTCGACAAATTCTTTGGGCACAAGCGATATCTGCAAAGTATGTTGATGCCACAACCTCCACAACCAGACTTTGGCCAGACTATTCGTGCGGTCGACGACACCGGCTTAGAGCACAGTTTGAGGTCGGCCGAAGAAGAGTGGGTTCAGACGAGGGGACACTATGGCCTTTACATCACCTTAACACCGAAGCAAGGCGGTCAACTCGAGTTGTGGACACGTCACGACGAGCACTTCATTCCTCGAAACAGAGCAGAGGAGATCACAAATCAATACGCAGAGATGTTACAACAGCTTTGGAACAGTAAGTGTTGAAGCTGTCGGAAAGAATGAGCAATTCATATGAACTCACCATTCGCAGGCAACTGGAAAGATGTCAAAGTAGGCGACATCTGCAAACACTTGGGAAGTAAGACTGGTGGCGCTGCAAACGTTAACGGTAACAGCGATCGAAAGTCCAAGCCCTTGACATTGACTCATCTATTTGGGTCGCTGTCTGATGAACAGGAAGCACTCATCATTCCTGGAGAAGAAGACCTTGTCTTATCGCATCAAGGTTTACATTCTGTGATCGCACAGCTTCAGAATGAGCTTGCTAAGCTTGGCATTGAGAAAGGCTCGGCAGTTTCAATAGCACTACCGAACTCCCTTGAACTGATCGCGGTCTTTCTCGCAGCGACTTGGCAGAGAGGCATCGCCGCGCCACTCAATCCAGGTTACAAGCAAGACGAGTTCGAATTCTACATCGATGATCTGGGTTCAGCACTAGTAGTGGTACCAAAAGGTGCTTACGAAGACGATGGCCCGGCGATCAAAGCGGCACGGAAATACCAAGCGGCCATCGCCGAGTGCTATTGGGACGGCGAAATTGTGCTCGATGTCAAAGAGAAGGGCAAGCTTGAACAGGCTGGGAGTCAGGAATTGCTCGAAGCTGAGGAGGATGACATTGCTCTAGTGTTGCATACGTCGGGAACGACTGGTAGGCCGAAGGCCGTGCCTCTCAACCACAAGAACCTCATGTCAAACATCGCCAATATCTGTCGCACCTATAGCCTCACACCGGAGGACAGGACAATGCTGATCATGCCATTGTTCCATGTTCATGGCTTGTTGGCCAGTTTCTTATCGCCCCTCTACTCAGGCGGCGCTGCGATCGTACCTAAAAGCCTAGAGGCATCATTCTGGGAGATCTTCAACAAGCACAAAGCCAACTGGTACAGCGCAACGCCTTCAATGCACAAACTCATCTTGGGATTTCCGCCTCCTGAGCCTCTTCCCGATATCAGGTTCATTCGATCTTGTTCGTCGCAGCTCGCGCCGTCCCTGTATAAGCAGCTTCAGGAAGAATTTCAATGCCCAATCGTGGAGTCTTACGCCATGACAGAAGCCTCGCATCTCATGGCATCGAATCCTCTCGATGGCGAGCAGAAGCCTGGCAGCGTTGGTAAACCACAGGGCGTCGATATGGTTCTCCTTACTGCCGAGGGAGAAGAAGTATCTCAGGGCGAGGAAGGTGAGGTTAGCATTCGTGGCCCCAACGTCACAAAAGGCTACCTGAACAACGAAGAGGCCAACAAAAAGGAATTCACCAAGGAAGGCTTCTTCCGGACTGGTGACCAAGGCAAATTTGATGAGGACGGCTATCTGATATTGACCGGAAGATTAAAAGAAATGATCAACAAGGGGGGCGAGAAGATCTCACCCGTGGAGCTTGATAATACCATTTCACAGCATGAAGCGATCGCTGAAGTGGTGACTTTCGCAATTGACGATGAAGATTATGGACAGGATGTCGGATGTGCGGTGAAGAAAGCTGAAGGCAAGGAGCTCACAGAGAAGGAGATGAAGACGTGGATCACTGAGAAGATTTCAAGGCATAAGGTGCCGAAGAAGGTTTGTGCTGATGCCACATTTTGCACTCCATGCTGACAGTCGTTACAGATCTGGTTCTGCGAGGAGATTCCGAAGACTGCTACTGGCAAGGTCCAAAGGAGATTGGTTGCAGATGCCATGCTAAAGCAAGACAAGAAATGAGCGAACAAGAGTTGGCTCACAGAGAAGTGGCAAGTCTAACGTCTGGGGTGCCTTCTGGAAGATGGGCAGTAGGCCTGTAAACATCGCATCAGATCTCGAACAAATCGTATGCGACTTACGAGTGCTTCGCTGGGGAGTGAGAAATTCCTACCTGAGCTGACATCAATATAGGCCCGAAATCCAGGCGAACAGCACATCAACCCGGATCTTGGGATTGACGTCGTTCCTCCAATGCGGAGATTGCGGAGTCTTGTGGGGTGATTCATTTCTCTTGTCGATACCGAACGGCACTCAACGATACTCAACACTTCCAAGCTCTTCAATTGTGGACACGACCGGCCTTATGTCTCCTTGGATGAACATTTTGCCGACTTTGCGGCTCTTCTTTCGGCGTCACTCTCAGGCATGGTTTGCATGGAAGTGTAGGATTAGGTTCCCCTCACTTGGCATTTCTCCTTGGCAGGCATCATCAATCTGATTTCCGTGGAGACTACGCCATAGTTGTTCCTGCAGAAGTGAGAAGCTGCAATTTGTACGACACATCTTTGCTACAAGCGGAAAGAAAGCAAGCACTGACGGGCCGAAGTTACTCACACGCGTGCCATGATTGCAGAACATCGCGTGCAAGTGCGTCTTGGCCCAGTACCAATGCTGGATGGATTGATGTGACCATAGTATCATTCATCCGTATAAATAGCCGGGATGTAACTTGATCGCGATGGCTGTAAGCAATTTCTCCATTCCATTGCTGAACGACATGTTGCAACAGTTCTTTGCTGGAGCTGTTTTTGCAGCATCTACTTCCGCAAGGGCTTTGATTCCCCGGCAAGCGAACTCTGTCTGTCCAGGATACGCTGCCAGCAATGTACAGACACACGACACCGGATTGACGGCATCCTTATCGTTGGCTGGACCAGCCTGCGATTCCTATGGAAAGGACATTGAGAATCTTAAATTGATCGTGAATTACGACTCTGCAAATCGACTACACGTCAAGATCGAGGACGACCCTTCTATCGCCTATCAAGTGCCAACTTCTGTCTTCCCAGCTCCAGATGGCTCTTCCCCAGTCTCTGCAGATGAGTCCGCTCTTGAATTCGAGTGGACAGAGACTCCATTCAGTTTCTCGGTCAAGAGGCGCAGCAATGGCGAAGTCTTATTCGACTCATCCGCAGCACCTCTGATCTTCCAAGATCAATACCTCCGTCTGCGGACCAGCCTTCCCGTCAATCCCAACCTGTATGGGCTCGGCGAGCATTCAGACAACTTCAGGCTTAATACCACCAACAACACGCGGACCCTCTGGAGCCGAGATGCGTACGGCATTCCAGCTGGCACAAATCTTTACGGAAATCACCCTGTGTACTTCGATCACCGTGGCGCAGATGGAACACATGGAGTATTTCTGCTGTCCAGCTCAGGCATGGACGTCAAAATTGACGTGACCGAAAGCGGTGACCAATATCTGGAGTACAATCTCATGTCTGGCATACTAGATCTGTACTTTGTCGCCGGTCCATCACCAATCGAAGTGAGCAAGCAATACGCAGAGATAGCTCATTTACCGGCCATGATGCCGTACTGGGGATTCGGCTTCCACCAATGCCGTTATGGCTACAGAGACTTCTACGCTATCGCAGAGGTAATTGCGAACTATTCAAGCGCTAACATTCCCCTCGAAACGATGTGGACGGATATCGACTACATGTACGAGCGCTACATCATGACTACAGACCCCGATCGTTTCTCGCTTCCGAGAGTACGAGACATTGGTGAGTATCCCCTTGTGTATAAGGCATGATTCCGAGCGGACTGGTAAGACTGAGCCAGCAACGTCAGAGATGGCAGCACTGTCTCAGCGCCAGGCTAGGAGTGCCTATTGTTCGAACTATCGCTGACCCTTATACCCATTGCTTCAGTCAACTACCTCCATGAGCATGACCAACACTACATCGTCATGGTGGATCCAGCGGTTGCCTATCAGGAGAAAAAGTATGACGATCTACCTTACGAGACATTCTTGACTGGCCAAGATAAGGGCTATTTTGTACAGAAGAACGGAACTACCTACAAGGGTGTAGTCTGGCCTGGTGTTACTGCCTTCCCTGATTGGTTCCATCCTGACGTCCAAGAGTATTGGGACAATGAGTTTGTCAACTTCTTCAACGCCGAGACGGGTGTGGACATCGACGCACTTTGGATCGACATGAATGAAGCTGCCAATTTCAACTACTTTGGAGAGAACCCAGAGGAGACTTTGGAGGAGAGAGGCTTCCCGCCCACTCGACCAGCTTTGAGGTCTCAGCCGAGACCCATTCCAGGTTGTAAGTGAAGTCAAATGCCCTTTTGATGGTGGCAAAGTAGCTGGCAGAGAAGAGGTGCTAACGGATATTCTGCATCATAGTCGGTCCCGAGTTCCAGCCTGGTGCCCAGCCATATCCAGCTGATGACTATGCCTACGCGCCGCCATGGCTCGCTCCAGACAGCAATCCTGGCGACAACAAAAAGGTGAAGCGATCCGTCAAGACCTCCGCTGCTACTTCGAAACGACAGGCAGCGGCCTCGCCTAGTGGAGCCAGCGTGATCGGATACCCCAATCGCAATTATCTTTCCCCTCCTTACCAGATTGACAACGAGAACACATACGAGGACTATGGTGGTCTCTCGAACTTCACACTTGATACGGACATTATACATTATGATGGCCATGTCGAGCTCGACGTGCACAATCTTTATGGTACAATGATGAGTGAAGCATCTCGTCACGCAATGCTGGCTCGTCGACCAGAGCGTCGTCCCATGGTCATCACTCGATCCACATTCGCCGGTGCTGGCCGCAGTGTTGGCAAGTGGCTCGGAGACAATCTCTCGACATGGGAGCTGTACCGCAACTCGATCCAAGGAATGCTTAACTTCGCAAGCATTTTCCAGGTGCCAATGGTCGGAAGTGATATCTGTGGCTTTGGCGCAAACACGACCGAAACGCTTTGTGCTCGCTGGGCTACTCTCGGCGCTTTCTATCCTTTCATGCGCAATCACAATGGTGACACTTCGATCCCGCAAGAGTTCTACCTGTAAGTCATAGGGTACCCAGAGCCTTAGCTCGTTTTTGTGCTAACGGCGTGATAGGTGGGAAACCGTTGCAGATGCCGCTCGCGGTGCTCTTGACATTCGGTACCGATTGCTGGACTACATCTATACTGCCATGCACAAACAGTCGAAGGATGGAACACCACTGCTCAATCCACTCTTCTATCTCTACCCAGAGGACAAGAACACATTCGGAGTCGAGCTGCAATTCTTCTACGGCGATTCTCTCCTGGTGTCTCCAGTGACCGAGGAGAATAAGACAAGCGTTAACATATACTTGCCTGAAGACCGCTTCTACAGCTGGGGTAGCTGGGACATCGTGGAAGGCACAGGCGCCAATGTGACATTGAACAATATTGGCTTCACTGAAATTCCATTGCATGTCAAGGGCGGCTCCATCCTCCCAGTAAGGAAGTCGTCCGGATACACAACCACAGAGACCCGCAAGCAACCGTTTGACATCATCGTGGCACCTGGCAAAGACGGCAAAGCCAGTGGTTCGCTGTACCTCGATGACGGCGATAGCTTGGAGCAGACTGCAACTTCAGAGATAACATTCACCTACGAGAATGGCGTTCTTGATGTTGGTGGTACCTTTGGGTACACAGCTGAGAACAACCGTATAGCCTCAGTCACTGTACTAGGCCTCCAAGCTAAGGGCGGACGACCTTCGTGGAGGAAGGGACATGGAGGTGGACGAGGACAAGGCTGGAAGCAATGCCGTAAGAACGAATGGTCTCACGACAGCGAGCGCGGTGTGACCACGGTGCATGTTAATCAGCTCCTTGATGGGGAGCTCTCTGTGAGCCTATAGGTCACGACTAGATCATGAATCAAAATAGATTTTACGATATTGATACATTGTG
Source organism: Pseudocercospora fuligena (assembly GCA_014298035.1). NCBI lineage: Eukaryota > Fungi > Ascomycota > Dothideomycetes > Mycosphaerellales > Mycosphaerellaceae > Pseudocercospora > Pseudocercospora fuligena. The sequence goes on from JABCIY010000175.1 coordinate 867,751, forward strand.
CTGATGGAGATGTGCGCAAACGGTGCCGAATAGGATGAGTTTAGGTTTCACTTTGACCATTCGAGACAGGATACATTGCCCAGCCTAGCATTTCGAGAAAGCTGTGGAAAGGTCATTCGCTCATCCCTCGAGAGAGAGATCTTGTCTGCCTCTCAGAGCTCAAGGCTACACTATTCTGTTTTTCGTGGAGTGTTTCAATTATTTTCGAACATGTACACAGCTAAGATGGAACACCCTCGTAGTCCCAGCCATCATCGCCCCTTCTTCGCCTTCTCTTGGCGGTTTGTCTATTTCCTGCACATTTTACACAGATTGTGAGTACTGTCAATACCAATACAATGATTCCACCAACAACAGGAACTACAATAGTCCTTGTCTCCTGACCGGGAGGACCTTCGTACGGACACGATGTGTTTTGACCAACGACCCAGCACGTGGCCACATCTAGATCGTTGAAATTGAGCCACAGAAGTGGACCGTCATCGTCATCGTCAGAATGCTCAGTGCGAACCCTCTGCCACGTAGAGAGCAGGTGAGAATTCTCTAGAGCTGTTCGTGGTGTGTCGAATGTTTGATTATCATCGCAGGCTAGCTCTACCCTGTCATACGGGGCGTCTGCATCGCTAATTGCCCATTGGTATGGCGCATTCCCGATCCGACACGCGGCGTAGTGTGATTCACTGCAATCGGCAGCTTGCCAGAATCCTGAGCTGGAGTTCAAGGCTGCGCAGCGGTAGTCACTGTAATCGTCCAGGGCCGAGGCGTTGATGGGCTGGCCAGACGCCCATGACCATATACTAGACTCCGCAAAAGCTTGATATGGCCTGAAGTCTCGGTCGGCAGTGACGTTTTTCAATGTATAATTCAAGACCGGAGAGATGCCACAGCGGACCAGATTTTGTCCTTGCTGGACAATATAGCCAAGCTGCTGCGGAAGTGCATCAGTGTTGTTGCCCAGAGACGACACGGCCCAAGAAGAATTGGCATTTGCCACAGAAGTAGAAGCGGCATCGAAGAAGCAGCCACTCGTGACATTTCCATCTGCTGCCAGCGTAACGTCTGGCGCAGATTGCAAATAGCCTTGCGGAAATATAACATCTTCATCGGCTGTGAAGTTGTAGTTCTGCATCTGTGGATCTACATCTCCAAAACCGACGAGTACTCGTTTGGCCTGGGAAAGCTCAATGTAACTCTCACTCGGCCAGCCATCAGGAGTCGATATGGTACTGCCCGTGTTGTCCACCTCGAAGTACGCCGCATCTGGCTGCAAGTCTGGAGTGACAGTGAACCAGCTTCGACTGCTATTGAGATTCGCTCTTTGACTCAGCAAGTCGGAGAACGGATAAGTGTATACGGACATATTGCTTGAGATGATCGAGCTTAGGAGTGAGCTACCTTGAGGAAGCTCATCGTCATTAGGTTGCTCTGCACTACCAGTTGGATCTGATGCCGGAGATGCAGCATGTAGATTCAGAATGAGTGCCACTGTGGTAGCGTTCAGGTCTGTTTCCGTACTAGCCAGATGTGCCGAGACGATGCTCACTAAAAGTGCAAAATCGATCGTGGGAGAGCATAGATAGGGCCCTGCTTGGAGCAAGACTGCATCATCGTCAGAGCTTTGAGAAGAGCCTGGACTGGAGCCCGTCGCCAAAGAAGTCGTAGATGGATTTGCGTTGAGGGTTGCTGTGGTCATTGCTGAGCTAGTCACAGTGCTAGCTACCTGAGAGGGAAGTGACAATGTTTCCGTAGCCTGCCGTGGAGCCAGCTCCATATATGTCGCTGCTTCTCGGCCAGTGATTATGCGATTCGAAAGACTGGTCGCTGTGTTCAAAGGCGTTGCTGCTACGCTTACGGAGGTAGTCAAGACATCGCCGGCATCTCCCAATTGAACCGGGCAGAGCGACCAACGACTGCGACTAGCATCCCAGTATACATCTGCATCAAACCTTCTGTATCCGGCCACCAGGAGATTCGAAAGGCATTTTGCGGCCGCTATGTCTTCATACCGATTGTTTGCAAAACACGCTGCTTTGGTGGCGACGCCAGCATACGTGACGAAATTCAAAGGCACTCGAAGGCCTACATCGCGTTGCGACTGCACATGGGCGTCAGCGCATGCACGCACATATGCGTAGAAAATTGCTCACAAGATAGCGCACGAATTGAGTCGTGTTGAGTATGTCATCTGGGGCGTAGAGCAGCGACATGACCTGGGTCGGCGCCAAGAGGAGATTTTACTTTATTGCAAGAATGCATTATACATTACACAGCACGAGAAGTGAAATCGCTGCGAGCTGACAATGGTTCACAAGATGGCATATAGAAGATGTTGATGGCAAAGCAGGGCTGTCGTCCGGCCTGGCAAACCTGGCAGGTGGGACAGAGCCGCTTCGGCATCAGCCGGAAGAGACTGTCCTCTTCTCTCCCTTTGCTTCACGAACTTTCACGACTCTCATCAATTTTGTCCGAATTGACAGGATGTAAACTTCGAGCAGTCACTTTGTCACTTCGTGCTCTTCACGCTGGCTGATGTCTCTCTTCTTGCCCAGGGTCTTCAGCAGCGAATTCCAGTGTGCCGGATTGGCCGTTTCTGACCGAGCGTACGATGCACGATAAACGACAGCGATGATGATGGCACCGCCGGGGTCAGAACGCAGCCCCAATCACTTGCAAGCGGAATATCACGTCAGCGAACGTCTCGAACAGGTATCACAACAGATTCGGCGTGCTGCAATTTCCCTTGAATCCTGTTGACGACTCTGAGCGTTTGGGCAGACCGAAACGAGCGAGATGGGGCCGTTCCAGCTACCGGTTTAGGCGTGCAAGCCCCCGAACCGAGCCTTGGGTGTTTGACCGTTTACCGACCATGCGAATGTTGATCGCAACGTTGCGGGTCTCTCCACGGGCGCGCGCAACGGCCCTCTAGATCTTGAAGATACTAAAAAGCTGTTTACGGACATGTCTTGAACGTTGAGCTTAAAAATCGATCTACAGCTCCACTGAGAAACGGCTCCTCAACTGTGCATTGAGCGGCATGCAATCTCCGCCATGACAGGCGTTGTAAGAAAAAATAGTAGGAACTGCAGTGATGGAGCCGTGGGCGTTCATCATCATCTTGCTACGCACATGCTCAAGTTTTGAAGACACGTGGGCTTGGTGAGGGTGAGGTAGGATGGGGAGACCAACTTGCCAGGGCATGCTGGCGGGTAAGGCATCAGGGCTCTGATGTCGAACGATGAACATGTCTGCTCCCGTTGCCTGTTGTAAACGGCGCGATGGTAGATCTTGTACAGGGTAAGGACGACTTTTGTCAAGTATCAGGCTCTCTGTATTAATCATATTGTAGCAGTTTGTGGTATCTCTGTGCAAAGACTGCTGAGCTCTCCTAGGCTCAGCTACAACTCCTTCGCTGTGCTCAAACGCTATCATCAACCAAATGAACAACATTGCCTGCTCGTTGGGTATAGTCCTGGAAACTCCCTCCAAATTCAAAGGTACTGTACAAGAACAACATGTACAAAAGCTGGATCTTCAAGGAAATCTGTCGTTTAATGCGTAAGATTGGACAAGCTCATCTTGTCCTTTGGTGAATCATCTGGAGATGGTGCTGATGGAATTGGAGTGGCCATGCGAGAGTCGATGGCCAGATGGGTCTTTCTGTCGTGTGTCTGGATTCTGTTGTTTCCGCCTGGGAGTCCGTTCATTGGAGTCGTCGGCAACTGCTGGGCGATTGGATACGCCGAATGTCTTCTCTGAACTTGTGGCGCCTGCATCGAGTAATTCTGTGTCAGGTGTGCTTGTGACAGTGGCGATGGCTGTCTCGGTTGAGAGGGCAAGAACGCCGTTGGAGTGGGTAGCGATTGTGGCTGAGGCATGAAAGGCTCCTGGAGCATGGGAGTGTGCTTCCGCATGTCGTGGTAATGGTCCATGGGCATTCCCTGGATTGTGAAATCTGTGTCTTGCACAAAGGTGCCAGGCACACCAAGACGTAGCATTGGAGCTGAAGAGCGGCGACGGTCTTCTCGGGCACCTGCAAGAGGTGGCAGTTCTATGCCTGCAGGGCCGTGGTGAGGTGATCGTGCTGACATCGAAGAGCAGTCAGAAACGAGGGAAGGCGCGCCGTCTGCAGACATGTTTGAGAAGGCCGAAGGCGATGGTAGTGGCTGCTCGACCATACGACCAAACGAGGCCATGTTCTGTGGGAAGCTCATTTGGTGGGGTGGGTGAGCGTGAGGGTACATTTGCTGGGCGAAATACTGCGTTGGCATCATCTGAGGCGGATTCCAGCCGTTGGGCAGCGGTTGCTGCATCGGCGGTGGTGGTGGCAGGCTTTGGATTTGAGTGTGCGTGTGAGTTGGCTGTTGGTGGCGGATCTCATAATCTGCTCGGCGTTGCTGCTGGTTGCGTCGACGTCTGTTCATACCACCATTCCACCAGTTCTTGACTGCGTTGTCGCTGCGGCCGCGAAGTCTCCTGGCAATCTCTGCCCATCGCTTGCCCATTTCAGCAACCATCTGCTCGATGAGAATTCCCTCCTCCAGGGTGATTGGGTCGTGATTCAGATTTGGTTTGAGGTTCTGGTGATAACGCTCTCTGCACTGCTTGGGGGATCTCGTTTGAATGGTCGTTGAAATTCGCACCCAGTTGTGAGCTCCGTGGACCTGGACGAGGTGAAGCAGCATTTGATCTTCTGTCTGCGACCAAGGGCCGCGCTTATGTTGAGGCATGATGGCTGCGGATAGGCAAGGTGAGTTCTCGAAGTTGCTATGAAGTGATATTAGTCGATTGCCATCGAAGACGAGTGAGTCGTGGATAGATACCGATGGTGAACGTTGACTGACTTGTACAACAGTGACGGTGAAGCGACGACTTAGAGCCGTTGTATTGCGACAGATGGCGTTGGAGAGTGAAGCGCGGCGACGTTGATGGTCTCAAGAATCGAGATGGGTCCAGGTTAGGGAATATGTACAACCGATGGCGGTTGATCTGAGTGCCCTTTTAAGGCTGAATTAGGCAAAGTGAATTGGTGAAAGCAGCAAGGTAATTAGAATTAAGTTTGGTCTGTTGATTAGACTTTCGTTCTTCCGAGAGCATAAAAATCCGATGAGTGGAGATCTGAATGAGGGGCACAACTTCACACAGTTGTAACGAGGCAGATCAAGAGCAGGCAGGTTACATGAGTGAGGTCGTCGTTGTTAATTGTATAGCAAACGTCCAAAAGGAGGTTCAGCGGCAAAAAGTGAGATGTACACAGTATAATTGTCGGACCAGCGACGAGGTGTATATCAACCACGGTCGGCTCAATGGTGATGTGTGATGAGTTGAAGTACTGCTCGAGTATGGTGGTATGAAAAGCCCGTTCCAAAGTCCACTCTGCTGGTCCGCGATGCAGACAGGGGCCATGGACCCGCTTCAATGCAGCCAGGGATCTACCCATGTCAGTGCATGTGGTCAACGCCGCTTGCAGGGAACCCGATGGTATGCTCGGATCTGTCCTTCTGACCAGGGGTACGAATCTATATCGTGAAGCGACGAGAAATACCGAGTGCTCTGATGACAGCATCGCCGCAAACATCAATACATCGCGTGCAACCCGGTCAAGGAATCGGGACACCTCACAGTCTGAACGGAAAACTGCACGGGAGACGCACAGTGCATCGCGCTGCATCTTGCACCTACCAGGACTCTCTTGTGATCACACTTTGGCCGAGCTCGCACAGGCTTTTGAGCGTCATGATCACTGTCCACATGGCGGCATAGCTTCGAGCCGTACGATTCATCTGTCCCTTCCTCTGCCCTCTTAGTCAAGCCATGCTCCTGTCTCACTTCGAACCCATTGTCCCCAAAGGCTGCGGGGCAAGCCGACCGTCAACTCTCCTCCTGAAGCATTTTTAGATGGTTCGGGATGGTTGTGCTGCCTTGTGCTTCCATCATCAGGGTCATCATCATTGAATTGCAATCCTCTCTGCCGTAATGGACCGATGGATTCTGAAGAGGATCGAGTGCTCATGGAGATCTGCCGACTGCCCCTTAAGCCATCTGATACCCGACTTGCATCACGTCCGGATTTGAGGCAAGAGTGATCATCGCACCGAAGCCTGCTCAGAGTTCGGCCTTGCTCGTCAGCGACAAGTTGCTGGGTTGTATATTAGAACAACATGGGAGGTGCTGCTGGCCTCAATTCTGATGCAATACCTGCTGCATGCAAATGACTGCAGCATTAATATTCGCAATACAATGCAGCTGAAGATGGCATTCTATTCCAAATTCTGAATGGCAGAAAGTCGGCAAGATCTTGCACATTCCGCGATCGGTTAGTGCCTGCTCGCTTCTTTCGACGTGATTAAAACATCCTGGCATTTTTCTTCTCAGCAACTACACCTCATCAACGATGACAGCGTGCGTGCATGCAAACGAACGACGCGACGTGCATTGTTGTGTGATGATTTGAGATTCGGCATTCAGGACGAGTCAGTGTGTGCTCGAACAACCCACCTTACACGGGTTTCCTTGCTGAGACACATGGGAACTCTCCGTACTGGCTTTACCATGGTCCAGGAATACCTCAAACATCGAGTTTGAGCTTCAAGGTTTCTCTTGGGGCTCTTGATTCGACATCAAGTCGATACCCACCTGCGGCGCCTTTGTAGTGGTCTTCTCAAGCTTACAGTATTGTCGTGGACAGCCTTCTTGCGGAGGATTTTCGCTGGCAAGCCGACAAGCAATCAGCAGCGACCAGCCCCTGTCAAAGCGCCGGACGGCAGATCGTCTGGGACAAGCGTTGCGCTGAGAAGATCTTCGCTTCATCCTTGTCACAACCTTCCTCTTTTCAGCCTTTTTAGACGAATGCTCTCCAGGCATCCGGAGTGATCGCGTCACGAGCATGTACGTTGTGCATACTGCACCAAGATATCCATGCTGGCTTAGATCCGATGCTTGCTTGCTGCCTCCGAATAGGCGAGCTCAGTAGCTGTGAAAGGCATTCGCAGGAGGCTCTCGAAGACCACTACTCAGTCTCTTACATGCCGGCAACACCAGCACATTGACTCTGGTCCGTAATGCCGACCAGTGTTCTATCAACGTCGCTGTCTCTAACGCCTCGGCGCCCTAAACCAATGCACCTGTCGCGGGCCGCAAAGACGTTTTCACTTCGTCCTGCTTTGCTCTAGCGCAAAGCTTAATACTGCATACCCGTCAGCTGCCTCGTGGAGGCTTTGAGCTTCTGCATGTTTTGAAGCTGCTACAGACGTGGAGCCATAGCAATACTTTGGCTGATGTGCCTCCAAGGTGCATCTCTGCATCTTGCAGTTCGACCTTCTGCACTGTCGACGGCTGCGTGAAGCGAGCATCGTCCCGATGCATGCTGTGGCACACACCAGGCGGCCGCTCAGATCGCACTATCGAATCGTAGCGGACGACCCCTTGCTCACTTGTCACACAGATGATGGGCAACGGTGCATCTGCCCTGCACAGATATCAGCCCCAATTGTGGACCGACCAGCAACGGTTTTAACGACTATACCATTTGACCTACACCATAGCACGAACTTTTAGTGAAATTACGCTGCCACGAAAAGGCCTGAGAAGTACGACATAGACCCAATCGAAGCACTGAAGAACTTCGCTGTGGCAGACTGCACGCACCCAGTCAAGTAGGGGTCTAATACACTTACACATTCATAACTGGGGCGCGAGGTGTAAACACGTTGGCAGCGGGATGATGCCATTGCATTTCTTCAAAAGAATACTGCAAGTATGCCAGTGACCACGATCGCATATTGCAGACCGGGATAGCGGTGCTTTTGCTCGGATGACGGTCATTCGTTACCACTCGGGACGTAGATTATGCTGCACCGCGGTGATCAAATCAGCCGGAACACCAGTATACGGACCCCGACTTCATCAAGTCATGCCGCCTCAAACAGAAAGACATACATCAAGCTGGGAAGGATTACGCCTTGGTGACATTCTGATTCTAAAAGTGTCTTGTCCAAAGGACAGAGTGAACAGTTGACTCGCTGCTTCCAAGGAAATTCGAAGGCCTTGTTCTCCAGAAGGTGCATCAGACTGCCACGGATTCAATGAGGGTCGCGGCAGAGGATACCAGATTACCGAGCGCAATTCTCCGATGTTCTCCGACCGTTATGAGTTCAAGAATGGTTCCTGTCGTGCCTGTCTGGATATCCGCGCTGACTACCTCATGTACCAGCTAGAAGACTTTCTTGAATAAATTGCGCTGCGCTCCTTTGCCTATGCCGCGAAGGATTGCACTGTGCTCATTTCTGTGATCCGCAAGGAGCGCAAGTTCACCTCAATCTGCAGCGCACTGCTCGCTGAATCACTGCGTAACTGGTGACCAATCCCTTGAGTCGTCACTCAAGCGTTAATCTTACCTCGGCAGTAATGAAACTATTAACGCTGTCTCCAGTTTGTCGTCGTCGACTTGCTGACGGTCACGGCCCAGCCACTTACATTTCCCACGGTACCAAAAGCGTCAGCTCGTCCAACATCCACGGCCTCAAACCAGGTATCATCTTACGCCCAACCTGAATACAAGCCGATCGAGAACAACAATCGAATGAGACGGGGCGTCGGTCCGGTGACAAAAGCGGGTATCTCTATTCCCAATGACATAATTCTCACAAGCTGCTGTGAAGCGAACGATTTCCAATATCGCCCAAGACCAAGAAGCGTCATGACTGACACCTTCCCAAACTCCAAATTCGTGAAAACATGGAATAGTAAAAATCCTAATAACTCCTTCGCTCATGCTCGAAATCGAACTCAAGAGGTCGACGCGCCCTTCCTTGGGACCTGATCAAGCCAAATATCGCCACCTTCGCCATCAACCCAACGTTTCCAAGCTTCTTCGTAAGCATCCTCGAGATCTCGAACCCATCTCTTTGTGTCGAATAGCGCGCTCTTCCATCGTGCATGGAATAGCATTTTCCGAAGGTCCATCAGCCTGCCGTGGCCAACGCCTTTTCCACCTTGAACATAAGAGAATGATTTACCAAGAGCAACCGCCTTTTCCTCGTACTCTTCTTCGCTGGCAGCAATGAGCTCCTTAGCAGCCCGTTCGCCCTCAGCATTCTTGGGAAGAGCGCCTTTCAAGATGCTGGCGGCCATGCGACTGCACATCTTGTAGGAATATCGTGGAAGTGTCAATAGTGGCGTGCCACTCCAGAGCACATCAGCAGCAGTTGTATGAGCATTGCACTCAGCTGTGTCCACCACCAAATCACAAATTCGAGCTCTCGATATGTGAAGGTGCTTGGGTGCCACGTCCGTGAAGATGACACGCGAAGCAACCTCAGCTCCTGCCCACATCCGTGCTGTTGCTAGCAAATGTGACTCGCCAAGATCAGGAAAGCGAAGGAGCCATAAGATGGAATTCGGCACGCGTGCAAGGATACGTAGCCACGTACGGAAAGTCGTGGGCTCGATCTTGTAGAGCTGGTTGAAATTGCCGAAAATGATGGTGTCGTCTGCAAGTTGAGGAAACAACTCTTTGCGCATCTTCCACCGTCGTCTTTGCTCCTCATCCCAGTCAAGTGGCCGCTCGTGTGCATCGGGTGCGCTCTGCTTGTGGTCACAGCAGAAGAATGTGTCTCGACAGTAGATGATGTTCTCACCGTACACCCAGTCATCGTTCTCGCTTGCACTTTTCTCGTCTTGAAGCTTGTCTTCCAAGTCCACGTTCCTGCGCCACGGCCGTAAGGTATCAACAGGCACGGCTGTCTCATCCGCGAGGAGATAGTCGCACCATTCAGCACCCAGTGTTCCTGCAAATCCCATAAAGGACATCTGAATAGGAGCCGGCCGGGCGGCGAAGACTTCATTGCGAGCGCCGCGTGTGTACCCGTTGAGATTCACCAGGATGTGGATGCCATCTTTCACGATTTGGTTGACCAGCTTTTCCGCGGACCAGCTGCTTGCGTCATGAAAGACTGGTGCTTCGCTCTGGATTTGCTGCCGATGGATGGAGTTGTCACTAGCTGTCGTAGCATAGCAGTGTGCCTCGACACGGTCCAGGTCATGCATGCCAAAGACTGACTGCATCAGATGCGCCAGTGGGTGGTTGTTGAAATCGGAGGATACATAACCAACGCGTAGACACGGCGAGGGCGGTTTCGGGGGCGGATACACCTGCTGTGGAAGCCATGGCGAACGAAGGGTTGACACCGAAATTCTTAGGCCGTTGCGCTGCGATATGAGGCGGATCTGCTTTGCCGACATTGGACAAGTGAAAGTGTGAAACGGCAAGACTGTCGGCGCTGTGGGCACGAACAGTGCTGCTGGCAGTTGCGGCCTATTATAGCTTGTCGGGGTTCGTTGTCGCTTCTTCACGTAGAGATCGTGATACCAGTGCCAGCCAATGCGCCTCGTTGCACGCTCCACAAGTCTTGTAATCCGGGCACCCTCCCACCTATGTCCTGTCCATTCAGATAGCATCTTCCGTAGGCTGCGCTCTCGTTCAGCGACCTCATCACGGCGTCCGTCCAAGATGGTGAGTTGCTGGACCAGGTCTTCAAGTGATGTCTTATTCAGTGACCCCCGACCCCAGGTCTCACCTTCCGCGAGTTGTTTCTCGACAATGTCAATGACTCGCTTGATCCAGCCCGAGCTGCTCGCGCCAGCCTGCCTGGCATCCAGGAGCATGCCATTAGTATCGACGTGCCATCTATCTCTCTTGCCACCATCTTCAGCGATACCACCACGAGCTTGCCATCCGCAGACAGAATTGAGTGCATTCGCCAGGCCACAGACGGCTTCCGCAAAGTCTGGATTTACCTCAACGGCTCGCTTGTAGTACACAATGGCATCGCTGATCCTGCCCTTGTCCTTGACGGCATTTGCGAGGTTCGCGAGAGCGATGTCGAATTTGCCGTCACAGCTTACCGCGCGCTCGTACATATTAATAGCCGCATCGAGCTGACCAATGTCCTTGAGTAAGCTGCCAAGATTAGTGTATAAATGCGCATGTTGCTGGTCTAGTTGCAACCCGTAGTTGTAATACTGGAGGGCAAGTGCAACTCCGCTCCCTGGAGCGACACCAGGAATATCAAGCCGTTGATGCGGCGTTGTTGGCGAAGGGGCGGTGACTTGTTGCACGCTTGCCAGGAGAATACCAACGTTATTCGCGGTAGACGGACTAGGCTGAAGAGACAGGGATAGGTAGTACAGGGCAAGAATATCCCGGACGCCATGAGCAAGTGGCGTGACCCCGACAGACCGGCTTGCATTCGACATGCCATCCTGGAAGATCTTGGCGAGCGACAACAACGAGTTACTCGTTGTTGAGATAACTGCTTTTCTGGCAAGACTCTGAGGGCCGCCTGCCACATAACGCAGACCAGGTAGCTCGCCAATGTAAGGGAAACACAACTTCGCAGTCGCAAGTGCCTGCTCAGGAGACAGGAGGACTGGCTCTGGAGATAGCGGTCTCCGCGCTCCTTGATGAGGTAGACGTTGTTGAGCGGTGGATGTGACGACTGACAGAATGTGATGGACTAGTCCTTGAATGCCTTCCAGATTTCTGCCAGCAGCGATGAGCACAGCGTCCTCGAAAGCTTTGGCCGCGCCGCCATTGTCACCTAGGCCATAAAGCATATTGCCTTTCGCATGGATGAGAGCCAGGATCCGCCCATTATCGCACCCAGGAATGGCGAATCCGCTTGACCCAAAGCCTGGCTCCGATGACTCCGCTGCGTGCCGCGTATCCAGATTGAAGCCTTCGTTGTCCACATCAAAGTCATAGGATATCTTGTCAGACTGCTCTGAAATGGCAGGTGATCTGCTGGCGGTCGATGAGGTCTCACTTTGTCGATCTGAAACCTTGAGGGTTTCTGCGCTCTTAGACTGCCGCAGACAACGCTCAACATACTCAATAACTTTGATAGCGTCTTTGCTCCTCTGATCGTTGCAAAGGAGACCGACCAGATGCTCCACAGCTTCGAAGTGATTTGGCGCAGCCTTGACGACTTTCTGCCAATGCCTCTCAGCTTCTTGACGTCTTCCGAGCGCAAGCAACGTAGCTGCAAGATTTGATGTTGCCTCCAGGTGCTTGGAGTCGATCTCTAGAACCTTTGTGTACCAGCGGAGTGCTTTCTGGTAATTGCCTAGCCCATAGGCTAGACAGCCGCCCAGATGCATCCCATCTATCCATTGCCAATTGGCCTCTTCGCAATTTTTGGTAATCAGTGCTAAGGCTTGAGTGGCGCGTGAAGGTGGAGAATCGTCCTGTGGAACGGGAGGGAGAATGCTTGCAATGGAAGATCCTGTTGAGCGACGCAAAGTTCGGTGCCGGTCAGGTTGCTGACTGGCAGGCTGAGATAAATCCTGCTGGCCAGCTCTCTGATACTGGTCATGCGATGCACGCCGCTGATATTCGTTGTCGAGGAACTGAACGCCGCCTGGTGAGTATGTCTGGGGAGTACCTGCTTTTGGTGTGCTACTGTCGTCTTGCTGAGTCTCTGGTGCTGATTCTGGACGAGCGGAGTCAACAGATGAATTCTCCTCGACTTTCCCGCTCTGAACCTCGCCATCACTTTTCGCTTTCGTAAGTTGCAACAAAGATCCAGCTGCTGATGCTTTTGGTGGCTTTGGGTAGAAGCTTGGGCGTGGCGGAATATGCTGCTGGCCATGTGCATGTCTCGCTTGCTGCTGCTGACGCCGTGTGTGGTGGATAAATGCTAGCAATTCCCTGTACTGCTGCAGGGCCCATTGAAACGTTCTGTCGCGCTGTCGGCCATTCGGAGACGAGGACCCAAACTCGTTCTCAACTGTTTGATCGATTTGGAGACCATTTGAGCCGCTTTGAGGAGCCGGTTGCAATGCCGCAGCATATCTGCTGTCCGGAACCAAATGCCCCGAATTAATGTATCCTAGTCCAAGTGGGTTGGTCGGTTGATTGCCTGGCGAATATAGCTGAGGTTGAGCAAATGGACTTCCACCAGGCATGGCCGCGAAGGAGATGGCCTGCTGCTGCTGTTGCCACAAATTGGCTTGATATGCAAGCTGAGAGCTCGGCAAAGAACCGTGAAAGCCGGATGGGGAGTGGGCAGCATGGTGGTAGAATCTAGGATCCCGTACAGCGGCCGGTCGATAAGGAACATAAGTACCATCATGCCAGTAGGGGCCGTACGGACCGGTTCCTTGACCACCTGAAGCGGTGGGACCCAAATACTGGAATGAAGGTTGAATGACACTCGGAACAGTCTGGCCATAATATTGCTGAACATTGAAATGCTGCTGCGCCGGCATCTGGTTCAACATGGAGTCCATCACCGGGAACGTGCTCAACGGCTGAGGGAACTGCGAATGTGGCTGAGGATGCCAACCAGGCCCCATCTGAGGACTCCATGTGTTAAGATTGCCCGGGTGTCGCTGTTGCTGTTGTTGATGTTGTAAGAATGTCCGCTTCGCATTTGGCACCGGCGCGTGAATAGGTCTGCTAGAAATCGTATCGCCGATAGGCAGTAATTGATGTTTATGAGGCTGTGTCTCATCGTCCGCGGTCCCATCATATCCGGCGTTTAAGGTGCCATTGGGCGTCTTCCGCCGCAAGGTATTCTCAGCACGAGGCGTATGGCCTCTACTTTCGTCATGGTCGACATCGCTATGATCCCTGCGAAGGCTGGCATGATGAATGGGCAATGCGTATCTTTGGGTTAAGAACGGCATTGACTCGGATGGTTGTCGACGATCCGTGCTCGCAGAGCTGCCACGGACGCCTGAGGGATGTATCGGGCTGGGGTAACTGACATCGGCGCTCATGTTGATCGTAGCGCAGCCCAAGTGCCTTCGACCCTCACAGGTCTAGCACTGCGCTGAGAAGGCTTGCCGGCTCACCGGTGCGGATAAGTTCCTATGCCTTTGCGAAGCCCAGAAAATATCACACATGACATCTCGTAAGCTTGTTGATCATGAACTGCTGCGACCGATCTGCTCAGCGCCTTCTGTCTCGCGTATGCTCGCGTGACCAAGACTTTTCACGCGACGCTGTTCGCCTGGCTGCGAAATGGCCTACACGACGTATGCTCCTGGGCCGGCCAGCGATGTTATGTGCACACAGATGCTGGCAGCCGCGAGACAGGCACGGGCACGGATAGATTAGCGATGGCGACGTGCAGACAGCCGTGTCGCTCTCGGAATGGGGAGCAGCGCGCGGCGGGAGCCCGCATCAACCTCAGCAGTGCGTGATACCAAGCAGCAACCCAAGCAGACCACACTCTTCGCCCCCCAAAGCAAGGGATCGCACTGCTGACGATCGCGCTTCGCTGCACCGGTGCGGCTGCTTACAGAGTCCGCGGCAGCGTGCAGCAGGCGTGTCTGGAGGGTGTGGTGTCTTCAACGCACTATGCTGCGGCGCGCGGAATGCAGACGTTCTGTGTATCTCCGCGACCAGGTTCTCGGCGTCAACGTCAACGCTGTTACTTCTGCTGTTGCTGTTCCTGGCATCCCATAGCAATGCTCTTGCTCCTCCGTGCCGCCTTCCGTCTGGCTCCTGCGCTCCTGCCTGGTTTGATTGCCCACTTGCCCGCTTGCCTCGTCGTCGCTTCCCAAAGCTGACGTTCACGCTCGTGCTGCCGGTAACGAGCAATGTGCCGCTTTCACACGTCTACGCCCACGCCCACGCCTCGCGGAAATCCCGCCTGTGCTGCGGCCCACGCTGTCTGGCTCTCTGGCTGCCCGGTAGGTCTATGGCTCAACGCCCGCGGTGCGTGCAACGTTATAGATATGGTCGACCTGAGTCTGCTGCGAGACCAACGCAGAGACAGTGAGGAAGACTGCGGAAAAGAACAGTGGTCGTCTGGCAAATGGCGTCCTGCCAAATACATGAGACTTCCTTAGTGCATCAGCATCCAGGAGAGCGCGACGCCATCCGCAAGGATATGCAGCTGCTTCCAGTGTTCATTCGTGCAGATCGAAAGCTACGTTCGAAGATCCTAGCTCCTGCGGGCCGGGGCAACGACAACTCTGCCCTGTCGCCCTCAGCATCCTCGCATCCCATCCCAGCCCCGAGATGACTAGACAACGCCAAACAGGCACAGCATGTCTCTGCCAAGTGTCACCACCATTGACCGCCGCCTTGGTGACGCTGTCACAGAACCGCCGCAAGTCCAGCATCCTCCGGCACAGCACCACCAACGCGGCAAAATCCAACTTCCAAAGCGAGGCCCTCGCCTACTGATTGGCGATCGGCGCATGAAGCCAAGCTTAGTACGCATATGACCGGCGTCCGTAAACAACCTTTTGCAGATTCTCGCAGAGTGGCTGGCTCTGGCTGCAGCCCTCGTGCTACCAAGTGCACACCCAAAACTGGGGACCTGCTGTTGCGAGCAAATAGAAGCCTTCTGTCTCCCTGATCTTTGGCAGGATCGTCGCGAACCCGCAAAAGTTCTCATGCATATCACAGCTTGACGGTCACGACGGTGTTCACCGTTTCTGCAGCGTCCTGGCACCGCTGCCTGTGGTGTAGCAGCACGAAAACCTTGAATTAGATTTTCCACACGTGATGCTATTTGCGACTTCATCCTGTCCAGTGTCCGGCCGCTGGCATACGGACATCAGCATCGTTGAAAACCGGACTGCTTCACGGACCTGTAGCTGAGTGCGGCGCGCTGGCTTACGAAACATGAGATCCTGGCTTCAGCCATGCGGCCTCCGAAGCAGACCCACCGAATCCACTTCCTCCGCCAGTGGCTGAGTCTTGGAGACCCACACTTTGACTTCTTAGATGAACTGACAATGGAGGTCCTCTAGAAATGGCATCACCATCACGATTTGCAGAAGTCACGACTGCATTCTGATACACTCTTCCGGGAGTATTCTGTACGGAGTTCGCAATGGCCAGGTTTCAAGCAAAAGCCAATCTACACCGAGTCGTCGTTTGCATCGACTTTGTGACGCATACTTGAGATGGTGAAACATCTGAGGCCGCGATCCCACATATTTCATGTCATGAACCGAAGAGCCTCAAACGCCTGGCTCGAGAACAATGCCTTGGCCGGCGGACACAGCAGGAAATCAATGTGCTCTTGTTGCACAGTTCGGAGCGGAAGTAAATGCCGTGATCAACATTGAGTCGCGGCCAACCACATGTGTCCGTCCTTCATTCTTGGAAGCTCGGCCAGAAACTCGTCAACTAGGTGGAGTGTCAATGCAGTTTGCCTTGATCAAGGTCTATTGGTCAATTAACTTCAAGAATGAGCCGGTGATAAGCGGACGTGAATCGCAAGCAGTTTCTCTACACTTGTCTATCCGCAATCAACTCATCGCAGCAGACAAAAATTCCTGCCCATGGCCGAGGACGGGCAACTATCTTCGGCATTCTAACACCACAGCATATCAAAACTATCTGTACACCAGCGAGACAAACATCCTCCGAGGCTGTATTGACCGAAGAAGGCCTTCAGATTGAGGTTCATCATAAGCTCGCTCTTTGCTTGCTGTGCATGTCCTCTATACTTACCTCACTGACTGACAGCCCCTCCTCCCATACGGGATACCTCTCATCTACGTACTGCTTCATCGAATCGCGACTGCCTTTTGACAATGCAGCTGCTAATTGGATTGCATCTTCGATGGCCTCATTTGCGCCCATGCCTCCGAGAATGGGTTCAGGGTGGACAGAATCCCCGAGAAGAACAACACCTTGGTCAGCGGCCTCATTCAACTTTTCCCAATCGACCCTTGCCGTTCGCAAAAGCCAGTTCAGCAATCGATCTTTCCGCATAGCAGCCGGGTCAAACACCGTCTTAAAAGGCTCCTCCAGCTGTTCCCTCAAATTTCCAGTTTCCAAGAACAACGCCTCTGGCATCTCTCTGGCCGCATTCTTCGGTCTCTCAGGTCGAAACAATTCATCCTCCCCTTTCGTCCTCGCGGGCCTCGAATACGTGTAACTCACATTCAATTCCTCCTTCGTACAATCATTCAAAGAAACTTGAAAGACCGCACTCCCGATTCTCTGCTCCAAAACTTTCCCTTCAAGCAAAGCATTTATCCTTTTCGCTTCCCAATCCTCATGCCTCACAATCCTTCTACCATTATACACCGCAAAAGGTAGAATTTTGAATTCAACCTCCGGAGCAATCGTCTCTCGAACTTTTGAATGTGGTCCATCAGCACCAACCACAATTTCACTTTCCAGCTTCTCGCGGTCCTTCACAGTAACCACAACCGATTTCTCGCCTTCTGCTTTGACATCTTCAACCTCACTCTCCCATCTAACATCCAATCCTTCCCCTATCATTTCCTCCAGACGACTTCGGTTTACCCGAAAACTCTCGTCGTAATCACCGCTATTTTTAATCAACTTCCCCGTCCCACCAATTCCCGCATCAACAGCAACACGTTTCTTAAAAGTCTGCTCATCGACTTTCAAAATTTTGAGCAAAGGTCTATACCCTGAAGCATATAATGTGATCCCATAGTTATTTCTGTTTGTAGATTTCCGGGCTTTTTCTAGGATTGTGGCTTTTATGCCGTGGTTCTGAAGGAGTGTGCGGCCCAAAGTGAGACCTGAGATTCCGGCTCCGATAATGGTTATTGAGGGTTTGGCTGGCATGGTATTGGCATTGTTGGATTCTTCTTGTGACATGAGTTATTGTTAGGATGTGATAGCTGATGGGTAAGATTTAACTTGGTGCTATCGCTGGTGCATTGTTATTTTCCGCATGTTGGCTTTCGGGACCCAATGACGCTTAGATTTAGACTTTCTGTGGCGCCTATGATCTTATCGCCAAGCGAGGTTGGATGTAGGTGGTGGTATTATCCGTACAGTCCGAAGAATTCGGCTTTATCGTCATGAATTGAAGTTCATATCTGCGAAGTCTTTGTAGCTATAGCCTCTACTAGCTCATAAGCCTCGAGAGAAAACGCTGTGCCTACTGTACATAGATCCTATCCCGAAAGCTTTTCATCAATCATTCTTACACCGTCTGCCGTATACATGTCTCCAGAACGCCTCGCCTGCTTTCGAAAGACAAGTTGTAACATAAAAGTCTAGCCCATAAAAGTCATGACGCAAGCAAGCCATCTCATCAGCAAACCGCATCACGCTGCACCACCGTTCTGCTCTTCATCTGTTTCCGGCCTCTTCGACCTTCGTCTCGATGGTGGCCCACCCTCGTCCTGTGTGAAGCTCGCGTCGTCTGGCATCATTGTTGATCCCTCCACACTACCGCTACCAGCAGAGTCTTGACCGGACTCCTGCTCCAGGTATTGATGGAAGGTGCTCTCCCTCTCTGTCGCTCGAAGAGCTTGGTCGACACTCTTGAAGAAGTTGTGCTCGCCGCCGCACACGTCAACTATGCCAGACGTTTTGAAAAGCTGCCAGACGCGATTCCTTTTGCTTGGTATTCGGCAGAAGAACACCTTGGTGCCATTGTTTATGTACTCTTCGACAATCTCGAGAAGTACTTGTGTTGCAGCATAGTCCATGCCTGTCACGCCGTGAATGTCGAATATGACATTCTTGTTGTGCTCCTTCTTACGGACTTGCGGGAGCGCAGGATGAGCATTTTGTGTACCATGGGTTTCGAGACGGCGTAGACGGTCTTTGAGAGATCCAGTGTTGGCGAATGTAAGCGGCTCTGGGATCTTGACAATCAAAGAATGCGGCACCAGTTCGACGACATCCTCTGCGGCCAGTACCTCCGCGTTTTCAAAGTCATTAGTTCCAGGAACGCGACCCAGGATTTGTATTCTCGGTCGAGTGGCGTGCTTCATGAGACGGATCAGACTGAAAATGATGCCAACAATGATGCCACCTCTTAACGACCAGAAGAAAGTTGTGAGGAAAACGAGCAGCATCAGGAAGAGCTCTACGTAGCCTCCAATGCGCCAGAAGAACTTGATGTCGTGAGGTGCCTCCTCTAGCAGCGAGATAGAGACGACCGTGATCATCGCAGAAAGAACTCCTTTCTACATTTCGGATTAGCCTCAATCTTTCAGCACATGTGGACGCCGCTTACCGGTATGTAGTAGAAGTACGGCAGGAGGAAAAGCGTGCACAGGACCGTAATGATCGATAGCAGAATGCTGCTCATAGGAGTTTTACCGCCTGTGCTTGCATTCACCTTCGATCGACCATAGCCGCCAAAAGCTGGAAGCGCCATGAACACTCCACCGAGAACATTTGCGACACCGAGCGCGACCAGTTCACGATTTGAGGAGACGCTGATGCCACGAATGCCATCACTTTCCTCCACCTCTTCCGTGGTGCCATCTTTGTTGGTCTTCTCCACCACCTGCGTTTTGACATTGCCACTTCCCAAGCTCTTCGCTGCAACGCAGCTCTCAAAAAAGCCCAACAGCGCAATGATGAAGGCAGTCTCAAATGCGTCGCTAACGTATTTGAAATTCTCCTGAGCAAATGGCCAGTGAGGCTCAAAGACTTTGACGCCTTGAGGTGGCCGAATGTCTCCCAGAATGTCGATCCCCTTGGCTTGCCAGTCAAACCGCCAAGCGAAGACCGCTGATAGGACAACGATGGCAAATCTATCGGGCAGGAACACCACCCAGCCGAGCTTAGGAAGTGGTTGCAAGCGACGCTTTAGCTCTCTCAGAACCAGAATGATGCCAACAGCGCCGAAAGATACGGCACATGTTGACTTGCTCGCCTCATGTATGTGATCAAATATGAACATTAGAGACTCGAGCGGAGATCCATGTGCTCGTCTCGAATGCTCAGCAAGCTTGTCCAGACCCATCTCCGGCACGAGTTGATTGATAAAGATCACCAAGCCAATGGAACTGATAAATCCGCGCAGGAAAGGTCGTGACAGCACACTGTCCAGAAAGCCGAGGCGAAGTAAGCCTGCAATGAAGATGATGGCGCCTGCGAGGCCAGTCACCATTCCTCCAACTTGCCCAGCTTTCATCCCGTCATCGTCGCTGAAGTGACCAGCCTTTATAGCCTCGGCAACCACGCTGCCTGTAAGAAGTGACCCGGCAGCCTCAGGTCCGACCACCATCTGCGGACAAGTGCCAAGAAGGGCATACATAAATGGATTGATCGCAAAAGCGTACAGGCCATTCACAGGTGGCATGTGGGCAAGGTTAGCGGCATAGGAAAGAGCCATCGGTACGTAAAATGAGGCCATGGTTATGGCAGCAATCAAGTCTCCTCGCAGGAACTTCCATCGATATTGTCGAATCCAGTTTGTGATTGGAATGTAATAGTACATGTACCTGTGGAGACATTAGTGAGTCTGAAAGAAAGAGAAGCTACAGTGGAAGCCAGGACGAGGGGAGTCCAGGATCGCTCCATGGCTGACAGAAACGCACATTAATCTCTCACGTTTTATACCGGCTCGTGAGGCAAGCCAATGGGTAGTACCTCGCTTCTTCGGCTTTCCCAGCAGACCATCTGTGACGCTATCAGGCAATGCGCCCATGAGACCGGCATTGGACTGCCGATTCATGTCGTCTGTAGTCGGAAATCGACCACCTAGCGACGGTCTGTTTTGCTCAAAGCTCCCAACTGTTTCCGCATAGCCACTAGCAAAGCTGCCATAGCCACGGGAGTGTCTGGGCCTTGCGAACCATGTTCCATGTTCCTCATGGTTATATCTATTCAGCAACGCTGTTGCAGCATTTGGAGCATCCCGAGGCTCATCAATGGTGGCTTCCTGCTGGGTAGCATCGAAGTCTACGTCTGTCGTTGCGTCGGGAGCATGATCTTGAGGATGAATGCCGTCTGCCTGTAGTTCAGGAGCTATTCGACGATCCTCAGGCGACGGCGAAGGCATGTATGTTTGTCTGAGGTGCGAAGGATGCGAAGGTATGTGTTGATTCCGGCTGTCTCGAGGATTGGCACTTCCAGGACTGCCAGGACTTTGCGGGCTGGCTGAATCAGAGGACATGTATCTGCATGAACGTGGATGACCCAGGCTTGTTCTTGTTCTTGCGCGTGCGCTCACCGAAACATCCAAGTCAAATCGCGGAATGGTGGAGGTCTGCTGACTGAAATCATTCTGAACAACTGCGACTGGCGGCGACTGGTGCAACGGACGAGGGTGCTTGTGCTTGTTGCCCGTCGGCACGAGGCTCATCAAACGCCGACGCCAATGCCAAGAAAAAGCTTCGACGTTTTGCACACAGCGGGAAAGCGACTTGAGATTTTGCGGAGGCTCTGCTCTGCTTTGCTTTGCCCATCGACCACCGCCACCATCTCCTCCGTGCTTCATCACCCCGACATCGAGTTGAGCTAGACCACCTTACTCATTAGCCATGGGTAAGTATCAGCCTTCTCGAGAATTGGCTACAGTCGCGCCTTGTCCCTTGTGCCGGCTGAAATATCAGTGTTGAACATGCGCTCATAATGTCCTGCAGCACCAAAGTTCGACCCCAACGAGGAGAAGATCATTCACCTCCGTGCCACCGGAGGTGAGGTCGGTGCCTCTTCTGCCCTTGCCCCAAAGATCGGTCCTCTTGGTCTCTCGCCAAAGAAGGTCGGTGAAGATATCGCCAAGGCCACTGGTGACTGGGTAAGCAATATCAATGGCAGACATGAATGAGTGCATTGGTCTCTAACAAATTCTACAGAAGGGTCTCCGTGTCACCGTTCGCTTGACCATCAAGAACCGTCAAGCTGCCGTCTCTGTCGTCCCATCCGCCTCCTCGCTCGTCATCAAGGCCCTCAAGGAGCCACCGCGTGACCGCAAGAAGGAGAAGAACATCAAGCACACCAAGTCCATCCCACTTGACGAGATCATCGAGATCGCCCGCAAGATGCGCTTCAAGTCCATGGCCAAGGACCTCAAGGGTACCGTCAAGGAGATTCTCGGAACTGCTTTCTCCACTGGTTGCCAGGTTGACGGCCGATCACCAAAGGCCATTTCTGACGACATCGAGTCTGGCGAGATTGAGATCCCAGAGGAGTAAACTTGTCGTGGCGGTATGAAATTTGCATAAAAAGGATACCCTCTAAAGCAAGTCAAGGGCATGTTACGGATATCATGAGAAAAGCGGAGGTCCGCATGACGGCGTTCGAGGCGCAATAATTCGGCTCATGATCGAGCAGGAGCAGCATCCACCGCATGATAGCCTGCAAAGACATGGCTTGCGACTTCTCACACAGATCTTCCCGATTTCTTTTCTCCCACATCAATGCTTACCAACACTCTGGGCTTGACTTCTCTTACCTTGGTCTGGCCCTATTTTGGCGTAAGCAAGATTGATCGACCGGCATTTCCGCAAGGACTGTCCGACCTCTTACTCACCGCGTTGTCTTTTGCTCTCTAGACATTGAGGTCCATCCGACGAGGTGACATACCTTGGTAATGATGAATTCACATTGGTCTTCCGCCAACCGGCACTGGCGTTCTCAGACTTTATACTTGAGGCTGAGAACTGAAGTGCTTGGGGGCAAAGTCTGCCATGTAAGTCCTATATGAACTTCCAAAATCCATCTGTTGGGTGCTACTTTCTACCTTCTACATCACTGTGCAGACGAGAGCTTACTCCAGCCTATTTCCGAACATTTCCAAGGGATGTTGACGAGGACTGAATCACGGTGCGTTCGTCAAGGGCGATTCAACCGAGGGCCAATCGTGATGCTGTACACGAAGGCGGGTGAACGAAATGAAAGCTCTCAGAGATCGCGGTCTGCGTTCGCGATGAAGCGTGCATACTACAGTAAACAGAAGTGGACGCGATTGAAACTGAACGCATCCATATATCTCTATCTCAAAATCACCTGTCGATATCTGACACTTCCACCAACCCTGTAGACCAGCCAACCGGGTGGATATAAAAATCAACCCGAAACTTCGTTCATCATCTACACCAAACCAAACGCCCTCGCTTCATGCAACAACTCGCTTGACATCTCCATAACCGCTTGCGCTTACTTACCAGCTCTGTACTGGGAGTAAAGCGCATTCGCCCTCTGACTCTGTCCACTCGTAAACTCATACATACACTCATCATAAGAATAATCCATATAATTATGAATCGAATCCACTCCTGTAGCATTAGGACATGAATCCTGACTCGCAGGGCACCCGGAAGTCGCAGTCCTCTGAATCGGTGTATCAGAAACATAATCTCCAGATCCAGAGCACGACTGTCCTTGAAAAACATGGTAAAGACCGAACCAGTGTCCCGTCTCGTGAACAGCGGTGAGTCCGAGATCGTAGTTTGTGGCGTCTCCTCCGGGTAGGGAGCCGGCGAGGTTCATGCAGCCGTCGAGAGTCAGGTCGTTGGATGTTGGGGAGGATTCGGGGAAGTAGCAGAAACCTAGCAACCCGCCGCCGAGGTCGCTGGTGAAGTAGAGGTTGAGGTCTGCGTAGGAACCTTGACGGAGGGCGCGTTTCATGGCGAGTTCGGCGCTGGAGCCTTGGCCTGCTGCGGCCCAGGCGTTGTTGACGGTGATGTCGATGTCGACTGTGTTGAAGGAGATGCCGAGAGGGGCGTAGGCGTCGTTCATTACGGACATTTGCTCTTCGGCCATTGCGCGGGTGTATTGGCCGGAGCTGGATTGGGATGTGACGATGTGGACGTAGGTATCCACGGCCACGGCTTGGGCAGCTAGAACTCTGAGGTCTCCGGCATTGTTGATGGCCTCGTTGAATTCAGCGATTTTGGTGTCGTTTGGGTTGACAGTTCCGCAACGAGTGAGTTCTGCAGAGGCAGCACCAATGCTGGCCAGGAGGGAGAGAACTTGAGTCTTCATGATGAAAGAGCTGATGGTATCCTAGAAAGGCAAGTAAATTGACCAATCGTAGGCGATTGACACAGAAAGGTAAGTGAATGAATTGAGATCGACCTTGATGGTTCTTCTCGAAAAGAAAACGAGTAATGATAGTCCTCTTTATACTTACCAGAAAGCAGAGGAGCAGAGGAAGCGCACCTCCCCGTGCTGCGCTGCCTCCACCCCATCATCTCATGCCGTGCAGTACAAGACCGGTACAGCACTGATTGATCGACCGCACCTAGCAAGGCTCGTAGAATTGTTTGCTATCAAAAGCGAACATGAAGCCGCCACAGCCAAGAACCGCCTTATGCAGTAGTGGACACCACAAGTTCAAAAAGCAAGAAGCTTGTCTGTTTCTAACTCGCCAGTGATGTTTCCAGGACGGGTAGGTGCGAACAGATAGCCACAACACCTGCAGGATTCGGCTGACTTGGCAAAGAGGAGCGGGTCACAACCGGAAGGCTACCTGATGCGCCTAATGGGCGCATGCTCATATTAGAGCTGCGGTCCTGATCATCTCGAGGCTGTGATCGTCGGTGAGCGGAAAGGCTTCGCAGGCGAAAGCCGCCTCCATATGGGGCCGTAGGAAGCACTGTTTAGAGAAATCTTGCCGGATTATTGGAAACGCGGTGCGCTAGTGGACTTCTTTGGTGATTCTCTCGCTTCGTAGTTGTTCCATATTGCTCGGCTACGATTCTTGCTACACAAACGCATTCTGTGGTATCTCTTGTCATGCGGGTCCCAGAGTCCAGGCAATCGTTGATTGGAACAGTAACACAAAGGACCACGCGAGAAGTTCCGCAAGACATGTGTTCGGTGTCTTGTCGACCTGTCAGATAAGCCGCGTTGTACAGATGCGGTCGGCTTGCAATATAGATGGAATGGCACGCCACCAAGGTCATTCGCTGTCGATGTCGTGTGAAACGCCGTTGTGGGTTGTCAAAGATTGTGAGGCAAGCGAATCAGCGGAGGAGATCGCGCCGAGGGTGCGGAATTCTACAGCCATGCCAAGAGCGCTGCCAAGAGACACTTCCTGACAAGCATGCTTTCTTGCAGGACGATCTTGCGACATCAATGGTCGATGTGACCTTGTGCGGCTATTGAATCCCTTATCAGGCAGGTCATGTTCAGACAGCTATCAGAAGGAAATGCACCAGGATGCTCCCTTTTCTCCGACTACAGTAGACTAGATTATAGCTCGTCTTCGAAGCAGGTACGACCAGCTGATATGCACAACAACGCGGTACTCTAAGACTTACCGTTTCCCGACTGTCCGAAGCTTGAGCTCTTCGCCGATGATCAGTGGTCTACGAGCTGTGCGAGAAAGGCTCTTGCTATCTCGAGCCCTGGATCAATGGGACGGAAGTGCAGAATGCCGCTCTGCGTGGGATTGTGTCGTGTGCTCAGGCATGAGCGCCGAGGGTGGTAACACCATGAGAGCAATGGATGCTAATGCCAGAGTGTGTTTCTGAGCAGCTCAGGCTGAGTGTAGGGAGCAGGGCTTTGGCTTCAGCTTGCCATGCTGTGTCAACTGTTAGTGGCTGAGTGAGCATTCATTCCTACAGAAGGACTGTACACTGTGGTGCATCACAGGCGGTGGCTGAGTGGACAACGTTGATTGTGAGCTGAACAATGTCTTGACCGGCACCTTGCAGAACGTCTGGCCTGCATGTCCATTTCTGCGTCGACATTATGCATATATCGGCAAGCTCCCGAGAAAGGAAGGAGTGAGGATTCATATGATCTGCAGCATAGGCCGCATTGCCAAGAAAGCACTTGCATGCAGGTCCGCTTCACTCGTAGCCAATTGTGCTAGGTACGAGGCCTCTTATCTTCGAAGCCATCTAAGGTACTGCCCCAAGGTCCAAAGCTCAATCTATCAATACGAGATGTTCCCACTTCCTCAACCGACAAAGACCTTTTACCGCACAAGCACCGGTGCGTCTCCTCGTAAGGTCAATACGGAAGGTCGATGAGCTATGCGATGTCCGACGAGATCCATACGTTGCATCATGCTGAGTATCCAGATGTCGCGCTCCAGTCGAGCCCGTTCATTAGTGATCTGCTCCTGCGGGCTTTCAACTGCTGGTCGACTTGGAAGAATCATTGTTACATGTGTAACGCCGTTCGAGTGTCGATGGATTTCAGTAACTCTGCCACCAGCCTGAATCAAGGGAGGAGGATGCCTTGGACATGTCCGGCTTCCCCAGCACCATGCGATCCGGAGCTGGCTCAATACGCCGCAGTCGACACGTTCGCTGGATGGAACGATTCGCATGTGTGGCCTCCTACGACTCGCCGCATGTAGTGGTCTCGAGAATTCCAACGTTGCCGTACTGTAAGATAATATCTCCCTGTCAGCTCTTGTGATTGACAATCATTTAATGCGTGGTTCTTTGCATGCTATAGTGGTATCATTGATTTGGAGAACCTACACAAATCCACTGTCGATTGGTCTGCCTCTATTTCTCCGCCTGCGCGATCGCCGCGAACCACTGTGTTGCTCTCTCCTTGCGTATCGCATCAGGGCTGCGACTCGTGAGCGTGCGCCGACTCGTCGTCTCGTCATGCTACCGTTCGTGTCATCTATTGCTACAATGCCTGTCAACGCCATGCTAGTAAAATCGCTTGAACGTTACATGAAACTATCCCAATCCTTTCTCAATGCCGAAATCCAGAAAAGGGTCCTCAAGACGGTCTATTTCCTCCATCGTTGCTGGGTGGGTGCTCGCGAGGTGAAAATGCTTCTCGCATTCGGCTGAAGACACCGCCGCTACGCTCTGCGCGAGGGCTCGCACTACGACGCTCGCCAGACGAGTTTTGCCGCGGGAACGGGTACTCACCAGGCATATTCTGGCGCTGGTACTCTGGTGAATGCATGTCATGCATAGGAGCTTGGGATGGTTGACGGGGGCGGTTAGTGTTCGCATCATCCCGAGGCATGATGCCCTGACGACAGTGAGGACAAGTGTCGTGCTCTTTCAGCCAGGCCTTGACACAATCATGGTGGAACCAATGGCCACAAGGTAGCTCGGTCACGTCAGAACCAAGCTCCGCTTCATCCATACAGATTGAGCAGTCGGCCTTGCCGCTGTCACCTTGATCTTTTGCCGTGATCTTCCGCTTTGGCAGCGCGTCGATCGCTTCCTCAGTGGCCGGGCCTGGGGCATTGCCGGTCTGGTGCTGCTCCATCAGCTGCGTGATTATGCGATCTAGAGCTTCTTGGCTGTAGACAGCATCACCATGGACGCCACCATGTGGCATTCCGAACAATCGTAGAATGTCGCCAAACCCTGGAGGCCCACCCATCATTCCGCCTGGACCAGCCTGCACGAAGATACCTCGAGGAGCATTTGGACCGTCACCCATCGGACGCGCACCAATATTCATGAACATCTGCGCCATCATTCGATCGAGATGTTCTTGAGGGTCGTGAACAGGCTGTGGTTGATTAGCATCCCGCGGGAAGAGGTTGCCGGCGTTGGACGATGTGGTGATGGTAAAACTATAGCCAGGACCAGACCCGTGCCGCACAAAGGTGCCACCGTTGCCGCGCTGCTGTTCGCCTTGTCGAGGGGAGCCAGGCTGAGAACCAGGCGATCGTGGACCATCTTGGCCATGTGGATCTTGCTGGTTCTGTCGAGGCTGTTGCTGACCGCTAAGCAGGCCCTGCAGAGCTGGTCCTATCAGCCCCGACAGTACTCCACCTATGCCGCCACCGCCGCCTTGGCCTGGTTGTCCTCCACCACCAAGTGTGATGTTCCTGGTGAATGTGCCATGATAGTGACCCCCAGGCGGCTGACCTGGTCCATTATTCCGCCACTCGAAGTTGCCAATGTCATCCTCATCTGGATCGGGTGCGAAGCCAGCGAAGTCTGGACCGTCCATGATTTCTTCTCGTGGGTCGTGATCATGCTCAATGATCTCAGTGAAGTCCGATTGACACTCAGGGCAAATTATGCCATGCTCATCGCGATACCACTCGTTTTCGCATTGGTGGCAGTAGACAAGTTCGCGCTGTTGTGGGGCTTGCGTGCGATCCATGTTGATGTTTGGTGTGAAGGCGAAAGGTAGTTTTCGAGAATGGAGCAAATGCTCCGCAGGCTACAGATGAACCAGTATGCCTCAGATTCGTAGTCGGAGCCGTTACTTAGGTGGGCGACGAGGGCGCGAAGCTAGAATGCGTTTGCTGGTGGTTTGTGCTGAATAATGACAAAGCCGTATGATGCTGTCTTTCAAGCCTCTTTGTGTTCGTCAATGTCGCCCTTGCAAATGTCGCTAATACCGAGCGTGGAAGGAGCGTCGTAGGTGGGTAGGTAAGAGCAAGAGTCGCGTGGTAAGAAGTCCAAGGTCAATCAGATGTGGTGTTCGCGTGATGAGCAGCTCGAATCAAGAATGTCAGAGATGCCGCGAACACGATGACGTACAGCCGAGGAGCGCACCGCCACGACACGCGATGAGATCCGATGTGTGGCTGCCGCGCGAGAAGTCCCTGGACTTTGATGAACTGAACCTGCGTGAGCAATAACAGAACGATGTCAATGGCAAGTTCTCGTCCGGCGCGCTTCGATTTTGTTATTGCAGCAGTGTGACTGTTCGGTAGAGTCGGCTCGCTGACTGTAGCACAAGAAGATTCGAGAATCGATTCTGAGCAAGCCCGCTGGCGGCTCGGGCGAGAAGACACGCAGCAGATTGAGGCTTGGATGCATGTAGTTTCCAGGCTGCCTGTTCAGGCAGTTTCACATGAGCGGAAGGACAGCGAGTGAGCTCCTGTCGTCGCGATCAAACCTGCGAGAACCCATGGAATTGGACTCATTACCTTTCTCGAGCTGCAGGATGTGTCGGACTTCACGTTTGCAAGAACATATTGAGCATAATTGAGACAGAAGCACTGCGCGAACATGATGATCCGGCAATTATATCAATTGCAGTGTTCCTCGGTAGATGAAGCACACAGCCGCAGGAGCGTCTCTCTATCCAAGTACTCGTACATCTCGCTCCTATCATTACATCTAACCTGCATGCTCCACGATTTCGCTGACGAGCCGGCCGTCCTTGACGAATGTGCGGATTTGTTCAGGCAAAGGACATTCCTTGCTGTCGTCTTCCTCCTTCTCCGGTGGCAATACAACGTTTATTGAGCTGCATTTACTAGTGTAGACCTCAGTGTTCAAGCTCTCTGGACCCAAGTACACTGTTGCGCCGTCGACCTGATCGAGTTGGATCGTCGGGACAGTGTTTGTGATCTGGATCGCGAAATTCGGGCATTTGATGGCATCCACGGAGGAGACAAGCGTGTCTACCAGTATTTGTACGCGTGGTGAGTTGTCGATCGAAACCGCATTCGCTTTTCCTTTTAGAATGATTGTTGTGTTTTTGCATTTCGTGATGAGGATAGACTGGGTGATCTCGACATCGACTTCGATAGGTCCTGAGGGCGAGTCGAAGTTCTCAATCAGCCACTTGTTTCCGTCAAGCTCCTTTTTGCCTTCTCTCTTCTGCTGAGACTTGTGCGAAGCAGTGCTGTTCTGGCGCATGCTCGTTGGCTTAGGCTTGATTTCTGGACCCGGACTCCTAGACCGGTTGATATCGCCTTTGTCAGGTACAGTAGAGTTGGCGCGAAGTGACGGGTTCTTATGCGTCATTTGGCTCTTGTCCACCTTTTTCAGGCCAGCCGTCACGGCCTCACCTCTGTTGAGCTGATCAAAAACGGCACCCATGTCGCCAGCTCCCTTAGACGCTGGTGGAGCTCCCGGAGGTGGCGGCGGAGGTGGAGCTTGGTTGTCGAAGTTTGGTAGCGGAGGCGGCGGTGGTGGAGGAGCGCCACCTTGCGTTGGAGCAGGAGCAGGTACACCATTCGCTGTGGGCTTCTCATCGATGTCGCGTAGAGCTTGCGCAGCGTCAACACCGGCTGAATTCCATGTCACACCTGTAGGGTAGTGCTTCTTGATATATGCCTGCAGAGCCTTGAGCAGGGCTTCGTATGATCGGACGAACTTGATATGCGACTGGTCTCCCTCCTTGTAGGTCTTGAGGATTCGATTGCCGTACATCTGTGCTCCGCCAATCATCTCTCCAACAACATCGGCAGGCTTTCCGTCCATTACAAGCCACTGAAGAGTGCTTATTCCCTCGGCGACCATGGCGAGATGCTCCTTCATAGCAGAACCGCGATTGCTGTCTTTGATGTCTCCTGCTGCTCCCAGGTCCTGCTGCAGATCTTTGAGAAGATCCATGAAAGTCTGTGATGACTGATCAGGTCGCTTTGCCTTGGTCGTCACCAGCAAGAATCGCCGCTGGTCTGCAAAGCCCTTGGCTACTGCTGCCGCCTGTTCTTCCACCAATGGGTCCAATCCCTTGCTCGAATCGATAAATGTCTTGACCTCATTATCGATCAATTGGTCCATATCACTGATGGCGGGCGGGAGAGGCTCGGAGGCAGCTTTCACAGTTTGTTGACTGGTAGAGGGTGTGACGACAGGCAGTTCAGGAGCACTGGCAGATGGCTTGGTGCCAGCAGCGGTTGCTCCTGAAGCAACGCCATTGCTTTGCGATTGTGATTCAAATGACTGTGCTGAAGAGGCAATGTCTTCGAGTCGTGATGTGGCAGCCTCAAGTCTGCGGATGAAATGCGTCAGTGGGTTGTCTGTATGCACGACAGCGATAGGGCTGCTATTGCTGAATCGAGCTTTGTTCTCCATGCTTATCGGGTGTGGTGGCAGGAGTTGTTCAATGACTGAGACAAATTGCTTGAAGAAAGCGCATGGGCAAGCGCATACCTCTTAATCAGGGTAGTGAGGTTGTTCATGCCTTGAGTCGAAGGTGCCGCCATTGTTCACACTCTCCACCAGCTGTTTGGCCAGCTGACACTGCTGCTTCCGTTTGCTGGGTCGTGCAAGGGTGTCGAATCGCCGATCGCGGCTATGTGCAGAATGCAGGCTGTTGCGTCGTCGACGGCGAATGCGCGGACAGAATTCGTCAATGAAATAATAATATACAGTTGGAGGATAGTGTAGTAAGATGAAGGCACCAACTTTGAGGTTGATCCTGAGGATTCGATGCTCGGGCCTGCGACCTTGCGGCGGTGCGCCACAACTTTGTTTCTCTTGTCAATACTCGCCGACCGAGCACTTCCAGCTACGCGTGCATGTGGCAGCTCGCGTGCGATCGCTGGTAGCTGCAGACTGCCGCATATACCGGCAATAATGACTGGCACTCTCGTCACGTCTTTGAGATAAGATCAACGATCTCCAACCTCCTCGGCTCAAGATGAGCTTCTCGCTATGGTTATCTAGGACCACGACTTCTACTCGAGAGTGCAGAGTAGTATTCCCGAAGCATTGCCAGCTGTTGACCGGCATTCAGCAGGGACGACAACGTTCGTCTTGACACCATCGCTCTTTTTACGGTCAAGACGGGCACTATGGATATCAAAGACGTCTGTAATGCAGAGCCCAAGGCGCAAAATGGCGATCATGCCCAGATCGAGTTTTGTACCTTAGGGATGTTCATTATTGGTAAGTGGAAGGCAGGGTGAACACTTTGGGAATCTGGTCCTTGGGCGGTCAATACTTTCAGAAGGATTGCGTTGCCAAAAACAAGCGAAGAACATGGCTAACAATCAGAACAGACGACATTTATCCACCACCCAACGCAAAAGATCAAACTCCTCAAAAGAATGTAATTGGGGGAGCAGGAACGTTCTCAGCCATTGGTGCCAGACTCTTTTCACCGCCTCCTAAATCGAAATCAGTAGGCTGGATAGTAGACGCTGGAACCGACTTTCCAACTGAACTTCGGTCTGTGATTGATACCTGGGAGACTGGTGTGCTATTTCGAGACCGACCAGCACCGACAACGAGAGGATGGAATGGCTACAGTGGCAACGAGCACAGAGATTTCAGGTACTTGACTGAGGTGAGTCGTTCACAATTTTATATCTACCACTTGCACTGACGTGCTTACTTTGAATCGATAGAAGAAACGACTAACAGCAGATGACTTGACACCAACTCTACTAGCATCGAAGTCGTTTCATTTAATATGCAGTCCTTTACGATGTATCGATCAAGTCGAAGGCATCCTTGCCAAAAGAAAAGCCCTTTTCGGACCAAAACATCCCAGACCGGTCATAATCTGGGAACCTGTTCCGGATCTCTGCACTCCTGCCGAGCTTCAGAACACCTTTCAGGCGCTCAAATACGTGGATGTGATCAGCCCTAACCATGATGAGCTTGCCAGTATGTTCGCTTTTACGCATAATGCCAAAGTGGTCAAGACCGCAATCGAGAACCACGCCCAAAGATTTCTGGAGCATGGGATAGGACCAGAGAACTCAGGTGCGGTTGTCGTGAGGACTGGAGCTGCAGGCTGTTTCGTGCTTTCGAAGAACGCGAGGAAATGGCTGCCGGCATATCATACAGATGCAACTAAAGTCGTCGATCCAACAGGTGGTGGCAACGGCTTCCTGGGTGGCCTTGCTGTAGGTCTGGTACGCACGAATCTGGAATTTGTCGAGGCGGCAAGGTGGGGAAGTGTGGCAGCCAGTTTCTGCATAGAACAAACCGGCATGCCTAAGCTTGGAGGACCACCCAGGAGTGAAGAGCTATGGAATAGGAAGCAGGTATTCGAGAGGCTGGCCGAGTATAAGCAACGAAGTGTATAATCCGTCTCCGGAAGTCCAACTTGCAAAACTATAAATTCATCCTAGGCGAAATACGACGATCCTGCAGGGAAGGAAGTCGAGAGCTTGCTGGCTCTTTATGCAGTGGCTGGCTGACGCCGGGTATCGTGCTCCATGTCACTTTCTCCATCTCGCGAGCCTACTTCCGACCAGCTATCAGGCGTCGCAACACCATCGCCTTCCTCCGACAGCATATCTACATCACTGTCCTCGACGAGATCAATTACCTCGATGCCAGAAGTCTCACTACGTGGCGGTGAGGCAGTTCGTGAGACAGTGCGAGATGGTGGAGCAGAAGCCGAAGCCCAGGTCTCTGAATCGGAGTCTGTCTGGAAGCCAAATGAAGAGTGAGCGTAGGATGTAGGTGTGCGCTGGCCATCCTGTGGCGCGTCTTCAGACACATCGATGAGCTGAGGCGTATCCCGATCGAAAGTGGCAGAGCTTGGAGGAGCAGAAACCTCGCTTGGCGCAGAGTAGAAACTAGTGTCCATGACATCCTGAGCAGTTTGTAGACCAGCAGCGTCGCGGACAGGATCAAATGGCAACGATGAGCTTGCGGCAGAGGAGGGAGCGGGCACATACTGCTGCGCATTGTGACTAGCAAGACGTGCTTTGGTGAGCTCAGGAGTGATCCTGTACAGGTCGTCAGACCCTTCAGAAAGGGCTCCAGTGCTTTGAGAAGCGAGAGAAAGAGGTTCCCTCGATGGCGAGAATTGTGGATCGAATAGTTCCGCCCAATCTTCACGAGGCAATCTGGGTGCGGTGGGAGGCGACGACGGTGTCAGGTCAACCAGTGGCTGTAGATCCGCGGGAAGTGCTCTCGGGGTAGCAGATCCATTGCCGGTCACGACTTGCGATGACCTTTGGCGGCTCATGTCCTTCAAACTTGCAGCAATGGCAGCTCTTAGGTCATCGTCTTCTTCTGGCGCAGGCTGCCGTCCACTTCCGGTAGGGCTAGGCGAGCTTTCTTGCTCAGATAGTGACAATGCAATGGCAAGCTGTTCCTCATAAGACAAGCCCTCGGTACTGATGTGATGCTGCTGCTCCGGCTGCTGCTCAGCCGTCTGTGATGGAAAGGTTCCTGGCACAGATATGGGTGGCGTTGGTGCTCTGTCGTCTATAGGCATCGGGTCGACATGATCGAGCTCGATCTTTGGTGGTACAGGCGGCTTCGGTGTGATACTTCTATCAATTGCATACTCATCGGCGAACGGGTTTGCCAGTGCGGAGCCCCAAGACCATCCACTTGCGCCAGCAGAGCTTGATTCTGCGATAGGCTGGGCAAGGTGGCGTTCTACTTGTCGCATTTCCTGAACGACTGGTTCCGGTAGCTCCATCTCCGGTGGAGATGGCAGCTCCTTCTCATTGAGTACCGTGGAACCTTTCAAATTACCCTGTGAGTCGACCAGTTCGTCGAAAGTGGGTGTGGGAGGAGTCTCGACACCAGCAGCTTTGGCGGCAGCCTTGCGTCTCTGCTGAAGATCGTGCAGTTGCTGGTTCCGTCGTGCAAGATATTCTCGGCCCTTCCTTCGCCGCTCTTCTGCTTCATCGGGATCTGTAGGTCCTTTCACAGGGATTCGCCTGATTGTGCTCGCATTTGATAACGATCTTCCTGTTGCCAGAGCCGCAGCCTCTCTGCTGCCCTCAGCCTCGCGACGTAGCTGCTCATCGTCGGCGATCGTTCGACCTTCGAAGGCGAAAGCTTCTGCTTGCCTTCGTGATTGCGGATCTAGATCCTCGCCGATCTGTCGAAGCAATTCTGCGACCTTTCGCCGCTGCTCTTCAAGCCATTCTTTCACCTGCGGATTCTCGATTACGGCGAGGCCGAGGGCAGCAATGATGCCGATAGAAAGGATGATGCCTGATGCGCGATCCATGTTAGCCTCGATTGAGTAGTGGAAGAGCGTGTGGCAGTCAGTCAACAACAGAATATAGTGACACGAGACCACTTCGATGTGGCGGTCACTTGCATGTGCGACTGGAACACTCGGAGTTACTTGCCCTTCGCCGCCATGGGGGCGACCATTCTCGAGGTTGAGGGATTCGCTGACGAGAGACTGGATGCTCTAGGGACTGTTCATGGACTTCACGAGAATCGAAATGCTGGCTCTGAATTCACTAGGAGCGGTCAGGAGAAGCAACGTGAAGCAAGCAAGGCAGCAGCAGTAAAGTCAAGTGGTAGTTGCAGTGGCACCCGTGTGGTAGGATTCGTTCCCCACTCAGCTGTGGCGGTGCGGCGATCACATTTGGCATCAAGTCGTGTAGCCGAAACCTTGTGGTCTTCATCGATATAGCATGTCTTTCTCGACAGAAATTACTCGTCTTCTTAGTGCAGACAGAAGCAGCGCAAAAAACACGAGAAGCAGAGCAAAGCTGATGTTATAACAACCAGGAGCATAAGCTGCAAACATGGCTCGAAATAGCTCACTGCTTCAACGAGCTGCTGCATTACCATAGATGACTTCAACCAATGCAAGTCCTTCTTCTGTGTGCAACACTTCTCGCACCATTGCTAGACAGCACGGCTGCCTCTGAAGCGTCTCGACCGATGGAGTCACTGTGTATGCAGACATTCAATTGGACCATTTTCTTGACTGACAAAAGCATCTGTATGCTGTCTTCGTCTTGCAAGCAGTGCTGCTGCAGAGCTTTGAGTGGGCCTCTCACGCTCAAACCCCAGACAGCTATCTCACGCCCCTTCTCTGCGGCTTATAATCATCTTCCAATAATCCTGGCTCTGACAACTTGACCTGTTGCATAGCGCCACGCTCAGAGACAGCCTGGCAAGTACGTCATTGGTGGGGTCTAGTGACAGCGTTGTCAGTATCTTGAGAGCTGGCCTTTAGAGTATTGCTGGTGTCTGGATTGTTGGCTTCAATAGTCCTCCACCCTCACAGCACAAAGGCTTCATCGGAAATAGGAAATAGGTAAGTGATCTCGCCTGTCCTTGTCAACCCAAGCGAGTCAAACTCAACAGGCACGGCTGCCTCGGACCCGGATCCTGAATTAGCAGCGAGTTGGAGCTCCGTTGCAAAGAATTCTTTCTAACAATTGCTCTCTGACACTTTTTGCAGCCTATCCAACACTCCAGATCATAACATTCATCATGCCAGGCAAGGGAAGCTGTGTCTGCGGACAATGGACCTATGAGTATGAAGGCGAGCCAGGTGGTGTCGTGGGTATCCATTGAAGAGCAAATGGTTCGGCACTAATAGCGGCAGGCCGTCTGTCATTGTATACCTTGTCGCAAGACAGCTGGCTCAAACGGCAGCTTCAACATGATCATCCCACAGGACAAAGTATGCCATTGATCTTGTTCAACTCGGAGCTCGTGATGAAGGTACTGACTGTTTCCAGTTTAAGAAGCTCTCAGGCAATGATTTTCTCTTCGAGCGTGTCGGAGATTCGGGCAAGAAAGTCAAGTACCAAAACTGCGCGAACTGTGCCACGGTCATGGTTGCCAATGTCGAAGCGATGCCGGGTATGCTGATCGTAAAAGCCGGCACAGTCGACGATCCAGCAGAGGATGCAAAGCACCAGCCGCAGATGGAGATATACCGCAGGAACGCCCCAGAATGGTGTACGCCATGGGCCAGCGCTGCGCAGAAAGAGGGAGGTTCTTGAGGAGGTTCATGCAACTCTACGTCTGCTCTGGCAGTTGTGCAAACTGGAAGGCGGACTGAAAAGAGGTCATATATTGTGAACAGAATAAGCGAAATGCGAGGAAGACATGATGGATGAGATGTAGTCGACTTGCAAACAGACTTTCGACCACCTTGATGGTCCAAACCCGCATAATTCGTCCGCCTCGGTCTCTTGGTTGCAGGGGTCAGTCTGGTACAGTAGTTACGCCGTACGACTCTCTTGAGTGAGCCTCTCATGTTGTGAGTAGAGGAAAGAAAAGTGGCATCTTTGTCGGCCTGTGTCGACTTGGAAGCATTCGTGTTGTAATGCCTTGAACTCTGTCCCGCCTTGACGAGATCGTCTGACACAGTCGGCGCCGCTTCAGTTTGTGTATGGCCCCAAGCCTCTCGGGTTCGACTACATTCCGGGGCATGGTGAATCTGGTCCATCAGCAGTGTAGGCGATGTCGTATTACATCGCTGTTCTCTTTGTTGACGATGCAGAAGACTTGCAAGCTAAGCGATCTGATCCTTGTCTGCGCCGCGGCGGTCCGAACCCTAACTCTGAACTTGACGCGCGACTGCCTCGACTACGTCTTTCACCCTTCTACCCTCGCCATACGCTCTCGCAACACCACATCGCTTATCGCACATTCTTCCAATATATTTCGATCCAAGCAGCATGCAAGATCTGGACAGACAGAGCAAGAGATATTCTGGAGCTTCGCCCGGTTGACTCAAAAGTCCCAAATTGCTCATCTGAGCGACGAACGCCACTGCAGTGAAGCAGCAGGCTGGGAACGGAAAAAGGCATTATGAATCCAGCGCAGCTTCTGAATCCGAAGGCTTTTGCCAAACAGCAGGCAAAAGCAAAGACAGCCAAAAAGTCGCAGAACAATGGTGCGTGTGCATTTTCGTTGACTTTTTGCCCGCTACCAAATTCGTGCGTTTCAAGCTTCACTCCTGGTCCACCATCAGACATCACATGCAGCTTTGCACCGCTTGTGAGCTGATAATTCGTCGTCCAATCACGTTCAAGTCGCGACAATAGCAAAGCGCAACAATAGTCATCACGCTCTTCTTCCACTTCCACCACCATCAACTTGATCTGCACCATCTCTCAGTGCGTTCACCATCTTTGAATACCTACACCACCCTTGCAACATAACCTTCATAGCCAACCGACAACGACTAGCCAAAGCATTCATACGTGCTGACTGTCAGTCGCCATGGCTTACAACCACCTCGTCCCCTCCGACTTCAACACACTGTCCGGCCCAACGCTATCAGGCGACCCGTCGATGCTAATATACGAAGGCCCTCAACAGACGCGCAAGCCGACAGTACCAGTGTCAGACGCGCCACGCTACGATGCCAAAGCGCTTCTGAACCCCAAGGCTGCACCCGCAACCATCTCGCGCGAGGCGTCCAGAGATGAGGATGCCGACGATAACGCCGGCTTTGGTGCCGGTGGCATGATTGAGCGCCTCCACGGTGTTACCAACCGTGACGACATGCCGACGCAGAAGCGCAAAGCTCCGTTGACCACCGGCGATGAGGATGAGAGCGAGCGCAAGAAGCAGAAAACCGAGGCTTTCAGCATCAGTAAGGGTGGTATTATCAGCGATCATTTGAAGAACGAACGCAAGAAGATCGCTGCCGAATCAAAACCATCGAACGAGACGATCGATCTTACTGGCGACGATGAACCTGTCGCCGCCGCCGCCGCTGCATCTGCCTCTGCCACCGCCAATGACGTTGAGATTACCGAGGTCGTTGAGCCGAGCAACGACGAAATCTGCCTTGGATCGATCAACGCAAATGCTCTTGTCCACCGCGTACCGACGCCCTCCACGAATTTGATCAGAGGCTTGCCTAAGACTTCCTGGCCTTACATGAGAATCTCATTTCGCCACGAAATCGGCCACAGCCATAGAGGCAATTGGCACATTGACCTGATTGACAGTGCCAAAGTCAAGTTCGGAACCATGGATGTCAAAGCAGCTTCAGCAATTGCACCTCTTCTCGATGGTGCCAACATCAACAAGATGCGCTTGCGTATGCACCTTCTGAGTCGCCCTCGAAAGTCTAGTGAGGAGCCTGGTCAGCGTGTCTCACAGCTGCTGAAGATGACGGTAACATTCTTCGCACCGCGAAAGGCTGCAACTCAGATCGGTCGATGGCTGTCGCAGAAGCAGCTGTACTTATCTGCACCCCTTAGCGGTGCAGGCGGACGAGAGTTTGAAAATCCACAGTTACCGAAGAGCTTTGGCCCACCTGGAGGCAGCAAGCCGCAGCAATCCTCGAGAGGAGCTAGCACCTTCATCTCTCGGTCTGTGGAAGAAATCCGCCGCGAAGCCACGAATATGTTCGACAACCTCGCCAAAGACGAAGCCATACCGTCCATGGAGCCCAACACGGACATCATTGCCACAGACCTGATGGAGCATCAGAAGAAAGCCTTGAACTTTCTGTTCGAGCACGAGCGCAGCGACTTCGAAGGTAACGAGCTCCCTGTTCATGCTCTGTGGAGATATCGGGCGAAGAACACCGGCCAGCCTGCTTGGTACCACGTTATCACAGGCCAAGAAGTCACTGAGAAGCCGAAGCCTGTGCAAGGTGGCATACTTGCGGACATGATGGGTCTAGGAAAGACCCTTAGCATACTGGCTCTCATCGCGGAAACTAGGACTGCTGCTGTACGGTTTCGTCAGCAGACTGTTCCATTCGAGCTGGAAGACGATGTAGAGTGCAACGCAAAAGGCACGCTGATCATCTGTCCAAAGTCCGTCCTCTCGAATTGGGAGGAGCAGATTCGAGTCCACTGCCGTGGAGGCAAGATTAAAGTCTACTGCTATCATGGCTCCAATCGCACTCAGAACACTGCACAGCTTGCCAAGTACGACGTGGTGCTGACAACCTATAACACTGCCGCCGCCGAGTTTGCCGATGGCATGAAGAAAAAGAAGGCTCTATCGAATGTCAACTGGTTCCGTATTGTGCTTGATGAGGCCCATCAAATCCGCACAACGTCTACCAAGGTCTCTAAAGCCTGCTGCAATCTGTATGCCGAGCGTCGTTGGGCTGTCACAGGCACTCCTGTACAGAACAGTCTTTCTGATCTGGGTGCCTTGGTCAAGTTCCTGAACATCCCGCCATTCGACAACACCAATACGTGGAATCAGTACATTATGTCGCCTTTCAAAATGGGCAATGTGGACGTGGTGGAGCAGCTGCAACTGCTAGTAGGCAGCATCACTCTCCGGCGTCTGAAAGATACGATCGGCCTCACCAAGCGGACGGAGACTATTGAGCGACTGGAATTCGCCGAAGCAGAAAAGGCTCTCTATAAGAAATTTGCTTCAACATGCCGCACGACTCTGGACAACGTTACAGGCGGAGGCAATACTCTTCGTGGAAAGGCATACGCCCATGTCTTGAAGTCCATTGGTCGCTTGCGTGCGATCTGCGCGCATGGCCGCGAGATGCTCACGGAGGAGGACATGAAAGAGGTCGAGGGCGACGACCCAAACAATGCCATCGTGCTTGATATCGGGGACGAACCCGGATATGAGGATGAGGCAGAGTTCACTACTGACGCGCAAGCGTACAATCTCTATAAGACTATGCGCGACTCCGAGATGGATAGATGTGAAGGTTGCGGTCGACTGGTGGGCAAGAAGGAACCCAAGCCAATCGAGTTAGACTCGGACGAGGAAGAGGATAGCTCTGCTGGAAACACGCCTGCCATCAGCGAGGACGAAGACGACTTGATCGGGAACCTCACGCCGTGCTTCCATGTCATCTGTCCCGACTGCACGCCTCGATACATTGAGCTATGCGAAGAATCTATGACAGCGGATCGATGGCATGCCTGTCCTTATGATGAGACCCACCAACACTTCGGATTGAAGCCACTCTCCTGGTCTGGATACAACTCGCATATTGAAGAGCGCCGCATCGCGGCCACCCAACCAAAAGCTGCCAAGTGGGATGAAGATTCTTATTCCGGCCCACACACCAAAGTTAAGGCTCTACTCGAAGAACTGAGACAATCGGAGCAAGAGAGTGCAGAGCTTGCATCTCTTGGCGAGCCTCCTATCCGATCAGTCGTGTTCAGTGGTTGGACCGGATATCTAGATCTCATCGAACACGCCCTTATCAAGAATAGGGTCGCCTTCGTTCGCCTTGATGGGTCAATG
Source organism: Pseudocercospora fuligena (assembly GCA_014298035.1). Taxonomy (NCBI): domain Eukaryota; kingdom Fungi; phylum Ascomycota; class Dothideomycetes; order Mycosphaerellales; family Mycosphaerellaceae; genus Pseudocercospora; species Pseudocercospora fuligena. Next base: position 907,966 of record JABCIY010000175.1, read on the forward strand.
TCTGTCAAGCAACGCACACAGGTCATGGAGATGTTCAAGACGGAGAAGGACATCGTGGTTATGCTCGTTTCGATCAAGGCGGGCGGTCAAGGCTTGAACTTCACGGCGGCTAACAAAGTCTATGTCATGGAGCCTCAATTCAACCCTGGTGTCGAGGCCCAGGCCGTTGACCGTGTGCACCGCCTTGGTCAAAAGCGTGACGTTTACATTAAGCGCTACATCATGCAGGATTCGATTGAGGAGGGAATTCTGGGTCTCCAGGAGAAAAAGAATAAGCTGGCGCAGATGAGCATGGACAAGAAGCGTAGCAAGGCTGAAGAGAACAAGCAGAGATTGGACGACCTGAAGGCGCTCTTCAAGTAGGCTTCTGCGTGGGAGTGAAGCGTCATAGCCCGGGCATCAGCATATCAGTTGCTTAGTTGAAGCGTAAGAGAGAGCTGGTCCAGACAGCCCCTTCAACTCAGTGCAGCAGCATGTATACAGTATGCATGAATTGTATTATTTACATCACGTTCATTCTCCATTTTTTTTCCGTACACGCTTGTTCAGGCACTAAGTTTGCAGCCTTACGCCGGGCCAAAGCGGCTCCCAGCCGTCGCGATCGCTTCGACCGCGACACGTCTGGACCTCCGCAATGTCCACAAACTGCTCTCGCGCTATCAGAACACCTCTTTCCATTCACTCCACCATTAAAACCTGAACGATTGTCGCAAATTCTGCAATTGAAGCGACCGGGATCCGCGATTCACGCCCGACCATTTGCGCACACCCAGCAGCGTACACCAAACACAGGAGACCAGGAAGCTCTGGCTGCGTGCGCCAACTTCAGTAATTCAGATACCAGCCTAGACGTAACGCGCAATGGATTCAGAGTTCGCGGACGAGAGCACACGCGCTCCGGGTGAAGCCAGCGACGAGCTGATTCGAGCAGAGAATGAGGCCCTTGAAACAAAACAGGAATCGCAAGACCAAGACACGTCCATGATCGAAGATGCCGAAGACGCCAAACCACAGAACGACGATGTTGCAAAGTCGACAGCCGAGGGCGGCGACGGTGCGCTCGTGTCAGACAACCCGCTGGACGCGCCTGAGGCTCCAGCACCAGAAAACGCAGAAGAAGCAGGCGAGGATGAAGAGATGGGTGACACAAAAGAGGGTACACCAGCCGTGGATGCTACAACACCAGCAGCGACAACCAAAACCGCAGTAGAACAGTCGGCGCGATCGAATCTAATTGATCAGAACCACGCCATTATCCTACCCAGCTACAGCGCATGGTTCGATATGCACGAGATTCACAATCTGGAGCGAAAAGCGCTGCCGGAATTCTTCAACAACCGAAACCGTAGCAAGACACCAGCTGTGTATAAGGATTATCGCGATTTCATGGTCAACACATACAGATTGAACCCGTCTGAGTACCTGACTGTGACTGCATGCAGAAGAAATCTTGCCGGAGATGTGTGCGCAATCATGAGAGTCCACGCTTTCCTTGAGCAGTGGGGTCTCATCAATTACCAGGTTTGTATCAGAGTCCGCGACGACCTTTGACGAGAAACTAATCAGATTCTCAGATTGACCCAGACACGAGGCCTTCAAACATTGGGCCACCATTTACAGGTCACTTCCGAATCACAGCAGATACCCCTCGCGGCCTGCAGCCGCATCAACCAGCTCCAGGAAGCACTGTCACACCTGGAAAGCCACACGCTGGAACTGAACGTCTGGCTAGCGCAAGCAAAGCCGACCTCAATTTAGAGGTACGAAGGAACATCTACGATGACAAGGGCAAGGATGTCACTCCTGCGAAGACGGAAGGCAGCGAGGCCAATGGCGAATCCGCAAAGAGCTTAGAGGAGGGTCTTCAGAAAAACGGAAAGCAGTACTTCTGCTACTCTTGTGGAAAAGACTGCACTCGTGTCCGCTATCACAATTCTAAGAACCCAGCTGCGACGGCTACAACACCCAAGCCAAACAAGGACCAGCGCTATGACCTTTGCAGCCTTTGCTTCCAGGAAGGCCGCTTTCCAAGTAGCACAACCGCGGCAGACTACACGAAGCTCGAGAATGAGTCGTACAGGAGTATTGGCGATAAAGAAAAGCCATGGGCAGACTCCGAGCTGCTGTTGCTGCTGGAAGGTCTGGAGATGTTCGATGATAATTGGGAATCCGTCGCCGATCACGTTGGCTCCAGGACGAGAGAAGAATGCGTGCTGAAGTTCCTGCAACTCGAAATCGAAGACAAATATCTCGAAGAAACCCCAGCCGCAAACACTACCTCGGATCTTGCATATCTTTCTGGCGGTCGGCTACCCTTCAGTCAGTTTGACAATCCGGTGATGTCCGTCATGGGCTTTCTTGCAGGACTTGCAGATCCCGCAACAACCGCCAAGGCTGCTGGCAAGAGCGTTGAGGAGGTCAAGAAGCAGCTCAAATCCCGCATTGAGGCCGAAGCTTCATCAGAAGCTGGCGCCGAAAAGGAGAAGGAGGGCACAACTCAACCCGAGGATGTCAAGGGAGAGAAGGATGATGCTATGGATGTTGACGACACTACCTCGCTTGCGACAAGAGAGCCACCAACCAGCCACGACCTCCCAACCACAGCTCTTTCTCTCACCGCCGCTCGTGCTGCAGCTCTGGCTTCACATACCGAGCGACAGCTCACGAACCAAGTCTCTGCTGCGGTGAATTTGCAGCTTCAGAAAATGGAGCTCAAGTTACAGCAATTCTCTGAGATGGAGTCGCTTCTCCAAGCCGAACGTCGGGAGGTCGAGCGCATGCGCCAGCGACTATTCCTGGACAGACTGCAATTCCGCAAGCGTGTTCGCGAGACTGAAGCTAAGCTTGCGGGCATGAAGATTTCTGTGCCACAGGGCGACAAGCTCTCGATGGATCAGCCCGGCGCTGAAGGCAGTGCTGAAGGAAGCCAGTCCGAGCCATACCAAGATAACATGGACGGATTCATGAAACACGAGATATAAGTGAATTGAAAGACCTGAAGATGGAGGAATGGAGCATCACAAAACAATTTAGATTCTCTGGATGTCGCTCTGCTCGACTTATGCTCATTGCCAAAGCAAGGCTGACTGGAGCAGCCAACCCCTCTTTGCAGCAAACGCGTCGGCAGTGTCAGGGCAAGCAGAGTATTCTGCTTCGAAGTTAGCTTGATGTAAGCTAGACGGGCCAAGTGTCATCCTTGGTGACAATGTTGCGGCGTTGGCGATGGAATCGCATTCGATGTCAGGACTTGAAATACCAACAAAGGTATCAGACCTGTGCATGACTGGGTAAGGGGAAGGCAACTACGCCTAGACAGTACTGTAAACTAGAAGCACGCCGAATGACATTGTTGAAGTAATGAATGTTGGTATGACTGTAACCGTACGCCCTGGACTCAGATTGTGCGCCATGCCCTTTATGGTTGACCAGTCCTGCATTTTAATTTTCCAGCTTAAGCCACGTACGACAATGCAACTTCGAGCTGATTTTCGCGAAATGTGCCATGTTTCTTGAGGTCGTGAACATGCATCGAGGAACAACTGGAGCAAAAAAAAGTGTTGCCTTGGGGTTGTTGATGCCTTGCGCCAAGACTCGGACACAACCGTGATTTCCCACAACGAACTCATCATCATCGCCGCTTTCTCTCCAAGACCAACGCACGTCACAAGAGAAGACCGCAAACAGTGAGTATAGTTCAAATGCACAATTTGGCTCTGATCCATCATACTGACAATCTGTGCAGTGCAGATGTACGTCCGACCGCGATTACCGCCACCAAATCCGCTCCGCCTCGAATGCGAAATACTGACCGCAATACAGCTTCGTCAAGACCCTTACGGGCAAGACCATCACCCTTGAGGTCGAGTCCTCCGACACCATCGACAATGTCAAGAGCAAGATCCAGGATAAGGAGGGAATCCCACCGGACCAGCAGCGTCTGATCTTCGCTGGAAAGCAGTTGGAGGATGGCCGCACTTTGTCCGACTACAACATCCAAAAGGTGCGCACACAGAACTGTCGCTCGCGCAAAGACCGGGGGCGCGGAATTCGAGCAGGAAGAATGGCGCTGACAAAGACTTGCAGGAGTCAACTCTTCACCTTGTCCTCCGTCTCCGTGGTGGTATCATTGAGCCATCGCTCAAGGCTCTTGCCTCCAAGTACAACTGCGAGAAGATGATTTGCCGAAAGTGCTACGTATGGAACCCACGTTGAAGACTGGTTTGAGCCACACAATCTAACTCATTGCAGGCCCGTCTTCCCCCGCGTGCCACCAACTGCCGCAAGAAGAAGTGCGGTCACACCAACCAGCTCCGCCCAAAGAAGAAGCTGAAGTAAACGAATCGCTTACGATGCACACTGGGTGCTGGAGTTGCGGATGGTTGTTGTTTCGAGCATAGGAAGTGGGAAATGCACTGCATGTATTGAAGGTAGCGAAACCACCACACGAATGACAGCATGAAAGACGAAACATCTGCTTTTCCACGGCGCTTCTCGACTTCAAAATACGCCATCGATTCCGTCCAGGCTCAGGGAGGATGACAGAAGTAGACAGCATGCGGCAGATATGCATTCGATTTGGCACTCTACAAATACTCCTTGATCGGCTTCGCCCATTCTGTGACGCGATCCCATACCTTTGCGCTTTCTGGCCACATGCTCTCGTGGCTGAAATCAAACCAGCCATCCTCCACGCCCAGGCCTCGGAATCTTGTCCGCTCGTCAACTCCAAAGTAGTCCTTGAAGGTCTGCACCAGTATGTCGTCGTCCAACTGCATGTGATCTCCAGGAGTTGTCTTGAACACCAACGCGCCCTTTTCATCCAGCTTCTTCAACCCTAGCCAGTCGTCTTTGTAGATACTTCTCTCCGCAAGAGGTGTGACCTTGCCGCTCGTGGCATTAACCTCTGCAAACCAACCCGACTCCTTCGGAATAACGGTCGTATCCTCTTCGAACACAAACATGACAAACTTCTCGAGATCCATCAATCTCTGCTTGTACACCTCATTCTTCTTTTCCCTTTCGTTATTCACATCAGCCAGAAAATTGCTGTGCTCAAGATACTCCTCACTAGACTCTCCAGTCGTCTCATTCACCATCCTGAAATACTGAGCAGGCACAACATGTCCCTGCACATAATCCGACCAAGCATTACCCTTCATCAACGCCACAGCACCTTTACAAAGTAAATCCCACGTCCCACAAGCTTTAATATCCGCAATCCCATTATGCTGCGATCCAAACGTGACCAAACTCCGCACGGAAACGATCGGACACGTCTCAACCAATCCTCGTAAGAATTGTCCTCCTTGTGAGAATCCTAGAGCATCGACTCTTTTTCTTCCATCATGACTGAATGGTAGTTTTTTGTTCTCTTCTATGTCTTTGCAGACTTTGTCCAAGTGTTCTGTTACGTTGCCGAAGAATGTGGCTTTGGAGTCTTCGTCGCCTTCGTCGGAGATTCGTATGAAGTAGGTGTATGTCCCTGGATTTACTTGCGAAGCGAGGTCGCCGACGGATTGGAGGCCGTCTGCGTTGTAGCGGTCGCCGAGACCGTGCCAGATCAATAATGGGAGGGGCTGCTGAGAGGGTCTGGATGTTGGGAAGGCGGCTGTGAAGGTTAGGAGGGAGAGATAGGTCGGGAGGGACAGGATTGCTGGTATGGTTTTCATGTTCCTTTGTAAGCTATTCCAAGAGATTATTTGCTATGTTGTGGTGTTGGGATAAGTGGCTACCTGGAGCTTGGAAGGCAAAGGATGATGATGCTTTGGATAGAGCTGTTGGATGCGATTGCTCCGTGATTGGGTGTTTGGGAGCGGACTTGCCTCCGCCAGTTGATAGGGTAATTCTTTCTCTCTGGCTGGAGTCATAAGATATTCACCTCACTTGGTCTCTGCGGCAATTCGTCTAGAAGTCATGGCCGATGCGACACTACCTCTCTATTCGAAGTTTCCGGTCACACATTAGCTTCTACAATATCGCTTCAAGCTCAAGAAGAGCATTCTCCATGACCGCAATACAAAACCAAACTGCAGCTCTTCTGCTCAACCGTGTGGTAGAGAATGAACGCTCCGGACTGGTACGAGATGTCGCAAAGTCCTTGAACTCGCGCAGCAGCGTGGCCGATGTTAGCTTTGCCGTCGCTTTGGTTCAGCTGAAGGTCGACGAGGACGCGAAGGACTTCATCACAAACCACGTTCTTTCAATCATTCAGATTGGAGAGCAAGATCGCGTTGTCTCGCTGTGCTCGGAATATGGCTGGCTCCGCGACAAGCTTTTGCAACGGACTTGCAATCACATCTCGCGGCTAGCAATCACAGCTCAGCACGATAGCAGCAATTGGCTTGCCGTGCCACTGGCCACACCGATATTGCACGAACTCGCGAATGGCCTTGACCCAGCTATCGGCACCCTTGGACCGGACACCATTGAGCAGGCAATCCGGTATATTGCCTTCGTAGAACGCCTTTCGAACACAGCGCTCGAGGATGAATTAGCAGATTCACTGTTCAGATCCTGTCTCATTCTCACAGGTGCTGCGTTCAGAGAGCTGGCCACGCACGCATCGGAGGTCCTTTCTAAACTGCTTCAATGCAAGCCGGATATGCTTGAGAAAGTTCAAAGTGATTTGTGGAGTCGCATTGTGCAGCTTGTGGAAGGCAGAAATGCCCTGAACCAGACTCTTGGCTATTCGCTCTGGCTTCGCTGGATCCTGTCAGGGAATTCTGTTGACCCGACAATTCTGAAGCAGGACGAATATTGGGATGCTCTCATAAGTGGCCTCCGACGAGGTGACTCCGAACGTCGCAAATCGTCTCTCCAGGTCTTGCGTGCATCAGTCGAGATCTGCACAGGAGAGCCATCCCTAGCATCCATAATCACAGCTCAAACAAATGCCTCCACATGTAAGTCTCTTGGGATCTAGTCAGGCTCCAGCTCTTCCAAGGCCATATAATCGCCGTGCCACTACGCACGTGCCTGGTAGCCGACCCGTAAGTATTGCCAGTAGCTGACAGGTAAGTAGCCATTGATTCTATTCGTAAGCAGTACATACGATTCTGCACTGTTTTCGAGACCGTAGTTCTTGGACGCTATCTGAACCAGGTCCAAGAATGCGAGCCGGATTTCGATTTCTTAGCATCCACAAACTCTGCAGTTAAGCCTGCCTTCCTCTTTGCCTTGCTCGAATCTGCGCTAGATCAAAGGATGCAGGATGCCAATCGAAAATGGATTGGATCGTGGTGTCTACGATCTAATCTCAGGACAGACGAGGTTGACATTTTCATGACTTTCTTGCGAAGCACATTACTGCCGTGGGCGACGAGCGGATACTTGTTTACGGCAACACTGAAGCACATCGATGGACACCTAAAATGCGAGCACGGCGAGAGACTGGCGACTTATGTCTCGTCCGCACTACTCAGAGACGGTCACATGGCAAAGAACTTCATCGGAGCGATTGCAGCCACCATACGGGCCAGACAGACCAATAGCTTCGCATACTCTACAGTCTACCTTGTAGAAGGAATCGGACGAGCTCTTGACATCGACGGCACACTGCCAATTGATCCTTCTCACCTTGAGGACATACATTCTGCTGCAAGTTGGATTGGCCTTCCAGAAGTTGCGCGTGATCATTTACTGGCCAGAACTTGGAAGATGTGCTCTATCGTCCGGCAGAGGACTACTCAAGCTAGTGCAGATGCGTTCCTAAGCAAGGCTGCAACCGACTGGAACACGCTGCTTTCAAAAGCCATTTCTCTTGGCCTGGAGTCTTCTGTTCAGGTCGAAGGCTCAATAAGTGCACTCTCGCTGGCGCCGTCGAAGCGGGACACGAACGAGAAAACTGCTCACCAGAAATGCGCGGATTTATTGGGCAGCCTTGACACGTTACAGATTGCCCAGGTAGAAGAGCAGCTGGACGACATCTGGACTGACCTTGAGTATCTTGAGTACCCCAAAGGCCTGTTAACCGCTATGCCGCTGGTTTTCATGCATCCGAAGTTGGTCGCCATGGCTTCCACCGCGCCGAATTCCTTCGCCGAATCGATCAAGAGTAAGGCTGCTGCCCTTGTTGAGCTTGCGACGAGCAGATCCTATATGCTTCCCACTCTACTCGAGACACTCAGAGTCGCAGTGCTAGCGGATCACACGTCTGCTGCTCTTCTCGGCTCGGATGAGCTTATTGCGCATGTAGCGAGTAATCCTCCCTCCGCGACAGTGGACGCTCAGCTTGAGACTGCGACCATTCCGGTGATACAAGATATCTCTCCAGAATTGCAGGCCTTTAGCTACAGATTCTACTTCGGTCAGCCTGACGGATACGGCATTGCGGTTCTCCTTGACCTTGTCTCTCGATTTCGAGCCATCGACAGCAAGCTTGCCACAGAATTGTTCGATAAATTGCTTCAAAGATTTCTCAGCCAGAAAACGCCGCCTCCTACTGTTAGCGCGTGGAAGAAAGTTCTGCAATTGCAAGTCATGCTCCTTTGCGCTGAACAGCATGTCCCTTACATCAGCCTCGATGAGGCCAGAAAAGTCCTGAAAGACCTTCATTACGTTCTTGCTATCGAGCCGCTCCCACGATACAGGTATCTCTTCGAATGGATGATTGCTCGTACATACATCCACCATCCGCAACTCCGTTCAACGATCTTTGAGGAGCTCTCCACCAAGGATCACCATGGCAATCCGAAATTCTTGGCCTCCTTGATGAAGATTGGAGTAAACATTGCAAAGACCGAAAGCTCAACCGAAGACTTTGCACTGCAGCTGGCGACGGCTTTTGTGCCATTAGCAGCCTCAAGTAAAGTCGTCATCCGACACGAGGCGCAATGGCAATTTGCACCCCTGCTTGACCACGCCCGAGCGAAGAACTGGAAGAACATTACCCAAAGCTCGGCCTTCGACGCTCTTCATGGCTTCATCCGCAGTCTCGAGCGATACGACGACCCGCCCAAGGAAAGGACGATTGACAAGTTCGACCCCATCAACGACCACAATCTCACTCACTTAGTCGAAGGACCCTGGTGGGGACTAGACAACGTCGAGCAATGTCAGACATCTCGCAAAGACTTTGTATCTTTGTACGAACGTGACGACTCAGACACCACCATTCCACACTCCTGCATCCCTCTTGGCGGTCTCCTCCCATCCAAAGAGCAGACCCCCAGCTCAACAAATCAACCTCCAGTCGACCACCAAAAGCGCATGCTCCAAAACATCGACAACATCTCCCGAGCCCTAGGCTCAGGCGCCGCAGATCCCGATTCCGTAACCATCGCTCTCCAAACCAAAGGCGCAGGCTACCTCTCCAGCTCCAATCTTCGAAAACGTCATTCCAACCTCCTCGTCGTAGCCTCTCTCGTCGACAACCCTTACAATCTCGGAGGTCTCTCCCGCGTCAGCGAAATTTTCGGAGCTGGGGCACTTTACCTCCCCACACCAACCGTAACCTCGAACAAAGATTTCCAGTCTGTGAGTGTAGCTTCGCACCTGCATATTCCGCTTAAAGCACTTCTGGCCAAAGATTTGGAGAATTGGTTGGTGGAGAAGAAGAGGGAGGAAGGATTCAAGGTTGTGGGGATTGAGCAGACGGATCGATCTGTTTTGTTGGGTGATGAGGCATGTGTTCTTCCTGAGAAGTGTATTTTGGTGATTGGGAGTGAGAGGGAAGGGATACCTGCTATGGTACTCAGTCTTTGTGATTTGCTGGTGGAGATTCCACAGATTGGGATTACGAGGAGTTTGAATGTGCAGACTGCGGCGGGGATTGTGCTTTGTGAGTATGCGAAGCAGTTTAGGAAGAAGGTGTGAGGGTTGCAAGGAGATGGAATTGTGGATATTGTCGTTCAAGAGCTGGGATTGGCTTGGCTTATTGCGGTGGTATCACAATGACTAAAATACAGACAGTCCAACGCCTGGCTATGCGTTCCTTTTTTGCTGCTCACATCACCCATCCTTCTAGTCCCTTTGTATGCCTTTTTGATAAATTACAGCGAATACAATGGCTCGAAGGTGAGTTGCCGTTGGCCGTAGCTGTACATTTCATCTTACATGTTCTTCTTCCCCTCCACTGCGAGAGCTTTTCATCGCTCGCATTTCCTTTCCACTTCCCCACAAGTTACCATCCAATCCAGGTTGCAGTCACCACCATCTTTCCTAAGAGTGCTTAGTCCAAGAGACGGGTGATGAGGCCAGTGGCGACTGTTCGTCCACCCTCACGAACGTTGAATCGCTGACCCTGCTCGATGGCCAGTGGCTTGTGGATCTCGCAAACCATTTCGACGTTGTCACCAGGCATGACCATCTTGTTCTCAGCAGCCTGTTCTGAGCCCTCGGGCCAGCTCAAAGCAGCAGCCTCGTCAGCAGTTCGGAGGAAGAGCTGTGGCTTGTAGTTGTTTGCGAATCCAGTGTGGCGACCACCTTCTTCCTTGGTGAGGACATACATGGAAGTCAAGAACTTCTTATGAGACTTGGCACTGCCTGGCAGTGCAACGACCATACCACGCTGGACGTCCTCACGCTTGACACCACGGAGGAGCAGGCCGGAGTTGTCACCAGCTTGCGATTGGTCGCAAGACTTCTTGAAGGTCTCAATGTCGGTAACCTTGGTCTTGATGGGTGTCTTGTTCTTGCCAACGAGCTCGACTTCGGAATCCTTCTTGAGCACACCACGCTCGACACGACCAGAGGCGACAGTTCCACGTCCTGGAATGGAGAAGACGTCCTCGACAGACATCAAGAATGGCTTGTCCATGTCACGCTCTGGGGTTGGGATCCATTCATCAACAGCTGCGAGGAGGTCATCGATCTTGGTCTCGCCGATCTCCTTCTCACGGCTCTCAAGGGCGCAAAGTGCGGAGCCCATGATGATCGGAGTGTCGTCACCCTCGAAGCCGTATGACGAAAGCAGCTCGCGCATCTCCATCTCGACCAGCTCCAACATCTCCTTGTCCTCAACGGCATCGACCTTGTTGACGAAAACGACGATTCTCTTTACACCAACCTGACGGGCGAGGAGCAAGTGCTCTCTAGTTTGTGGCATTTGTCCATCGGAAGCAGCGACGACGATGATGGCACCGTCCATGGATGCCGCACCAGTAATCATGTTCTTGATGTAATCAGCGTGACCGGGACAATCGACGTGGGCATAGTGGCGGTTGTCGGTTTGGTATTCGATGTGTGCGGTCGAGATGGTGATACCACGCTTTCGCTCTTCGGGAGCCTTGTCGATGGCGCCATATTCGAGGAAATTGGCATAGCCCTTCTCTGCTTGTCGCTTGGTGATGGCAGCTGTCAATGTTGTCTATGTTTCCATTAGTATACCATCTCGTCGCATTACCCTTAGACAGCCTTCCATTGGCCATCGGGGAATGTTTGCGCATACCTTTCCGTGATCGACGTGACCAATAGTACCGATGTTGACGTGCGGCTTACTTCGCTCGAATGCGGTGGCATATGTTCTCGCGGTGGCCGTTGCGGTTGCGGCAAACTGGTATTGGCCCCTGTGCAGTGCGGTCTGGATGGGAGTCTGGGTGCGCAGAGCGCGAGAGGTGCGCATCAGCCTAGTAGCGAAAGACATAGTGGCACACTCTATCCGCGCAGATGATAGGAAAGGAAAAAAGTGATCAATGGAGACAGACGCCATGTTCGACGTCGACGATATCGAATGCACATGCACTTTTCGAAGCACGGAACTTTCGCTTTCGTTCCGTCTCGTCAAACTTGCCCTTCAAGCTTCTCTCATCAGCCCTGCAGCCGAAGCTCTCCTCCGCTGCCAATGCGGAGTGACGGAGATGCCTTTTGAATCAACCTCTCCAACGAACACCACAACTTCCTCGCTCTTCTAACATATACCATTCGTTCGATCACAGGGCCATCGGGCAAATCGGACCCGTGCTGTGATCGATACTCTTCTACCGAGGTCTTGTACCTCACATGCAACCAAACTAGAGTTAGCTAGAGTCATCCAGATAACACAGGCTCCTCTCCTTGTACATATCCAATGCTTCTACAAAACGCTTGCAGGAGGTGGGCGACCGCTAGGCCAGCAGCAATGCCTCTTCGCGCCAAGATACTGAGCCCGGCTATGCAGCAGAGCGCTGCACGATCAGTACGTTCGTTTAGTGTGCCCTGCTACCATACTTAGACAACTGACTGACCACAGCTTACGTAGTTCACTTCCGTCTCAGAAATTAAAGAGCAGCCCGGCGATGAACCCAACGATGTCGTGTTCGCCAATCAGGGTGGCGTTCGAAATGTCACCCTCAACCGACCAAAGAAGCTCAATTCGCTCAATGGAAGTATGGCACGGAAGATCATCCCACGTCTAGCAGAATGGAGTAGAAGCGAATTGGCCAGTGTTGTTGTCATCAAGGGTGAAGGAAGAGCTTTCTGTGCTGGAGGTGACGTGGCATGGCTCGCGCAGAAGAACAGAGAAGGAACTGAGGGCCAGCAGGAGAGCAAGGACTACTTCGCTCTCGAATACAAGCTGGACCACCTCATCTCGACCTACAAAAAGCCGTATGTCGCCTTCCTCGATGGCATTACTATGGGTGGGGGTGTAGGCCTCTCACTTCATGCACCCTTCCGGATAGCGACCGAGAACACGGTCTTCGCGATGCCTGAAACCACAATCGGATTCTTCCCAGATGTCGGAGCTTCGTTCTTCCTTCCTCGAATGGATGGACAGCTTGGTCGCTACCTGGCATTGACTTCGGAACAGCTGAAAGGCCCGAGTGTGTTCTATGCAGGCATCGCGACACACTACCTGCACTCTTCCTCGCTACCTGATCTCGAAGCACGACTCGCAGAGCTACAGTTCAAGGACTACGATACCCTTCAGCAACGTCAAAGAATCATCAATTCCACCATCGAAGAGTTCGCAACCGGTCTTCCGCATGACCAACCAATATCTGCCCCAGTGGGCGGTAATATCCGGCAAGCCATCGACTACGTCTTCCAGCCAGCCCACCAGACTATCGAGGAGATTTTCGACCCACTCGATGGTCTCGCTCGCATGCAAGAAGACTCGCGAGGCTATCCTGAAGTACCTGAATGGGCTAAAAAGACCAAGAAGACTATCCTTCAGCGTTCCCCTACATCGGTCAAAGTCACTCTCAGGCAACTCAGGGAAGGCAAGGGCTGGTCCATTGCTGAGACTTTTCGCAAAGAGCATGCTATCGCTGCTAGATTTATGGAGCACCCTGACTTCATTGAGGGTGTTACGGCACTGCTAGTCGACAAGCCAAAGCGTACACCGAACTGGAGTCCTGACTCTCTGGACAAGGTGTCAGAAGCTGATGTCGACAGCTTCTTCACCTACCAAACAGAATTCGATCTGCTTGGGAAAGAAGCAGGAAGCTCAGAGACAGACTACAAGGAGTATCCACATGCTTGGATAGGTCTACCTACAGAGATTTCTGTACAAGAGAAAGTGAAGGGCTGGTCGCGAGAGCAGATTCTAGATGACTTCATCAAGCAGACCAACGGAAAGCAGGGTGTAAGGGAAAAGGTGACTGAGATATTAGACAGAAAGACTAGGGATGCAGGCGGCAGGCTACAGTGGGTGCAATAGATGCTAGGACTGTATTAATACCTTGTACAGGACCAAGCAATTCACTCGCAGCGCAACCAGTGGCGTGTGAAATGCTTTGCTCCGCCAAGACTAACTGGCTGGCTGGTGGGTCTGCAGGATTCGAATGAGGCAACAGCGCCTTCCACCCGGCCTGAATGCAAATCTGCGCTCCCATACAAACACATAAAAAGGTTACCAGCTCAGTAGAACGCTGCAAGCAACACTGATTCGCTGACAATGCCACTCCTTGATCTACCAAAAGAACTTCTCGACAACATTGCTGTCCAGGCGCTGCGGCCTGATAGCTTTGAGAGTCTCCTGCTCTCATGCAAAGCTATATACGCCTCATGCAAAGAACACATCCCGCGATATAACGCCCTTCTGAAATGGCGGCGCATGACACTGGATGGCGACACACAGCCCTCGAATAATGGTGTTTCGGCAGTGACGGAGATACTTCTAGCTATTGTCGAAGACCCTGAGATCGCGGACTTCATAGAGGTACTGGATCTACGCAAAGCTCAGATGTGGAAGTCGCAGAGAACGACTCCCGTCGACAAGATCGATGCATTGCGTAAGCTAGTGCGGTCTTCGCCATATCTCTCAATAGCTGGCCAGGATCCACATGACTGGGTCAAGATGCTTGATTTAGACGTGGGTCATATTCTGGATGAGTGTTCGGTCGTCTGCCATCAGACTACACTTCTTCTCACACTACTGCCGAAGCTGAAGGACCTCACTCTACCTGAGCACTGGGGGCGTGTCAGTGATGAAGAAGGATGCCTTGCTGTCTTGAATGCCGTCGTCCGGAATGCTCGCGATGCGCTTTCTCCTGAAGATATGCAGAAATTTGAGGCCGACTCAAGCGATGTTGCACTGTTGTCAACTTTGCGAGAAAAGCCATTATCGAGTCTGGAACAATTGCGACCATACGAAGAAGTCGAGTATGATCCTGCCAGTCGCGGCGGTCTGGTGGACGTGGCGCCTTTCATGATATTGCCGAACATCAAGCACCTACATGTATCAAATCTGATCGGGGTAAGCGATGGCTACACCGGAATACCTTTCGAGTGGCCTTACGACACTGCGGAATCTGGATTACAAGGTGCTTTCTCAAATCTGGAAAGCATACATCTTGAAGGATGTGTTGTTGACCACAACGGCATCACCGAGCTCGTTTCTCACACACCACGTCTTCAATCTCTTCGCTACTCGCATCATACCAAGTGGCATGGTTGTGCTCATGACTGGGACGCGGGAGCTTTCGTGAATGCACTTGCTAAGTATGCTGGTCAAACATTGCGAAGCTTGTCGCTCAATCTGGACGTCCTGTATGGAGATACTGAGTCTGCTATCAGTACACTTCACAACTTCGAAGTCCTTGAGAATTTTGAAGCAGATGTCTGGACCTTTTTCTGCACTTCTGAAGACCAGGAGATGAATAGGACCAAGTCGCTCGCAGAACTTTTACCAAACAGCATTAGATCAGTCAAATTGGTCTTTAACGAACCCAACGACAATAGGGACTTCGAGGATTTAGAGGTATTCAAATCTCTCTGCGGCCCGCGATCTGCTTATGGAGCTTATTCGGATCTTCAACAGCTCGCCATCTGTGCGGTCGAGACAAGTCAGCTGCCATTGTTCGAGTTGCAGAATCTAGCTGATGGGCTGGAGTGGAGCTACAAAGAGGTTCCTAGAGAAGGGGTCGTGGGTAAAATGCCAAGAGCGTGAGGTCAAGGGAGTCAGTGAGGACCTGAAGGAATCGTCATCGTCGACTGTCATGAGATTCACCATGTCGCAATGGAGGTTCACTCAATTGCTTGATTGACTGCCAACGAGCAAACGGAAAAGCTGCACGTTTCCGACATGAATAGACGAGCTTGCAGAAGGATAACCACGACTATGCTCAGCCCTGAAATTTCCTTGTCTCTCTAGATAGTCTTCAGCTTCTTCACCGAAGAACTAGTGGTCGTTGAGATGTGTTGTGTTGCTAATGCCTTGCAGGGCCGCAGGCCTCTTCGCCAGAGACTTTGTTCACCTGGTCGATCGGAGCTCGGTCCAGAAGCCTAAACAACGGCAGGAACCGAACGCTGGATCCTTGCCGGGCGCACTCCAAAGACTGGTTCGGCATCTGCAGCACGAGAATCACGACAACAGCTCCCAACCACTTCATCTCTTCGACAAGAAAGGTTTTCATCATGTTTCCGTCTTTGATGCTGTTTCCTTGCTCTCCGCGACAACAAGAACACAGGCATGCGTCCATTTGTCGCTTCGCAAGGATCCCGTGCCGACACAGGGGTCAAAGTTCAGAGCTCAATCCAATTTGAGATGTATCGTTTTTCGCTCATTCGCGGGCGCGTGCAGAACACCAACGAAGAATTCAGGCTCTGTGTTCTGCTGCATTCTGCTGTCTTCTAATTTCGTGAAGTATACACTCTTTCCCTTCGTCTTCACCAGCTCCCTCTCTACACATTTGATCACATTCCTTATCAGCTTGCACTTTCCCCACTGCTACCCAGCACGACGTTCTGCATGCGGCTGCCACGCGAGACGCGTTGTTACACGAAATAGCCAACCTGGAAGCGGCCAGATATCGAAACACTTCGACAGCGAGCACTCTTCTACTCTAGTCCACGTCGCAGACAAACATTATACACCAAAGATAAACTTGGCCTATAAGCGTTTGAATTCCCTCTTGAGCGGGTATGCAATGCCAATTCTTGGATTTCCTCAGCCATGACAGCTACGCCTGAATCGCAACAGGCACGAAGGCCGTTAGCACTGGACGAAGCAAGGACGAAGAAGTTGACGTCCAAGAACAATGAGCAGCAGAGATTCAAGCCAGGTATCTCGGTTACTGCGGCGCCCAGATCATCCACAACGAGAACCATAGACACGGACGCCAAGATAGTGAAACGGACGAAAAACACTGTCCATGGAGCCGGAACCAAGACCACAGCCAACAGGCCGCCGCTTGGTCCAGTGTCGAACACGAAGATCAAACCACCGCATCAAGTCGTGGACCTGACTAAAGCCGAGAGTCCACAACCTGACAGACGTGCTTCGCGACCTACAGATCAAGACGTGAATGACAGAAGGCTCTCGGGCAAAGCTACCAATAGATCAGAATCAGAAATGAAGAGAGTTAGATCTTCGATGGCCGGATGTACTCCAAACGAGGTGTTATCGACCAAAGTCAAGCAGCCACTCCAGCGCTTACCTGCACCCAGCGAGCCACAGCAAGATCGTACTTCAGATGTACCCAAGAAGAAGCGACGCTTGAGCGACACAGTGTCTTCGGTGGATACACGGCGTGTCCGGTCGCGACCTTCATCTCCCACAACGCCGGCACAAGAGGCCAGAGTCGTACTTCAAGATCTCTCGGACCAATACGGAGACTAGATCAAGATGGTCTCTTGAATCAAAGTTGCAAGATGCTGGTGCGCTGCCGACGATCACTTGTCAAGATGGTGAATGAGAGCGAGCAGCATGAGCAGAAGATTGAAGCCCTCGAAAACGGCCTCGCTGATGCACAAATAAAGTCCGCTGAAGGGCTCGCGAAGCAGCACAGGGATCTCGTTGAGCAAAACAAGTCTCAAGAGGCGAAAATTATGGCCTTAGAGTCGACGGCTGCTGCGAGCGATTCTCTCGTGCGCGAGGTCGAAGATCTGCGACGAGATCTTGCATCAAAGGAGTCTACCATCATGGAGCGAGAGACTACGATCAAGCAGCGAGATACCACGATTAAGGAATACGAAGAGGCAGCACAGTACTGCGATAGACTCCAGCTTGACATTTCCGAACTCACGAAAGAGTCGAATGTGCTTACTTCGCGGAATGAGAGTTTGGTCAGGGAGAATGAAGCACTCGACGAAAGATCGAAGGCAAGTCTGAAAACCATTGAAACAACCAAGCTGCAATTGGCCTCCGCCAAGACTGCCGTCTCAGATCTTGAACAAGAGAAGGCAGAGTGGGCAGACCTCAAAGACAGGATCGAGACCGACGTAAAGGCAAAAGAGAGGGTCATCAGCGACCATGCAAGGCTGATGTCTGCGAAAGACACAGAACTGCTCGACTTGCGTCAACAAAATAGAGTAGCTGCTGCAGATTTGGAGGAAGCGCTTCGGGAGAAGAATGAGGAGATCGCCAAGCTGCAGCACTCTATCTCATCATTCAGAGGCCAGGCTAATCTAAGCCAACAACGTTTTCGGGAGCTCAATATTCTGCAAGCGAGTCAGAAGACGCTGGAAGATGAAATGGTCCGAGTGAAACGTGAGAGGGACAATGCCATGACCAATCTGCGCAGGAACGAAGCAACCCGAACCTCGCAGCTGCAGAAGCAAAGGGAGGAGCACGAGACCGTCCTAGCGGAGCTGGGCCGGCAGATTGAAGATCTCGCGAGTCAGCTGCAAAATGCAGTGGACGAAAAGCAAAAGCTGGCCGACCACATCGATGAAGTGAAGAAGCAGCACGATCGACAAATGCAGCTCAAGGACGAAGATCGTATTACCGCCATTGGAACTATCACTGCAGATCTTCGCTCTCAATTCGATACTACCGTCAAGGAGCGACTGTCAAAATGTGATGAGCGTTGGCAGAAGTCGGAAAACGCTCTTACCAGTGCCAAGAACGAGCTGCAGTCTACTATGGATCGTGCGAAGGAAGAGAAAGCTCGCCTTGTGGGAGCCAACGTCGAATTGTACGATAAGCAGAGACTTGCTGAGCTTGGACGTGATGCGCTTGCTGTTGTTGTGCAGCGCAACTGTCAGGTCCTCGCTTCCAAGAGTCAGCAGATCGGGAAGTTGATCGAGGAGAAATACAGCTTTAGAGAGCAACTTGAAGCTACTCGGGTAGAGTTTAGGGCACTTCAACGAGACAATGCTCTTCAGGCTTCGACAACGAATGCTACAACAATTAAGCTAGCAGCTCTTGAGATAGAGCGAGATCAGAGCCGGCAGGCGAGTGAGCAAAAGCAGGCTGAGCTTACTGGACTTCAAACGCGTTTCTCTGAGCAGAGCGAGGCACTAGTTGCATTGCAGAAGAGCCTCTTCAATGAGCAATACAGCAGAAAGTGTGATACAAATCAGCTCAGCCAGAAGTTGCAGGAAAAGGATGGCGAGGTGCAGATGTTGCACAAGCTTCTCAAAAAGAATGAGGAAGACGGACGGAAAGTGATACAGGGCTTGCAAACGAGCACAAATCAACTCGCCAACACCCTTCAAACTCGAGACCATGCAATCGCCTCGCTGCAATCGCAAATACAAGGAGGACCATCATCCACGACGCCGTCGCCGCAAGCTATGCAATTGCAGTGCCTCCTGAAGCAAAGGGACGTCACGATCTCCGAGCTTGAATCAAAACTTCGCAGCTCTTCCAATGTCGATGCCGAGAAGCAGATCGAAGAAGCCAAAAAGCAGGTGCAAAAAAGCGCTGCCGAGCTTAATTGTGCAGCTGCGAGAGTTCTGCATCTTCGCTCGCAGCTCGCGGCTGGAGAGGATGAATTGAAGCATGTGAAACAGCAACTCGCCGACGCTCAGCGACAAAAATCGGGATCGATGGATATCAAGTCAGAACTTGAGTTACAACTTTCAAACGCCAGTGCCGAATGCGAACATTATCAAAAGAGGCTGATTGAGCTTACTGACTACAGCGAGAAGCTCAGCAAGAAGCACGAGGACTGTGAGAAGGAGCTTGATCGTGTGAGCTTCGATCTCAAAAATGTCCGCGCTGAGAATTCCTTCTTGGATCGGCGGTTGGAAGAGGGTGACATGGCGGTGTCGAAGTTGGAAGAGGAGCTTAGGGACGAGAAGAAATGTACGGAAGACTTGAAGCGACTCTTCATCGCCTCGAAGCCAGTAACGGTCGATGCAAGCACACAAGTCACGACCAGTCCAACCTCAAAACGCTCTGTGCAGACCGTTGCATGTCAAACAGAGCCTCTGAAGCCGAAGATCAAGACATCTCTACCTCCTGTTACTGGAGTGTCTCAGCTTCCAACGCCAGCCAGTCCGTGGACTCCGCAAAGCTCATTGAGTCCTTTGGCTCGCAGAGATTCCAACATGTCCATGCAGAGTGCTCGGCCATTCAATCCACCTTCGGGACCAAAAGGCTGGAGTATCGAAGAGCGGACTGCAGCAGAGCGATATCGACCAGCAAGGTCTGACCGAAGGCATCAGAAGTTTTGCCAGTTGGGACAGGATCACGATGGTCCTTGCAATGGGAGTCCGGATACCCGTAGAGGGCGCACACGACGTGATGGTGCTGTTCGGAGGAGAAGTCGCAGTCCGTGCCGTGGAGCTTCGGAAGGGCATGGCTCTGCAAATGATAGACGGATCCATGATGTCTACCGACCATGAGCCTTGAACGATAAAAATGGAAATCGCGGACATCTACTAATTGTTCATAAGATACCCAACTGTATTTATGTCAGTCCTCTTTCATCCATATTCGGCAAGCGTACACTTTTTGGAAGTGGGTCACTTTGCGCCACTGGAGAGTTCCAACTCCGCTTCTGATTCGCCAATCAGATGCCGGTTTCTGTGCAAGGAAATGGAACCCATCGACATCCACCTCGCCGTTGACATTGAGCCGAAGCGAAAGTGGGCTGTGTGCGAGCGGGGTGTCTAGAAAGGTAAGAAGAAAAACTTCATCCCTTTCATCAGTATCTTCCTGTGATCTTCTAGTATTCCTGTGCCATCAAGGTAGTATCACGGGACACATTACTACTGCACAAACTTCGGCACTATGGCTGCACCTCCCAGAAATCCACCGTTCCGGGCCGAGCACATCGGTTCCTTGCTGCGTCCGGATGAACTGGTCCAAACACGGTACGCAGTAGCAGATGGAACCAAGACCTCAGAAGATCTAGTCCCAGTCGAACAGAAAGCCATCAACGACGTTGTGAAGCTCCAACAAGACTGCGGCATCCACAGCATCACCAATGGCGAATACTCACGACATCAGTTCTGGGGAACCTTCATGGAAACTCTCAATGGAATGGAAGAGATAAATTTGAGAGAAGGAGGCTACGACCAATCCATCTTCCGGATGTACGCACCAGATGTCAAGTCCTTTATGCACGCGAAGACGATCCCGAACCAAGTTACTGTGGCCACGGGAAAGCTCTCACATACTGGAAAATCGACATTTTTGCCTGAGCTGAAGTATCTTCAAAGCATTTTGCCGAAAGAGGAACATCATAAGATCAAACTCACTTTGACGAGTCCTTCGTGGTATCATTTCCGATATGGTCCCAAGAAGGCTTATACTAAGGGCACGTACACTAATGATGATGAGTACTTTGCCGATCTTGCCAGAGCGTACCAAACCGAGCTTAAGATTCTGTATGATGCTGGATTGAGGAACGCTCAGGTTGATGATCCGAATCTTGCGTATTTCTGTTCGGAGGCGATGTTGAAGGGTTGGAAGGAGGATAAGGAGAATTTTCAGACTGCGGATGAGCAGCTTGATGCTTATATTAAGTTCTACAACGTAAGTGTTCATCTTGAAGTTGGCTTCTGCCTGTAACAATCACTGATATTTGTGATACTTAGACATGCTTCGAACGACCAGCAGATTTCCAGCTAGGCATCCATCTCTGCCGTGGCAATTACTTGGGATCAAAACACTTCTCCGAGGGTGCTTACGATGCCATTGCTCGGAAACTCTTCAACGATCTCAACGTATCGACATACTACCTGGAATACGACACACCCAGAGCAGGAGGCTTCGAGCCGCTCAAATACTTACCCAAGAACAAGAATGTCGTGGTGGGCGTCGTCACCTCCAAATTCCCAGAGCTAGAGAACCAAAAGGAAATGGTCGACAGAGTCTACAAAGCTGCTGATTATATCGCCGAAGGCTCAGGTCAGACTCGCGAACAAGCACTCAATCAATTGAGTGTCTCGCCTCAATGTGGCTTTGCTAGCCATGCTGAGGGCAACTCTTTGGGTTACGAGGATATGAGGAAGAAGTTGCAATTGGTAAGAAGTATCGCTGACGAGATCTGGCCTAGTCAGCCATAGATCCTTCGCGGAATTTTATGATGGCGCTTGGTGGATATACAGGCTTCAACAGCACCTGGACTATGATATCCGTCTTCAACCGGTGAAGTGCTCCAATCGAAAAGCAGCTTGAAATAACATTCCTACAAAGATGCTAGCATTCCTGTTGTATCGTGGCATCCGACATACTCAAATCTCTGTTGCTCAGGTTTGAGCACCATGACCTCGTGGAATAATCGCAATGAAACGTTGTTCTGAAGCTCGGCAGCGTAGTTGAGAAACCCGCCGAAGATATTGAGGTGAGTCTTGTGCTGCTTGCTCCAGCCCTCTAATGATTTGAGGTCATCGAAGTACGAGAGACCGAATGTACGCTCTGTGATTTCACCAGGCTTTGTTTTGTGCATGCAGTCCATGAAGCGATTTGATATGCAGCCGACTTCTTCCCCTTCGTCTCGAAGGAAATCCATTCCTTTTACCAGAACCGGGTGCATAGTCTCGAGATATAGCTTGCGCTCGTTGGGTAGCGTGTTTGACCAGTCTTGTCCACTGCGGATTATAGCCAGATTTGGTCTACCGGGTACTCGTATTCTCCGATTCTGCGTATTGGCCTTCTGGTCAGCTCGCTCTGCTTCAGACTTGGGAAAAGCCCTTTCGCCAACGAGGTGATCTGTCTGCGCCGCTGCCAATCGATCTCTCATCGAACCCCAGTAGACGTGTTGTTGAATCTCGCCTGAGACACCATCCCTCATATGTGCAGCACCTTCCGGCACGACATTGTCAGAGAAGACTGTCTCAAAGCGGTCGATCGAGGGAAGGAAAAGCTCAAGAAAGTACCCATATCCAGATCTTGGCTTAAGGCTATCGAACCATGCTCCAAAGCCACTCTGCTGATACCACTTCTCATATGCTTCCTGGGTTTGCCAATAGGGAATGACAACTTGATTGGTATATCCTCGATTGTCGATGACTGATGCTGACTCCCAGTACCGAGGTTTCCACTCTTCGCTGCCCATGCAAACGAGAAGAACAAGCTTCTGATAATTTACATCCTCAAAGTCGACCATGCCTCGAAACTGTACACCAATAATCGCCATCACCAGACCTTTGGCTTCTTTCGGAAACCTTGCGCTGTAAGCCGGAAATGGTGGGACATAGTCCTTAGGAGTTTGATGGTCGATCAAACGCTCAGTCTGCAAGTGTGGAGGAATAGCATTTTCAAAGACTCGTGTTTCGGCCATTTTGTCGATACCAATGCCAGGTATGTGTCGTTGCCGACAACGTTGTGTAACCAAGGCTTTCAAAGCCATAACTACTTATTATCGCCATGTTTCTCATTGGTCTTTGGTGATGCGGAGCCTTTCCGTGTGTCGATGATGGCGGAGACGACGCCATCAAACTCTATCACTGCTTGGGAGACAGATGAATCGCTCGCGCTCTCACGTCCGGTCCAGCCAACCAGTCCAGGCATTGGAGCGGCGGAGAAAGTTCATAATTACTTCCTGTCGTCCACCACTGCTTATCACGGTCCGTTATCTCGGTTTTGTACCGCTCCATGCTGGGTAGTGTTGGGCCTAAGGCGGTAAGTACCCAAAGCAGGGCTCGTAGAAATGGTCCAGAGGAGTTCGGGTCTTATCTAGACTCTCTGATTGCCCCTCGGAAAGTTCGTGGTGGGGTTCTTGCACGGAATACAGCCGCTATGGTATGAACCTTGTTAGGGCCGTACACGACGACCCTTGTCCTGGATCGACTTCACTTCCTGGCTGTGCGACGACAAGAATCAATCGGAATCACATAAAGCTGCGCGTGTCTTCCGCTGCTGCTCACGATCGTAAGAATTTACAAAGAGAAATTGTATCCTCGCAAGAAATTT
This sequence comes from Pseudocercospora fuligena, assembly GCA_014298035.1. Lineage (NCBI taxonomy): Eukaryota > Fungi > Ascomycota > Dothideomycetes > Mycosphaerellales > Mycosphaerellaceae > Pseudocercospora > Pseudocercospora fuligena. Next base: position 931,415 of record JABCIY010000175.1, read on the forward strand.
TCAACAACCGCTCCACAATCACGACATTATGGGTTCAGCTGGTCCAAAGACCGTGAGGGTTGCGGTATGTGCTTACCTTCCCATCTGTGCTTCTCAGGAGGAATCACTGACGATTCCTTGATTAGGTTACTCAACATGAACCTGTCTGGCTCGATCTCGAAGGTTCGGACGAGGAAGAGTTCTTATTAGTGTTCAGCAAATGCTGATTCAATACTTCGATGAATAGGTGGTGTTCTGAAGACAATCTCGATCATCAAGGAAGCTGCGGGCGCGGGTGCGAAGCTGGTCGCTTTCCCAGAATGCGTAGGTCATGCCCGAGCAATTTCTTTTTGCGATGCAGACAGATTTCATGCTAACTTGTGCATTGTACCTTAGTGGATCCCAGGGTATGGCTCTCCTAGTTATGTTGACTCGTCACTCGCTAATGAACAGGAAGATACCCAGCTTGGATCTGGTCTCGTCCAGTCGACTTCGATCTCGGCGTCAAGTATGTCGAGAATTCGTTGAAGATCGACAGCAGTGAAATGCAAAGAATTCGTGCTGCTGCTGCAGAGAACCAGATTAGTGTGGCTCTTGGCTTCTCCGAGAGAGAAGGAGAATCCGTTTACATTGCGCAGGCCTTGATCGACGAGAATGGCGATTTGAAGATGTCTAGAAGGAAAATGAAGCCCACACACATGGAGCGAACCATATTCGGCGATGCCTCGGGCCAATGCTTAGCCAAGGTCGTCGATGTGACTGATGTCGGTAAAGTTGGAGGCTTGTCTTGCTGGGAACATATTCAACCTCTGCTCAAGTACTATACGAGCTCCCAGGGTGAGCAGATCCACATCGGAGCGTGGCCAGTCTTGGACGATTTCATTGATGGAAGCCCTGGTTTTTACTCCATGTCGACCGAAGGTACGTGTTCATCAACAATGTCTTCAAAGCTCGACTGATCGTGTACAGGTTGCCGCACTGCTTCGCAGTCGTACGCCATGGAGTCTGGTAGTTTCGTGCTGCACTGCACTACAGTGCTGACGGATAAGGGCATCGACCAGATGGGGACCAAAGGCTCCCCTCTGATGGGCGCGCCCAACAAGGGAAGCTCATGTATCATTGGACCAGATGGCCGAGTCTTGAGCAAGTCCGGCCATCCTAATGAAACTCTCCTGATCGGTGAATTGGATCTGCAGCTCGTCACCAAGACGAAGACTTTCGCCGACTCTGCAGGCCACTACTCAAGACCCGATTTGTTTTGGCTTGGTGTTGATGAGCGAAAGAAGTTGGTGGTCCGTGGAGATGAAACCAAGTAGCATCGTCTATAGTCTTTCAATTTAGACAATAACGTGGTACTTAGCATTGGTCAACCATGTCCCATTTGAGCTTGAAACATGCTCTCAGTATCCGATGCAATTGGTAGTTCTGAGAGTGCCCAGGTAGAAGAAAGATTCTCCAGAAATGTCTTGATATTGCGGACACCTAATTGCGACTCGCACCAGGCGGAGAGACGGACTCGCAGGTCTTTTGTTTTGCATTCTGGTCCAATCTTGAGCAAAGGCCACATCAGTATACGTCCAGGATTGCCTTTGCCTGCCTCTTGTGCTCGCTCCAGGCTGTCGATGGCCATGTCAACCAAGTCACCAGTCTCGTCCGATCTGAGTACAGCACGTGTGAAATGAATCATTGCGGCATACCAATAGACCTTGGCGAGATGTTGCCTGAAGCGGTCTATCATTCGTGGATAGCTTCGAAGCAATTGCGCTCGCACGCCATCCACTACAGCCGCATTTTGGCGCTTGCCCGACGCAGCGAGATGATTTGTGGCAGTGATAGCAATTAAAAGCGATTGGGTGATGCCATGACACTCCTCGATATACAGTGCTTCATTCAAGATACCGCCCTGCAGTAGACGAACCTCGGATGGAGTACCAAAATTGCCGAATGCGGCTCCAAGCAGATATTGCTGACACAGTGAGGACGTTGTGCTGTCTGATGCCTTTTGCTGTGCGAGGACATTCAGCATGCAGCGGAAGCCGCCTCTTAGGTGACGTCCCCATGAATTCAAGCGCCCAGAAACAATGTCTCCCGTGAGACAGGCCATGATCGCAGCTGGAATGGCGCTATCACGTATGCCACCAGGTCTTTCGATGGTCTGCTGAATATACTGGAGCGCGAGCTGGTCATGGTTGACTGATAGTGTGCGATACAAATGGTCGTCTGGTTTCAGCTTGGACAGACTCCATGCAGCAGTACCGCAAATGCCATGAAATACTGCCAGTCGCGCACCTCCCATGCCTGGATCCACTGTGAGACCCTCTAGAGCCAGAGAGGGATATAGGTACCGGAACGGGTTGGTCGACGAGTCGGAGAGTGGTGACAGGTGAAGACATAAAGAGCGCGACCAGTACTCAAACAACTCGCCTTGTTTGGGCGAGATGGACATTGGCCGCAGTTCTCTGGGCATCGGGTTCAGGTGTCCATGAGGAGAGTCGACCACTGCAAGATCCGTTGCTTCGGCTGGTGGCGTAATGAGCCCATTTTGTGATCGATGTTGTGAGGCACTTGCTATGCTTTGCGCATCGTCGTTGGCAGCTTCCAGGAGAGCATGTGCTGTACTGTCATTTGCTGTGTCTTCAGCGTCAAAAGCCAGTACCGAAAAAGGCCCTTTATAAGTTGTCTTCGCGGCGGTGTCTAAGTAGTCAAGATACTCATTAACCTTTGCAGCACTTAAGGCGGGTGCTCGACTAGCAGCACTGCTCTGTGAAACAGGACGACGAAAGGTCCGCGAGGAATCGCTTCCCGCAAATCGGAAGTCGTATCCCTGGCATTCGAACCCGGCTTTGGTGCAGCGATTGCAATTTGCTTTGCGCAGAAATCTCGTCAACCTCTGCTTTCACCCAATTCAGGAGTTATACCACTCACGCTTGCCCTCATCGCACTTGATATGTCTTCTGCGACAAGTCCAGCACCCAGTGTAAGTGTAATTGGAAGCCTTCGGTCTCCTGGTCTTCTTCACCGCGGGAGGCATCACCAAGCACGACAGGGAAGATCCCAGCTCATTTCCCGACTGGACGGCAATACTTTCCCACTTCCAATCGCGACATTCACATGCAGTTCTTGTCTATGTTCTCTGCTGCGAACCTCTGGAGAAGCGAACATTGCTGTCGATGCAGAACAGAGTCTCTCAGCGTTTGACTTTGCGCTGGTTCTCGATTTGGCATGATCGCCGCTCGCATGTGGCTCTCTCGCGCAGGACTTCCAGCCACCTAATCATTCCCTCTCCGAAAGTCTACGAACACTTCCCCTTCTCCCACCAGATACTCATCTGTGTTTCCTCGACATATGAAACAAATAGCCTGACGAGACGCGCTGTGGACGTGATACGCCAAAGCACAGGACTTTCGCTTTCGAGAAATGTCGCAGTCATGAGAGTTTGCAGTCGACATCTAGGGATCTCACCTCTAGTTCACCGGAATACCTTCCTGCAGACACTTCCAGAGCGTGTCCCGGATCCACAGCTCACTATGTCTTGCATCGCACCTCAGGCACCTCCACTATCCGGCCAACCATCGATGTCCAAACAACCACATCAGTAGACATGCTCGAGACGAGGCTCGGCTGAAGTGCCCGAGTTCGCCTGCGGGGTCGTGTGCATGGAGCGACAGTTGCCTTCTATTAGTATTGCCACTGTTTAGCTGTTGGTCCTTGTAAGAAAGTCTCATTACTCTAATCATCAAATCGAAGCAGGACTCATATCAAAAACAATAAAATGACGAGCCTCTCTACCAAGCTGGCTGAGCGCGAAGCTCAAGGGAAACCAATTCAAGTCGGATTGATTGGGGCGGGAAAGTTTGGATCGATGTTGTAGGTGCTGGAGCAACGCAACCAGGCTACATTACGCTAACATTATGATCAAGTATATCTCAATCGCATCGTACTCCAGGCATGCGGCTAGCTGCAATCGCAGATCTCTCAGCAGAGCGAGCAGTGGCAGCTCTAGAAAGGACTGGCTATCCAAAAGAACGATATGACGCAACGGCATCGATATCAATAGAAGAAGGCATCAAGTCTGGCAAGGTGGCGATCACTCAGGACTCCGCGGCTATGATTGCAACGTCTGGCATCGATGTAGTGCTTGAAATTACAGGCAGTCCAGCTGCTGGAATTCTACATGCCCTACTCTGTTGCGAGCATAAGAAGCACATCGTCATGATCAATGTTGAGGCTGATGTGCTTGCCGGTCCACTGCTGGCAAAGAAAGCGCGAGAGGCAGGTATTATTTACTCCATGGCATACGGCGACCAACCCGCTCTTATTGTCGAACTAGTAGACTGGGCACGTACTGCAGGATTCGACGTGGTCTGCGCAGGTAAGGGCACGAAGCATCTCCCAGAATACCATTATTCCACACCGGATACAGTTTGGAACCACTACGGTCTCAGCCCAGAACAGACGAAAGACATGAATCCACAAATGTTCAACTCTTTCTTAGATGGCACAAAATCAGCATTGGAAATGGCTGCCGTGGCAAATGGATGCGAGCTGACTCCTCCGGATAACGGTCTCCTATTCCCACCATGTGGAAGGCATGATTTGCCTCGATCCCTCAGACCAAAGTCAGATGGCGGTTTATTGGACAAGAAGGGCACGGTAGAAGTGGTCTCCTGTTTGGAGGTCGACGGGCGACCAGTTTTCAATGATTTACGGTGGGGCGTTTACGTGGTAATAGAGGCACCAGGAGATTATCAGAAGGACTGCTTCAAGCAATATGGCCTCGAGACTGATAGCACCGGCAAGGTAAGCATTTCGGATACTATCGGGGAGCATGAACTGACATACACCAGTACGCCACCCAATTTAAGCCCTACCATCTCATCGGATTAGAGCTTGGCGTTTCAGTAGCTACAATCATGTGCCGTGGCGAACCAACGGGTCAGACGAAGACATGGGCAGGTGATGTTGTCGCAACTGCCAAACGTGACCTCAAAGCAGGCGAGAAGCTTGACGGCGAAGGCGGATTCATGGTCTATGGCAAACTCATGCCTGCGCATGCATCTATGGCGATCGAAGGTCTTCCAATCGGCTTGGCCCACGGAATCACTTTGAAACATGATATTAAACAAGGTCAAGGTCTGAGCTGGAAGGATGTGGAGTACAGCGAGAAGAACCAAGCCGTGGCAGTCAGACGGGAGATGGAAGCACTTTACAGGAAAGAATTCGAGGCCAAGAAAAGCACAGCTAATGGCGTTAACGGAGCTCACTGAGAGTAAGTGAGAAGCTTGACAATGTAGCTGGAGGACACAAATCTCGCAACCCTTATTGCACTGCTCAGGCTCACACACTATACAAGGCAGACGTGCAAGGCACATCAGATCCATTCCACTAATTTTTTTGGCAGCACACTGCTCACACCAACCCTCACTACCGTCAGATCCTGAATCGTGTTGATTGACGCTGACGCAGCGGCTGCTGGTTTGAGCAAATCTGCGTCAGAGAGTCCGAAGCAATGCCTGTAATTCGAAGCAGCACAAATCATTGGCCTACGACGCTCGAATCCTAAAGGATCTTGTGTATCCCTCGCTGACATGTAAAGGCGAAATTCGCACTTGCTGACGATTCTTGGCCGTCATATGTCGATCGGCTTGGCTTGAATCCTTCAACTGCGAGAGGTACTTACTGGTCGAGTGTAACAACTGCTCAGATTCTGCGAGCACTCGCATTTCCTGATAGTTCGACCACAGCATGGCCTTCACACTACAAGACGCTGCTATTGCGGCCTCCATAATTTGTCTCGCCGGATGGCTCGCATATCGTGCTTTGTTACCGAAGCCTATACCTGGCATTCCATACGATGAAAAGTCAGCCAGAAGGATCCTGGGTGATATCCCAGATGCTATGAAGCATCGCGCCGAAACAAAAGAGCTCTTGTCGTTTCTCTCCAAGAGAATCAAAGAGCTCGACTCTCCCATTATCCAGCTGTCCATGCGGCCGTTCGGTGGACGACCGTGGGTAATCATCAACGATGGTCGGGAGTAAGTGATCAATCAGACCTTACGACTTTGTCAGCGCTGATGAGTGTGCCATTAGAGCTCAGGATATTCTCGTTCGAAGAGGTCGCGAATTCGACCGTAGCGACTTCTTTAGGATGGTATTCGAACAACTCTTTCCCAAGAACCAGGGAGTCATGTTAGTCTATCAGTGATCTTGTGAGCAGTAAGTTCATGATTGCTGACCTGACCTCCTCGATCATAGGTACACCAACGATGAATGGCGACATAATAGAAGGCTGAGTAAGTGATTGGTCTTCCACGATGAACGGTGACAAGGGAGGGGAATAATGCAGTGCTGATCGGCATTTCTGAATACTACAGTGGCCGACGCCATGTCTCCGAACTTCCTCAACAACACAGCCGCACACAAGATCCACGAGAACACTCTCGATCTAATCGAGCTCTGGCAGCACCGCATGAGACTTGCCAAAGGCCGGCCCTTCGAAGTTATGGCCGATGTCACGTACACCACAGTCGACACAATCTGGGCTGCCTGCTTCGGACATCGCATCGGTGCAGCACAGTCGCAGTCGGATTTCCTTTCCAAGGTTTCAAGTATAGAGCTTCCTTCATCGACGGATGAGATCGCGGCGATCCCCGATGGTCCGCTACCAGAAGTTTACGTGGCGTTGAAAGATCTTGCCGATAGTGCTCAGATTCCGATGAATAGCATGTTTGGTCAGAAGGCTCATTGTATGGCGCTTCTTCCCTTTGAAGAGGACGTAATCGCTGACACCTGCTCAAGGGTTCGCATTGAATTTCTATCCTTCACTGCGACGCGCTCTCGTGATCCGAGACAAGCTGGTCTACAGCAAGCTAGACGAAGCTTGGAAGACATTCGATGGCGGGCGTTCGGATGCAGAGATCAAGTGCGTTGTTGATCTCGTCGTCCAGCGAGAAACGAACCTAGCAAAGAAGGAGAATAGACCAGTAGAGCGTAACTCCCGAAACCTCTTTGACGAAGTAGCAGGCTTCTTGAATGCTGGCCAAGACACAACATCGTCAACACTATCCTGGGGCATGAAATATCTGACCGTAAGCTTGGGGCCGAGTCAATCTTTTTGAGCTGTCTTTCTGACCCGATGATCCTTACAGAAGCACCAAGACGTACAGAACAAGGTTCGAGATGCTCTGAAGACCACCTTTGAAGAAGCTGCCAAGTCTGGACGTCAATTGGAAGCAGAAGAAATAGCAAAAGCCAAATGCCCATACCTCGACGCTTTCGTAGAAGAGGTTCTACGACACAGCGGTATTAACCCGGCCAACATGAGGGTTGCTTTGCAGGATGCTCAGCTCCTCGGTCACGTCATTCCAAAAGGGACTGACGTTTTTATGATGGTAGGAACATCGCTGGACCGAACATGCACCCATTGCTAATCCCAAAGTGTTAGACATCTGGTCCAAGCTATCATGAGCCTCCTATGCCGCTTGATGAGAAACTGCGAAGTGGATCAAGCAGAGAACAGAAAGGAGATTCGGAGAGGTTCGAGTGGAAGAAACCATCTGATCTGGATGAGTTCAAACCTGAGCGTTGGCTTGTTCCGAACGACAAAGGCGGACTCGACCATAACTCGCGTGCAGCGCCAATGCAGATATTCGGCCTAGGTATTCGAGGCTGTTATGGTAAATTACCTTTGAGCATGAGTGATTGACCAAAGCCAAAGCCTTCGCTGACTGTGTCTAGGCAAGAGGCTTGCGTATCTTGAGATGCGAGTTATATATGCTCTCGTTCTGTGGAACTTCGAGCTACTCCCGATTGCAGACTCCATTGGCGATTTCAAAGGCACAGACGTCATGAGCCATCAGCCTCAGCATGTTCGAATCAGACTGGCTCCTGTACAAAGAGTATTGTAGTTAGGAGTATATGTGTGGGCTAACGTGCCATAGTATTACTTGGTACAGTTGATGAAGTCCACGGTTCCACCCGTCTTCGTCCTCATTTGAGCTGCCCTCTGGACTCTTGACCCTCGAACATGGCATTCTGACCTGGTTTCCGCGGCATTATTGGCTCCATTGCAGATTCCCACAAGTAGTCTTGCTCACACATCCATCCGATATTTGGTCGTGAATACGCCGTCGGTGGCTTGGTTATGACTTCATCCAGCACAAGTTCCATGACCCGGCCAGTCATATCCGTGTCCGCAAGAATCATGTCGAAGGCTTTCAATGCCGTACTGAGTGGCGTCAATTGGTCCTTATTCCACAAAGGGCGGATCATCTCCGGCATCAAGTTCGTATCGATCATTGTGGGCAAGATGGCATTGATACTGATGTTATCCTTTGCGTAAACGGGCGCTAGCGCACGCACAAGCCCGACCAGCGCGTGCTTCGAAGCCGTGTACAGAGGTATCGAGTGGTTGGGATAGAGGCCAAGTACGCTTGAGGTCACAGCAATTCTGCCACCTCGTCTTTCGTTCTTCTCAAGGAAGAAATGTCTGGCTAGATTGATGCCATTGATTACTGCATGGAGGTTGACATCCAGTACTCGAAGGTCAACAGGCGCTGGAAGACCGGTGTTGGAATCGATATGAAGATCCTTATAAAGACTGTCGGTGTCGCCTATGCCTGCGTTGAGGTAGACGAGATCCATACGGTTTCCACCCCATTCGTAGCACTGAATGAATGCCTTGGCAAGGGCACTGTAGTCTGCAACATCGAAACAGAGTCCCAAACAATGATCTGTGCCCAGCGCAGCAGTTTGCGCCTGCACTCGTGATTTGACAATATCGCAGATTGCGACTTTGTATCCGTAAAATTGAATAAGGTGCTCAGCTACAGCAAGTCCAATTCCAGAAGCTCCGCCGGTTATGAGAGCGACAGGTGATGCCATGCTCGGATACTCTGCCAAACTCCTGCTTTCAACTTCGTTCGCAGAAGCAGGGAGCGTTTGAAGAGCTATTTGAGTGTCCTTTCGATGGGCGCATTGAATTGCCGATGCTGCTACTGAGCATCCGGGCGACTCGTGCGGGGCTGCTCAGTGAGCTATGAACCTAGCCTTTTGACCTTGGAATTGGCCACGAAAGGCGATGTTCCACAGAGAGGTGTTCCGGTGTGTCTCGCAGACTTAAGTCATTGGCATTGTGGCTTTCGGTGTTGATGACCGTGCTGAGCCGTAGACAGTCTACGATTTTGCATCTAGACCAACCGAGCAGAGAACACCATCAAGGTGGCGGCATCATTCCAGAACCATAAGAAGGCACCGGAGTGTTGTGCAGTGAGGACTTTCGGCGCGGCAGAGTTGAAGTTCTTCTCTTTCGAATCAGCCTTAAGCCTGGCCCCGTGCTCGACAGTACAACCTCAACTCTTAGGCTTTGGCGAGCGAGCTCGTGCTGTGATACGAGGCATCGTAGGCATCTTCGCACTCGTGCTGAGGTTTTGCACTTGGGCTACAGCGTCTCCGAGCAAGACCCTGATAGCAGTCTCTAATCTTCGATCGTCTTTGCGGCGTAGGTAGAGGATGACCACCCACAATATCACTGCATCTGCCACAACCAGCTGGGTAGCCCACCATCCTAACTTCAGAATCCAGCCCCACCAGCTATGTCGTCGCCGGTAGTTCAGAAGCCTGCGTGATTCCAGCTGTTCTCGCAATGCGGCGACCTCGGTGGTCATCTTTATCAAAGATGATTCGATGCGTTTGCGCCAGCGAGTGTCAGCAGGAGATGGTGGTGGCGCGCGCTGCGGTGCTACAAATCGGTTTCCTGGTAAAATGTCCCCACCAGGCTCAGAAGGTTCTTGGAGGTCTGCTTCATCGATCTGAGATACTGGGGCGTCGACGAATTCCTCTCGGTCTTCTTCGGCCTGCTCGTCCTCATCAGCTTGCGATAAAGGTGCTAGAACCTTCAGACCACCATTCCGCCCACTGCCCTCCATCGCTGCAGCACCAGAACTAACTGCGCCGTTGCCGCCGGAACTTCCAGAATTCATATAATCCCTTCGCTCAATGGTTTGCAGTGGCGACGAATGCTCGGAGCTCGAATGCTGCGAATTGCTCTTGATCTGGTCCCACACGAACTCTAGCTCCTCAACTAGTTCTCTTGCTTCGGGGGTCGTGGAAGCATACTTGTGCATCGTCTCAATCAGTTTCTCGATATATCGCCGCTTTGCCTCCGTTCGGCCTAAACCTTCGTTTGCCTTCCATGCATCCCATTTCTCTTGCTCTTTCTTCATGGAATCCGAGGATTGGTTAGGCTGAGGCGAGTTGGGCCGGTCTGCAATAAGCGCAACATCGCCTTCCATAGACTGTTTATACAAGCCATAGAGCGAGAGACGGTCGGCTGACGGCGGCTTCTGCGAGCCCGGTCGGATCTTGTTGACCGTGTTCAGAGCATGTCCGAAGACTCGATCTGTCATGACGGGCGTTAGATGGCTGCCGAACGTGTGCATGCTCTGATGCTAGAGCAGAGGCGAGCGCGTCGCAGTACATACCTACAGAGTCCGCCATGCTACCACCGTATGCTGGTCAACTCCTCACAACTCCTCAAACTCACACGACCGTGGTATATGGCAACGATAGCGCCGGGACTCGCTATCTAAGTCGATGATGCTTATACTTATAGCTCAGCGCAGAGAGAATGCAGACAGACGGCGTGGTACAGACTCGGGCTTCAGCATGGTAAGATGCGAAGGTCTCGTGCTCATAGACTGAGCAAACAAGACCATGTCGCGTGGAGTAGAATTTGATGATAGCCTTCACATGCCTGTCTGCAGCCGCGGTCTTCGAAAGAGAGAGATGGGGAACCCGGCTCGGTGAAGCTTTTCGCCTTCCAGCCGAGGACCCATGCAGCCTGTCTTGGCTCTATACGAGACGGCGACCTCGCGAACGCGACTCTGCTTCGTGGCGATGAACATATCATCTAGCAATTCTCGCCATCATCCTCGAGCTCGATGCAGCGAGCTCTACACGTTTATAGAGATGTGATCTTCAAAGAATCCCTGCGCAAGCAACTCCGCTCGACTTCAACAACTGCTCAGTTCACAAACTTCCGCTGTTTTCATGCAGCAACGAAATGGCACGAAGCCAACCAATCGCCAAGGCGTGAGCTGCGGTCCTATCAAGAAGACAGCATTCAAGCAATTTTGAAAGCCAGGCAGGATGGCAAGCAAAGGCTCGGACTCAGTCTCCCAACAGGAGGTGGAAAAACAGTATGCAATCTTTGTTCACGCTGCTTCGACTAGACTGATGATTTCAGGTCGTGTTTAGCCATTTGATAGACCGCTTTCCCAATCCGAACGAAGATGCCACACAAACTCTCATTCTGGCTCATCGACGCGAACTGGTGGAGCAGGCTGCAAGTCACTGCAGTTCACTCTACCCTGACAAGAGTGTCGAGATCGAAATGGGCAAAATTCATGCTTCTGGCCTTGCAGACATCACTGTTGCCTCTGTCCAAAGCATAATGTCCAAAGGCCGTCTCTCACGTTACGACCCCGATCGTTTCAAGCTATTATTGATAGATGAAGCCCATCATTCGGTGGCACAACGCTATCTAGACGTCTTGCAGCATTTCAAATTGTCCAAAAATGGCGACCGCGGCTCCACCAGTCTCGTTGGCGTGACCGCCACTTTTACGCGACATGATGGCATTAGGCTCGGCGAAGCGTACGACGAGATTGTCTACCACAAAGACTACCTGGAGATGATTCAGGAAGGCTGGCTCTCCAACATTGCCTTCACAACTGTCAAGACTCATGCCAATCTCAGCAAAGTCAAGACTCAAAGTGGCGATTTCCAAACTGCATCTTTGTCCAAGGCTGTGAATACCGAGGAGATCAACAGTCTCACAGTAGCTGCGTGGAGAGCAAAGGCGGGAGAAGCAAGACGCTCGACACTTGTATTCTGTGTTGACCTCGACCACGTTGAAGCTTTGACTGCCGAGTTTCGTGCTCAAGGAGTCGACGCATATTTCGTGACCAGCGATACAGACAAGAAGACACGAGCGGCACGGTTGGAAGCCTTCAAACGTGAGGAGTTCCCGGTACTTGTCAATTGTGGGATCTACACAGAGGGCATAGATATCCCCAATGTCGATTGCGTTCTCCTCGCTCGGCCCACGCAGTCGCGGAACCTGCTTGTCCAAATGATAGGTCGAGGTCTGCGTCTACACTCTGGCAAGACCAATTGTCATGTCATTGACATGGTGGCCTCCCTGGAGACCGGCATCGTTACTACCCCGACGCTCTTCGGTCTTGATCCTGACGAGTTGGTTGACGATGCTGGAGTTACCGAGATGACGTCGCGCAAGGAGAAGAAGGAGCGAGAAGCGATGAGAGAAAAGAGTGCGATGGATGCTACAGCCTCCGGCGTTCAAGGTCGTCCATACACAGGCGACGTCACCTTCACAGACTACGACAATGTCACCGATCTGATCAAAGACGATGTTGGCGATAGGCATATCCGCAAAATTTCGCCTTACAGCTGGGTGCAGATTGACAATGACCGCTACGTGCTATCGAACAGAAACGGCGAGCTCATCAGGATTCAGAAGGGTGAAGATGAAGAGACGTACATCGTCACCCTGACACGCAAGTTACCCATGGGCTCTAAATCACCCTACGCACGTCCCAAACAGATTGCCAAAGCAACCACCTTCGAAGATGCGGTGCATGCTGCAGATACAGCGGCATCAGAGACATTTCCTTTCGAATTTATCAGCAAGACGGCGTACTGGCGGAAGACGACTGCCTCCAATGCACAGATTGACTTCCTCAACAAGTTCCGCTCCGACGAGGAGAAGTTGGAGTATGGGTCCATCAAAAGGGGAAGGGCGGCAGACTTCATTACCAAGATCAACCATGGTGCCCGAGGCAGATTTGATCGCATGAGCCAAAAGAAGCGTGCAGCTGAACGTGCAGAGGAGAAGAAAGATAAAATCCGTGAGAGGCAGGAAAGAGAGCAGGTCACTGTAGGGCCCATTACCTGGTGACAGGGATCGACGGGTGAATATGATGCTCTGTATGTTCATGTATACTTCACTCAATTTCAATGCATCACATCACTGCTCATAATATCACCTTACAAGCCGTGCTAACACACTTGCTGCGTCGATATTCCAGCTCGAATGACCTCTCGATCCGCCTTGATTGGCCAGATCATACCAGGACTTGAAGATGGCTCGGGACATTGCGATAATTCTGTTTTGACATATGAGCTTGAATTCGTGGGCTTGATGTAGCATATATACAGTGTAGCCTTCCTCTCAGTATCTTATTCCTCCCATAAACGCCGGTGCTGCATCTTGAATTGCTCGTTTCTAGTATCCCGGGGTACCCTTCTCCCTCTGCTCCTTCTCATATTCTCGAATTTGCGTGCTCCAGTATCGTGATGGGAAGAATCGATCGGGCTGCAATCCACGTTAGCCGCGTTGTCCTCTATACTGCTTTCGCAAAGCATTGCCAGCCGCAGTCGCATACCCTTGGCATCGTCCATCTGTGCTCCCTCTCTGCGCTCAAATTGCCCACCATGGCAGCAATTCCAATGACCACACCAAACATGATCGCGGTGTTCTGCTTCCAGTTCGCGGGTTGTGAGTACCAACCACCGGCGGGCGACCAGACGTGCTTGGGGTAGCTGTGAGAATGCCAACATCAGCATTGCGCTTCAAATTCCCACTCAATGATCAGACTCACGGAATTTTCCCTCCACCGCCTCGTAATATTTGCGTGGCCCTCATTGTGACTGTGTGTGCTGGTGGAGGTGGAGGTGGTGTAGCAGGTGGAGTGAGGTCGAGATGATGGATGCCGCGGAGGTTCTTGGCAAGCGCGACTGGAATCCTGGAGATGCTCCATCGTCTCGCGGAAAAGTTTAAGGGCACGAGACAAGACATTGAGCGCATCACCACCCGCCATCATCGCTCCACCCATCGCCGCTGACTTGCATGCTGTGACATATGAAATCAATACGCCTGGACCGATGGGCTTCCCAATTACAGCCGCCTAGGAATCCGCGATTATACCTGCTCACGCGACGATGTCCCTTTTCCACTGAGGCGAGACAATGCATACCCACAAGGGAATTGCAGCGAAATCAGCAGCAGGCATCGACACAATGTATACAGCAGAGGAGAGGCATCACTCGGCGGCGGAAAGCTTCGACTCTGGCGACGCAGCAGGCGCAAGAAGATGCTGAGGCCTTCTCTACCGATGAACCAGACGTGCAGCTCGAAAGCGAACAGTCCAGGATACCTCTCAATTTTCCATCACATCGACAAGCTGTACGATCAGCAAAGCTTTCTGCGCTCCATGCCAGGTTATCCTTACCCTCCAAACTCCCCATACAGACATTGGCGAGATGTCTGATCGATCCTTCGGTGGACCCCCGGCCTGGCTACAACAATTCTTCCCTAGCTGTACTTGGTCAGGAACTGTTGGGATACTATACCTCAGAATGGCTCATCTGTAAACATCCACGGATACCAATGTCCATTCTGTTTGCAGCACAGTATGGTTATGTTGGACCTGCGACATTAAATTCGATGCGACTGGAGTGGGGAGTGGAAGCAGTTGCAGCACCTGGACCAGAGGTTGATCCAGGGTTACTGCAGTTCAAGAGACTGACGCCTGGCAACGCTATGGCTGCAGATGGAACACAAAGGGTAAAAGACGCGCTACAAGGACAGCTTCAGACTGGCCCGAGAGGAGCCTTTCCGCGAGAAAAGAGGGGCATGAGCAGTCGCATTGTGCACGATGATCAATTCGGAGATATGATCGCAGGACGACCTGGAGAATTTCCGTCAGACAACAAGGCACCATATGCCGGAGCGCCTATCGCAGTGTTTCAGGCCTCGGATCCGGCAATGGAACATGCCATTGGAGCTGGCATTGAGGGTGGCGAGGTCGAGATCACAATGCCAACACCTGTCGAGCTACAATCACAAGAGATCAACATGGACACCGAGCCTGTCTCGACGACAGAAGCAAGCGCGAGTTTTGTTCGCGCTCTGGTTGGAGCCCTATACCTGCACGCTGGAACAGAGGCCGCGAAAGCCTTTCACAAGGCACATGTGCTCAGCCGTCATCTTGAACTACACAAGATGTTTGATTTCAAGTATCCGACACGCGATCTCTCAATCCTTTGTCGCCGAGAAGGCTTCGAGCCACCTGTTGCGCGCTTAATATCAGAAACTGGTCGACTGTCCAGGACGCCCGTCTTCGTGGTCGGAGTGTTCAGTGGCAACGACAAACTTGGCGAAGGTGCCGGCAGCTCATTGAATGAAGGAAGAGTCCGAGCAGCAGCTGCCGCCTTAAGATCGTGGTATCTCTACAGTCAGCCACCCTCGGAAATCGTGTTGCCCAGCGAAGCGGAGGGCTCTGGCAACATTCAAAAGGTGTGGAAGCCGCAGCTTGTCGATCCTGGTGAGATCGTACAATAAGAGGATAAATGGGCTTGTGTTACTAGTGTATGGAATGGGTTGTACAGCTACAGCATAGCGTGACCTACTGGCATGCATGGAACGGTGTATGAGAGGGCCACCAACATGGCTCTCTGGAGGTTCGTTGAGTCTGTATAAATATACATAGCCAGAGCTGCAATGACACCGACTCTACTTTCCTGGCAAACTTTGAGTTCATGCTTGCTCACCACATTGTCGCTGCACCGCAAGGTGGCCCGAGCGCGCTCATAGAGTTCGAGCTCCAGCCGAATCACTCCTTCCGGCTTTGGAGTCGAAGAACACATTTCTGTCATCCAAGTGACTATCTGATCTTCTTGCGCGTACTCTCTTCTGCCGCCAAGCGAATTCCCTATGTCCTCAATGCAAGACCGAATCGCCAAGCCCGATCGAAGCCCTATCAGCACCCCTCCACTTGAATCGCCGTTGCCGCCAGGTACGACATTGTCCATGGAAGTATAAGAGCTGTAACGCAATAATTTAGGCATGGAAGTGACGAGATATTGTGTTCGAAGTACAGCAAGCACGTTGTGGTCGTACGGCATGTGAACTCCTGCTGAAGCGCCTGAACGAAGAACTACAACTTGCGCCTGATCTGCTGCTTACTGGCGCCATTGCATTCATCTTGGACTGAGCTCAGCTTCAGCGCGGCAGTCAATGCGAAGCTGGACGTGGGCATCTTTGCACCTGATGCTCCGTGATGGCGATACAGCCCGAAATGCTGCCTTACGAGGAGCCGCAGGACTTACAATCACGTACTCGAAATCACTCGCAGCAATCGATGACCTTATCTGTGGTTCATGTGTCGTAAGCCAGCGATATCCGATGGATTCATGACTAGACGCTGGGCAAAGCGCATACCTGCCTATAAGGGGTATAGGGCCGTCACAGTTCATGTAGCCAAGAGCAATGGCACGTGGTTTGGATCTCTCGGCGCGCTTCTCCAAAAGACGACAAAGCGACTTCAGGTCTTGGGTGCCATATACCAAGGCTGCTGTTCCACCACGCAGAGCCTCTAGTTCCTGCTCTGGATGCAGGAGCGGAGGACTGCCTATGGAAGTCGGGTAGGAAGCGGTAAGTACATTAATGGCCAAATCCCTTTGACCTCATTCTGCTTTGTTGCGAGAAGTCTTCGTCAGCTGCGCCATCATGGTCCGATCAGGTGTTTGCCTTGCTGTGATATGCTCCGTGCTTGGCACGAGCAGTGCGGCAAGATTCAGTAAAGAGGAATATGTCTCTGGAGAAGCTCATGCGCATATCATGGGCATTAAGATGGTAAGTCAATCAGTGCGAGGCTGTCCCTGATTCGCACTGATGATTCTTAGGCACAATGGGAAGTAGAGCTGCAGTCAGGAGCGATGAACAGCTCACAGTATCCTGAGCTTGGCTACACGCCTTGTGAAAACGGCTTTGCTGCCGCGATCCCCGGAGACACGAACAATACCTTCAGATGCAACAACATCGACTTGTACCACTTCCTGTCACATTCCGCGCTAGGCAGTAATGCTTCCAGAGGCTCTTCAATGTGGGGCTGGACTTCTGAAGATGAAAGAGAATTCGTTGCCATCGGGCAGTACGACGGCACTGCATTCGCCGAGATCACCAGCGAGGGCAAAATTTCGTACCTGGGAAGATTGCCTCAGTACGACGCCATTGGTTCGAATTGGCGGGAGATTCGAATCGTTCGTGACCTGGCTGTAATCGGATCTGAAGCCATTAAGCACGGCGTGCAGTTCTTTGACATGAAAAAGCTCCTAGATCTCGACCCAGCCAATCCAAAGAACTTCACCCAGGATGACCTGAGCTCGCATTGGGATGAGCTGCCAGTCGGTAGGACTCACAACATCGTGGTCAATCAGGAGCTCAATTATGCCATTGCTTGCGGCTCTGTTGGTGGCAATGAGACCATTCGAGTCAGACCGAATGACCTTCCATGTCGCGGTGGTCTGATCTTCCTCGATCCGAGCGACCCTACCAATGTCACCTCTCCAGGCTGTGCGGCTGGTGACGGCTATGTGCATGATGCCGAGTGCTTGGTCTATCGAGGACCGGACGAGCGATACTACGGCCGCGATATCTGTTATGGCTACAACGAGGACACGCTTACCATTTACGACGTTACAGACAAAGTCGGCAACGTGACCAACATTATCTCGATTACATCGTACCCGGGTGCAGAGTATGTGCATCAAGGAACAGTCAACAACAAAACATGGCAAGAGTACATTTTCCTGGACGATGAGTTCGATGAGCGAGACGCCGATGTAGGCCCAATGACCCAAGGCTTGCCAACGACTCATATCTTTGATATTCGCGATCTTGAGAATCCATTCTATAGTGGCAACTTCGTCGGCAAGACCCGATCCATCGACCACAATCAGTACATGGTCGACGGCTATCTCTACCAATCGAACTATGGTAATGGTCTCAACGTCTGGGATGCAAGATCGATCACTACCGACCCGAGTGGAAGCAGCATCTGCGAGGCCGGCTATTTCGATATCTATCCCGAGGACGATGAGAACGAGGGGAGCGGCACAGTCGCCTTCCTGGGATCCTGGCATTCTTACGCCGAATTCAAGTCGGGCTTCATTTTCGTCCACACCATCGAGCGAGGCTCTTTCGTGGTGAAGATGACAAGCAAGGAATGTCCTAAGCCTCCAGTCTGCGAGTCTAATCCTTGCCTTTCTTCGCTGCGCGCCAGCAGTATCGAAGGCCGCCTCGAAGAAAGCCAGGAATTTTGCCACAGCTTCTTGCTCAGGAAGAGAGAAGAGGAGAATCCCATTCCAGACTATGCGAGGATTGGGTGTGCTGGAGACGATGTGGTGGCGTCTGTTAGCAGTGCGTGTGCATGCGTGCCAACCAAGACCGTGCCAGACCTTCCGAGAACAACAAGTCGACCACCAGTGCCTACAGTGTTGCCACCAAAATAGGACACTACATGAAATTATACACTTTCAACGCGAGAAAACCATGCTGAGGAGCGATCAGGCAGCCACGACTTCTCTTGACGAGCTACGACGGCGGCAACAAAGCAGTAACGATAGTGGGAATCGGGACACTCACAAGCATTAAAAAGCAGATACAAAGATCTGGATTTTCATCATGGCAAGATAGACGCAAACTAAACCCGTGCATCGTTCGACGTACGGTTGGCAAACAGCAGGCTACTTGGCTTAGGGCTCAACGTCACGCATTTCCTATCCATGTCCAACATACTTGCGATGCAGCTTCCCCGTTCTTCGCGACAGACCAAAGCAGTACTAATCTTCGAACTCGGACATGAGGCTCCTCACTCCAATTTCCAGCTCTTTGGTACAGTAGATGCTTAAATCGATGAAGCTCTTGATCAACAGGCACAGACCTCCTGATCGAGATGTACACACCAAGCAGCACATCACCGTCTCTCTGCTACCGTGCAAGTAAGACATCATGTACTCAATACTGGCATTCGTACTGTCCTTAGCAGGACTCGTTGCGCTTAGCGTTGCGGTGAGCGACCTAAGTCTCAGAACAGAAGTACTGCAAACTAACATTTAGCCTCAGCAATCACAGCCTTGCCGACAAGACACAGAATGCGTCGCTTCCGGCTACTGCTCTAGTATTACCTCCACACTCATAAGTACCCTTCAAAGCTAACCTGTATCAATCAGAACCTCCCTTCAAATCCGTGACCGAATCCTGCGGAGCGAACTATGCAACAGGAATCTGCGATACTGATGGCACATGTTCCTGCAAGGTCAGTCTTCCCATATATCCCCTTCCTTTACCTTTCAACTAATCAGTTTGTTTTGCAGCTCGAATCCCAAGACGCAATGGCAGCCCAATGCAACTGCATCGTGCAGAACCAACAAGCCAAGACGGGAGGAACATATGCACAAGCAGGCGTATACGTTGCCAGTGTTTGTTACATTCAGGGCGTGGGTTTTCATTGCGATTATGCTTGTCCGAGGATGTTGACTGCGGATTGTTATGAGAGTGTGCTTTATATGAGGAAGGAGAATACTTGTCCGGGCACACCTGGTGTTGGATGACGGGGGAAGCTCGGCAGCCGTAGAAGGACCGGCGTCGCTGTGAAGAGCTTGATATGTGATGTCAGCGGGAGAATGGGTATATAGAGCGTTCAATGGAAGGTCTGAGCCTTGAGTTTTGTTACTTTCGTGGTGTGCGAGAAGTGATACTTAGTTGCTTTTCCGCCTGGACTCCGCACAACGATCTGGAATTCGCAGAGGTAAGATACCCGTCTTCTCATCGAAAAGCACTCGATTGTCCCGATATGATGAGGCACTATCCCCTAATCTTGAGTTGTTAGGAGCAACATTGAAGGATTAGATCTATTTTGCCACTGAATGCGAGAGATTTGATATTTCGCACAAGACATTTCGAAGGTTGAAACCAGACTGACATGCTTGAACAGGTAGATTGGCTTGTCACTCGGCTTGGCATAAGCCTCCCGGGTGGTAGTGGCATTGTGATCATGCAGCGTTTCGAGAGCTGAAAATCAGCGTTCGCTCCTGGGACAGCCTAATTACAGCTCATCTCTCTGCTTTCTCACTTTCTCGCGTCATGCGATCGTCGTGCCATTAACGAAGGTCGTATTCGAGTATTCTCCAGCCATCTAACGTAATGTCAGCCTCCGAATCATACATCGAAGCTTTTCAGCAATAAACACTCACGTTCCAAACATCAATTCTCAAGGTGAACCCATCGTCCCTAGTCTCTGCTCTGCCCAGAGCACCCACAGCAACAACATTGTTCAGCCAGTAATACTTCGCATCACCAGTCTCGATCAGAACCCTCAAATGCAGCCCGCCGGCTGGTACAGAAGGACCAGAAGTTTGCAGAAAGATGTTCGCTCCATCGTCGGTCTGAAGATTGTATCGAGTATCGGCGCTGAAAAGACCAGTTTGAGGATCTGTAAGACCCCAGTCTGCTCCGAGATCTAGGATTTTGCCCTTCACTCTAGGACCAGTAAAATTGCCTCCTACGATCGGAATAGCTTTTCGGATGCCTCGCGGCCCTTGAGATTCGTAGATTGTGTTCAGACAATCCACATACGCGGTGTACAGGAACTCAAGCGCAGGTGCCTTTGGTTCATCGACAGGAGCAAGCACAGTCTGTGCTGAGCCGGCTACGGCGAGGGAGAGAATGGTTGAGAAAAGCACGGAGAGGCGCATGATGAAGTGTGTGACTGCCAGAAGGGAGGGCCTGCAGTCTAGTGCCATTATGGTCTTGGATATTATATTATACGCAGGTATGCAATGGGCTTCTGCTCGTAGCCGTCAGCCGAATGTGCCCTAGGTCCAATGCCAACCCGGATATGAATCTCGGTACCTTGCAGGCAGCCGCTAACGTAGAAGCTCTTCTCTCTGTGGTCGTTTCTGTGCACTCCAGTAGATCATCGGTGTTGTCGTCGGCGTCGAGTGCGGGGAAGTTTGAGCTGCCGACTTTTCGCCTGAAGAGAAGACCCAGCGGAAATTTCTCCACTCTGACCACTGTTAGCGGCCTTTGGTGAGCTGGGCAATCATGCGGTCGATATCAAGCATTTGTTGGCTCGTAGCCTTCGTCCTGAGTTCTTCAAGTGCAGCGCGATCTTTGGCTTTGAGAGCCTCCTCGCCTGCTTGTTTGATCATGCCGCATTTCACCCACATTTCAATTCTTTCGGCAGGCGAAAGTGAGGTGCATTTTGGAATGAAGGCTGCCGCAACTTTCGGCTGCCCTGCGCCAAGTATCTCGTTGAAGAAAGGCTCCCAGCCAATGGGACTTTTGCGCTGCTTTGACACTTCCTCCAGCTCTCTCCAGTCGCGGCGGCTCACAAGCGCTCGAAGCCGTATCCACCAGCATGTCTTGTCGCTCACCTTGAATTCGCTTTGTACTTTCTGAGAACGCTTTATGTTCCCAGTCTTGATGAGCTTCGAAAGTGTGTCATTTACCGAAAGCCCAACGTAGCGCTCGTTTACGAGGTCTTTCTCGAACGCCTCTTGGAGACGAAGAAGCTTTTGTGCTTCGTCCAGTGCAGTTGCTTGCAGCGCGAACTCTTTGCTGTCACGGAGCAGCTTGGTTGCCATCTTGAGCTTGTCAGATGCGGGTCCCACATCGCTGGCGTCAAGCGCCTCTGTCACCAGCAAGTTGGCACCATCGAGCCTCCGGTCATCCTGGTAGTAGAGGTCCTTGAGCATTTCCTGATCTTGGTCAATTGCCGATGCTTCCACAATCGCAGTGGCAACAGGCCGACTATTGATGGTCCGGAAAAAGCTGGACAGCGGTATCTTCTTCTTGAGGTTCAGAAGGACGTAGAAGACCAGATCGGTATCGCCACTCTCTATGGCCTTGTCGAGCGCAATGGACTCTTCGCCAACGTCCAGCAGCAAGGGAACTTGCTTGCCTGCTCTTGGCTCGTGCTCAAGCAGCTCAGTAGCCAGCTTCCCTCTTCCTTCATCGTATGCAGCACGAGCCACTTCTTCGAATGATATTCCGCGCTTGCCATTGAGTCGCTGCACGATTTCTTCGCAGATCTTGTCCTCGTCCGTGCTTGAGCTGCGCACTTTTTGACGTGCCCAGGACACGTAGATCCTGTCGACTGGCAGATGCAGAAATTGCGATACCTTGAGCGCTAACAGGAACTCTCGTCGGTTGACTAGTCTCTGCACAAGACGTTCTGGTGTCAGTCGTATGTATTGGTCGTAAGATACAGGGAGGCCAATCTCGAAAGATCGCACAGCGTTCAATACTCGTAAGGCTTCAGTCATGTCGACAAAGTCGTCGCTATTGTAAAGGTCAAGCACAGACTTGCCAAATGACGCAGCCTTGAGGAGTTGCTTTTGCCAATGTATACTGAATTCCTGTCCTGCTGCACGCACGCAGGTGTCGACGGCTTCATCGAGGTTTGCCCTGATTAGTTGGATGTTGTCGTCTGCTTTAGGCGACTTGTTCTCCAGCTGAGTGATAGCGTCAAGCAGCACAGCAGGAGGCGAGGCCGAGCCAGGCTTGAAGACTTCTTCAGTAGCATCGGGCACCTTTTGCACAAACTCGCAAACATCATTGGTCAAGACGCGAATGCCGTCGATATCTGGCAGAAGGTGGACGATCGAATTGTACTCCCATGTTGACGCTGCTCCGTTTGGCCCAATCAAGTGGATTTCGTCTTCCCAGGCAAGTACGACTGCGTTGTTGCCGCACCACTGCAAATCTCGCGGCGTGGTCTTGACCTTGGACTCGTATTCACTAAACCGTTCCTGAAAGTCGCTGCTGATCACCCAGACTTTGCTATCGTCGGTGTACAGCGCAATGAACTTGCCGTTGGGCGATACTGCGATGTGTCGGAACGGACCAGCTTGGAGCCCTCTATCCTCACACTCCACCGCATCTAGTACGTAGACTGTTTCATTGATGGCGAGTAGGACCTCCACCGAGCGGGATGATGTGTATTCTGGAGGTATTACAGTCCACGATATCACCTCGCCAGATGGCGCAGATGCCAGAAGCTGCGGTCGCGGTTCGTCGTAGCGTGTCACGGCCACGACGCTGTTATTGCCAAGTAGCGCGACGAACCCGGTGGACCAGAACTTGCAGGCCACCACTCCGTGCTCGTCTGCGCTATGACCTAGCGTAAAAGGAGTGAAGTCGCCTTGCAGGTCTGGATATATACGCACGCTGCCATCATCTGTAACCACTAACAGCTTCTCGTCTTCCGACCATCCTACACTTTTGATTTTGCCTCGGTCCCACTGAATCTGCTGTATCAGCTTGCCGGCGCAGCTATGAATGTCGATGGGGGATTTCGCGGATTGAGGGCCGCGGAATGAGTACACTTTGCTTTCATCGCGTCGCAGTGCTGCTCATATCAGTCTTGTCCAAGTATCGTCGCCGCATGCGCTTACCTACAGCACCACTGTACGGAGCGCCGGTCACGGTGTAGTTCTCAAGCTCGAGCTCGACATCGAAAACATTCGTATAGAGCTCGACTTTGCGGTAGAACTTGTCGCCGATGCGCCTCCAATTCGTTCGTGGCCCCGACATCTTAGTCTCGTTTGCGCCTCATCTCGTGAAGATCATGGTTGGTGTTGTGGTTAGTCGTGGCAGATGACATCGCTGCCTCGAGATGTAAGGAGTCCGTGCACTCCCAGAGCTCGACTTCCCATCTCGGTTTGGAGTCGTATCCTACCCATTAACATCATCAACACTAAACACTGTCTTTGCTGCTACGATACAGCGGACAAGGCAATCCAGCACTCATCATGGACATCAGCCCATAATTGACTCTTCTTGGAGCTTTCGGTCAAACCGTGACAGGCACAATGGACCATCTGCAATCTCGCATCCAGGATCTGGGAGACCTGGAACTCGCCCTGCTTGTGGCAGTAGTAGCTGGCGAGCACTGCATATTCTCTACATCTAGCGGAAGTGTTCAAAACTTGCGAGCAGAACTGAGCCTGACATGCATGAACCGGTTCCTACGCCAGCCTGTGGTCATAGATTGCTCTCCCGAGACAACCGTGGACGAATTCAGCGAAGCATTGCTAGTCGAGAATGAAGAAAGTTTCGATGATTCTCTTGATTACAAGTACAATGCCGCACGACCAACTTTAGAAGTGAAATTCCATCCTGCTCGAGAGCCAAGCCCTGGTCGTTTGGGGAGTCTGGCAAATCTCGACGAGAGGCGGGTGGCAGATGTGGTCATTGCAGTCGGTTTAGACTCTGCGATAGAAGCAGTCCAGGTGCAGGCTTTCGAGCTGCTTCGATCACGGCGCATGTTCACGAGATCAGCTATGCATGTGGCACCGAAAGACCTACTGTTCATCGTTATTCTATCCTCGCCAGAAGCTCGTCTGACTCGCCATCTCAACGACCTCTTTTGCATGTCGCATCATCATGGAGATGACGATGGTTTCATTCATCTCGATGGTCAGCTGGATACCACAGAGGTGCCGAAAATCAACGTGGAAGATATCACACAACTGCGAGAACTGGCCAAGGATGTCAACCTGACACATGAGATCGCGCAATACCTTCACAACATCGTGGTATTCATGCGGAACAGTCGCCTCATCAAGGGCGGTGTGACAGCAACAGCAACGAGACAACTTCGAATTCTCAGCATGGCTCTTGCTCCACTCCATGGCCTTGACTACGTGCCACCTTCGTTGGTTGCCTTGGCTGCCCGCAAGATCTATCCTCATCGACTCGTGCTTGCAACCGAAAAGACAGAAAGGAGTCTGCTTTGGGGCAGCGACCCAAGAGCGATCAGAGATCTCATGCAGAATGTTACGATTGAAGACGCCATCGAGAATGTCCTGGGAAGCGTCGAAGCGCCGCTCTGAAGAAATGAAAAGTCGTGCTGAAAGCAGGAGCTCGCGCAGTGCTTATCGAGTTGCGACATTATTGAAAAACATCTGCTGGAACGCAGAGCGGCAAGGCTCGCAACACTAAAGCTAGGAGAGCATATCACAGGACGTGTGCATCTTGCACGCCTCGCCATCTTCGCCAGCTTTGTCTCCACTCTGCTATCATCTCACGCTGACCACCCAGCCACCATCGCCATGTTCGCCGTGGCTCCCATGTCTCCGACTGTCCTCGGAGCGTCTTCAGGGAACTATGAAGCATGGTCAACATCATGTCTTCGAGGAATGTTTCTCCTGGGGTCGTGGCGATGTGCTATTTTGCATGTTCTGAGTGGAGTGACTGCATTTTGCAAAAGAAAGCTTACAACTCCTTCTTCAAGAAATGCTCGGGCGAATGTGTGGTCTCGAAGTCGACATGCACGTATGCACGCTCGACATCTGGTAGACTCTCCAGCTTCATCTGGAGATCCTCGGCAACATCGTGTGTCTCGCGAAGGCTGAGGTCTGGGTCCATAACGATGTCGACCTCGACTATTATGCGTGGGCCAGAATGCCATGCACGGACAGTGTCAAGCTGAATCACGCGCGGATCATGTGTCATCGACACGTAGGTGACGTGATTCAGGAAAGAGGTATCGGCAGAGACACCGATGAGCAACTGAAACTCTTGGTATGCAGTTCGTAACCAGAGGAAGGAGATGAGGAGCGAAAGAACGATGGCTCCGATAGGGTCGATGAACCACCTGGAGAAGACGTTAGAAGTGATAAGCAATGCAGATGTAGCGATGATACTCACTTGATCTTGCTTCCGAGAACGCTCGTCATAAGACCGAATCCGTTGATGAAGAGGTCATTGCGATGATCTTCCCAGAGAATGCGAATTTGGCTGTACTTGTTCCTCAAAGCCCAGCAGTAGAGGAACAGGCCAACTTTCGTCGCGAACGCAACTCCAACTGCGACCACAGAAGGTACATGAAATTTGGCGTCGTCCTGCTGCTCCGCAAGCTGCCGAATCGACTCCACGATAAGAATCAACGACACCGCCGTCATCAAAAAGCAAAAAGCAATATTTCCAGCAGTCTCCAGTCGTTGCTTGCCAGACGGAAACTTGCGTGGGTCGACCTTGTTGACAGCGCGGTTACACAGGATGAGTGTGAGATTGCTCATAGGGTCGAAAATACTGTCCGCCATGGTTGTGAACAGCGACAAACTGCCCGAGGACACGGCACCGTAGACCTGCAATATCGCCAGTAGGATATTCGCGATAAAACTTCCTTGCACAGCGATCTTGAACTGCAAAGCATCTGCGCCTTGTTCATCTTTCGCTTGCTGGACATGATCGGCGACTGGTTTGAGTAGACGCTCGATGTTTTCGTTTTGGTCTTCGTAGAATTTGATGACTTTGTGGGTTCTGATTTTGTCTTTGCCTTGCCCGACAGGATTGCATGCGCGTTTGGCTTTCGTATTGGCCTTCGCTTTTGCTTTCTCGTCGTCAATGTCTTTCAAGCCACTGCGTAGGCTGTAGGGATCGTGTTCGGCGTGGTATTCTGGTAGACTGCCTTGGCGCTCAACATCGTCACGTTCGCTGTCACTACTATTGCGGTGGTATGCGGGTCGAGAGACTGGCTCTATGACTTTTGGGGAGTCTTTGTCGACCGCTGAACTGGTGCCTGGTCGCACATGTTGATGCTGAGGTGGATGCGGGTGATGGCGGCTGTGGCCAGGCTCAGGTGTATGCTCTCGCGATACGCGTTCTGAGTGTAGATGAACTGGATGTGGTCTCAGGGAGATGGAGTTGTGTAGATCTGCGTCTCGTCGCGACATTATGGGCGATTGTACCTAGCGGTCGCAGTCCGTGATCGGGATATGAGTCGCAATCGGTCGTAGACTATCGATCAATATTGACTGCTTGTGCCTACCTCTTCCAAGAATTGGTGCAGAAAGAGCAACCATAGTGCTCGCAAATCAGGTCATGCCGGGCATTGTGTCGCGAATCATTTGAGGCTGATCGTCGGCCAGCCAAGATCCCGACGCTTGCACCATTTTCACCTTTCTCCGCTAGACTCAACTCCTTCATAATATTTGCTGCGGCTCAAAAACGGCCAGAACTGAGCTTCGAAGACGATATGGGAGACGTGAGGAGGTGTTTAGCTGACGCGACGAGTAAACACGCCCACCAAGGTGCCGACGCGTGAGGTCGTCAAGGCATTCTCGTGGCAGTCACTATCTGACCAATAGGAACTCCTTGCCTTCATGTCCTGACCCGTTCTCTTTTCGTTGCCGATGATCTTGGACTGCTCTCCTTCAGACTTCCATCGCGGGGCAACTGGACGAGCCAAGTCAAGACAATCCAATGCGAGGAGACATCCACCTCCTCCTGATGAGCTTCACGAGCTTGTGTCGGACGGCCATGCTGCGATTCCTTGAATGATAGGTCGCTATTGGACCATGCTCCCGGCTGTCCATGTGTACATGCAGCCTTTCCAATCTTATGACGACCACCATCTATGACAGATCAGGCGTATCGTCCAGAATGCGAAGGTCATACAACAGCTTGAGCATGGATCGTAGCATCTCTCCTACCGACATTGCCCGCAGGAAGTAAGGTAGCACTAATTGCAGGCAGCTTCCAGGTCCTATGTTCTACGTGCCAAAGAGTACACACGCTTTCCTCTCGACACTGTAGCTTCGACCAAAAGAAGTACCGTGGTAGGCAGGAACCGGAAATTTAGCACCAAGGAGAGA
Organism: Pseudocercospora fuligena; assembly: GCA_014298035.1. Lineage (NCBI taxonomy): Eukaryota > Fungi > Ascomycota > Dothideomycetes > Mycosphaerellales > Mycosphaerellaceae > Pseudocercospora > Pseudocercospora fuligena. Next base: position 958,922 of record JABCIY010000175.1, read on the forward strand.
CATCAGTCCATGCTTGACTCCAACATACAATGACACAAGCGAACAGCTCCCGGATTGTACCACAACTGGAATCGCCAGTCAATTCTCGCTTTCTAGAGCTTCTTCCTCTCAGCCTTCGAAGGCCAATATACGAGCTGGTCCTCATATCCAGCAAGCCCATAGAGATACATCCCAAAGCTCGGCGCGCTTCAGTCAAGTCACGCTCCGATGAGCAGCCGCAGCCTGTACTGGGAAGGCCTGCCATACTACAGACATGCAAGCAGATCCGAGAAGAAGCGACACCGATTCACTACGAGAAGAACATCTTTGTCATTCCTTGGGGATTTCCGAACCTAGGTTGCAGATGGCTAGACTCTCTGACAATCGCCCAGCGACGATCGCTGCGTGACGTTCGATTCTGCTATGGAGACGGAGCATTCTGGACGGTGTACGATGCAAGAATTGCGTTATCATCTTTGAGGACGGGACTGGCCAAGTCGGGCTCTCTTCTAGACCTGACTGAAGCAAAGCTTTGGGTGCCAGTGTGCGAGTTCAGTGTGCATACATGGACCGAGCTGGCTGATAGGAGCGATGCTCAGTGGGTGTCCATAGAAGAGACGAAGCCGTTTTCGGAGGCCATGAAGAAGAGCTTGAGGTTGTGAAGAGAGTTGGGAACATAACGCGGCAAAATCGGGCCCTGGCGTTGCACAATGGAGTTACAGCACAATCAATTGAAAGCGCTTGATCTCTTTCAAGAGCTCGATGCTTGGGCGACTTTCAGCTAGCTGCAATGCATGGACTTTGCGGCCATTCAGGTAGCTGCCAAGCCGAGACTAAGCCAACGCATGGGCCCAATGCTCCGCATGCGTGAATGTGGCACATCGCAGCACCTTCATACCACTTTTCATAGCAATGAAGTCTCTCATCGGCATCTCCTCAGTGCCTAATGGCTTCCTTTCGTCTGCCGAAATCTCCTCATCCTTGAAGGTTGGCCGAGGTAGGGTAGCTGAAGCGGGGATACATCTCATCGATTATTGATATGTCAACGTTGCAGACCCAGCTCTGATATTGACAAGACCAGCAATACTAATCGAAGAAACATATATCATCCATAGAGCGACAATAAAAGAAGATCAGCAAGATGAAAGCAGCACAATTCTACGACAAGCATGACATTCGAGTCGAAGATGTCCCAGAACCAATCCCAGAGGAAGGACAAGTCACTGTAGATGTAGAATGGTGTGGTAAGTGACTACACATCATTCTCACATACACTTGAACTAACTCCTTCCTCAGGTATCTGCGGGTAAGAATCGTCTCAATCACACAAGCACTACTTACTCACGGACATACCTTACAGCTCCGACCTCCACGAATACCTAATAGGTCCCATAACAGTCCCAACCAAATCCAACCCAGGACCAAACGGCATCCACATCCCCGTAACATTAGGCCACGAACTCTGCGGTCGCGTCCGGAAACCTCCTCCTGGCTCAAAATTTATTGAAGGCGATGCCGTGATGATCGACCCCAGAGTCCTCTGCCACAACTGTGCCCCCTGCAAATCCGGATCTTCAGCTTCATGTTATCATCTAGGCTACGTAGGCGGAAACACAGGTTTCGGAGGTTTTGGTGAGAAAGTTGTTGTTAGTGAGGGAAGTTTGCATAAATTGCCGAAAGAGATTAGACTTGAAGACGCGGCTGTTATTGAACCGCTTGTTATTGTTAATCATGCGATTAAAGTCTCTGGGATCGCGAAGGAGGAATGGAAAGATAAGGAGGTTCTTGTACTGGGTGGTGGACCAATTGGTTTTGCACTGCTTTTGATTTTGAGAGCTGTAGGTGCCAAGAAAGTTTTTGTTTCAGAGCCTACAGAGACAAGAAGAAAACAGGTTCGGGAGTTTTGTGAAGAAGTCATAAATCCTTTCGAAGAGGATGTTGCAGAAAAGGTGAAAACTTTGACGGAGGGGAGGGGTGCGGAGGTTGTTTTTGATTGTGCGGGTGTGTTGCCTGCGTTGGAGAGCGCGATGGATGCGTTGAGGTTTGAGGGACTTTATGTTATGGTTGCTGTTTGGGAGAAGCCTGTGAGTGACAGAGCGACCTCTCGAATGGGAGAAACGTGGCTAACGAGGATGACAGATTACGATCCCGTGCTGGAAATTCTTGCATAAGCACATCACGATGAAAGGGACTTTGATCTTTGGTGATGATGACATGGAGGAAGTCATAGAGATGATGTTGAATGGGAAGTTGAAGGGATACGAGAAGATGATTACTGGACGGATTGCGCTTGACGACATTGTTGAGAAGGGATTTAAGGAATTGATCAATAACAAAGACGAACATATCAAGATTCTGGTGCAGCCAAGGTCGCCAAGGGACAGCGTGATCGCGGGATGATAATATTAGCAAGTGATTCACGATCGTGCATAGGAGTAATGGCAATGTTGGTGGTAGAGATAGAAGATGATGGCGATGGAAGAATATGATAAATGATTCCTTTTCCTGTTCCACTATGTAAACTCCATTACATATATGACCCAACACCATCGCTGTTTGACATAGGAGACTAGTAGTACAAGCGTGGTCAGTTGGTATCATGCATGTACAAATGCCAAATCCAAAAACACATTAACATTCTGTCCCGTTCTCGGTCCTGTGAGTCGAGGTCATCTACCAGCGGTTGCGCCGGCTGCTGCCACCACCGCCACCAAACTGCCTCATCATGTCGGCCTTGATCTTCTCCATAGCATCCTTGTATCCAGCTTCATAGGCAACGTCCATCTTGCGGTCAGCAGTGAAGCTTGAGCCTTGCTTGGGTGATGGTGGACTGTTGCGACGATTGTAATTGTTGTCATTGTTGTAGCCACGGTCATCATCATACCCGCCACGGTTGTTGTTTCCATATCCTCGGTCGGAGTTGTAACCACCACCATGTCCTCGATCGTTGTTGTAAGAGTTACCTCCGTACCCGCGGTCGCTCTCGTAGCCTCGGTTGTTGTTGTATCCGCCACCATAGTTGTTGCGCTGTGGGCTTTCACGTCGGTTCCAATTGTTATCATTGTTGTACCCGCCGTAGCCGCCTCCGTAGTGACCTGAGTTGCGTGGAGAGTGGTTGCGCACCTCATTGAGAGACATGTTCTCAAGCTCGCGTGTGGCAATGCGGTGGCCTTCGTCATATGCATTACGCTCCTCACCCTTGAAGTCGCCTCGAGAGTCACGGTTGGAGCTGCGGTTTCGGGGTGGGCTATTCTGGCGATTCTGGTTACCTCCATAGCCTCCACCATTGTTCGAGCTACCGTTCCAGGAGTTGTTGGACTGGTGGCCGCGACCATTGTTGTTGCTTCCGTATCCAGAGTTGTTGTTGTTGCCATACCCAGAGTTGTTGTTCGAGGAACCGTAGTTAGTGTTGCTCTGGGACCCTTGTCGAGAGCTTCCGTTCTGGTGGTTATTGCGTGGCGTGCTGCGACCACCTTGAGGAGTGCTTCGTCCGCCGATCGGGCCATCGGTGCCAACACCTGTGTCTCTCGTGAAAGATCTGGTTCGCTGGCTGCCGCTGTCGACGTTGCTCAAGTTCTTGTTGGTAGCGTTGCCACCAGTGTTACCTCCAAGCGAGCTGGAGTTGTTGTTTGAAGAGTTGTTGTTGCTGCTCGCATTGTTGTTGGATGATCCATACGAGGACTGATTGCTGGCGCCACTGCCAGTTGAGCTGTAAGAGGAAGTGCTCGTGCTGCTTGCCGGGCTGGAGTTGTTGTTGCTTGTAGTGTTCAAGCTTGACGAGTTGTTCTTGTTCGATGATCCATACGAAGATGTGTTGTTGTTCGAGCTGTCGTTGGTCGAAGAGTTCAAGCTGGATGATCCCATGCTCGATGAGGTGTTGTTGTTGCTGGAACCGAGGCTCGAGGAGTTGTTGTTCGAACTGCTGTTGGAATTGTTGTTGCTCGAGGAGCCTAAGCTGGAAGAGTTCACGCCGCTCGAGCCGCCGCTGGCGTTGGCGTTTGATGCATTCAGCGATGAGCTATTATTGTTGTTGCTGCTGTTGTTGCTCGAGTTGTTCGAAGAGCCCAGGCTCGAAGAATTGTTGTTGTTGGAATTCATGCTTGAGGAGTTGTTGTTGCTGCTCGAGTTGTTGGAGTTCGAGTTATTGTTGCTTGAATTATTCTCGTTGGATGACTGTGGTATGTCAGCATCAGATGCTTTAGTCTGGTTGGCCGATACCGTGCTCACCTTGTCGTCAATCTTGGAGTCGTTGCGTTGATGAATAGTACTGGTCGTGCTGTACTCGCTATCCGAACCACTATACCCACCCTTGTTGGACCAGCCAGAACCGTGGGATTCGTCAGAGGAGGATCGAGTGTTTATGGAAGAGTTGTCGTCCTTAAAGGAAACGACCTTGACAGTCTGCGGGGATCGGCTATCGATTCCGTCATCGGAGGATTCTTGCTTGTCGTCAACAAATGAAATGCCATTGGAGTTGAGGCCTGTTTTACCAGAAGGACGAGGCCGGCTCGCACTGCGGCTGTTGGATCTCAATACTCCGTTGCTGCCTTTTGAGTTCGAATTGCCCTTGTTGTTACTTTCGTGTCGCTCTTCGATAACACTCAGACCTGTTCCAGCAGATCTGTTGCTGTTGCTGTTGTTGTTCATGTTGTTCTTTTGTCCACCGGCGACGCGGTCAAAAATGCCCATGCTAAGAGGTAGGGCTTGGTTCTTAAACTTGATATTCCTCATTCAGGTGCAAAATGTCTCGCTGACAAAAAGGAGACATCAGAATTGGGAGCTAAAATGGTCAATCGTGATCATGCCTGCGGGAAGGCTTCATATAACTCAAGCTGACGATTCAACGCCCTCCATCATCATACCTCTACTCATCGTCATCGCGAGTCCAGCTACGGCAGTGGGCTGGGATGCCCACTCAGCACGAGTCGATGCCCACCATGACCCAACAGCTGCCCAAGCCGTGCGTGGTGAGCGTCCGGACAGCCAGGTTGTTTGACTCGCGTGGCATGCGGGATACCATCATCCCGTTATCTTGAGGCCCTGTGGCTGGTTCACGACTCATGGGCACACTCAAAGAGGAGATGCCCTGCGCAGATTCCTCTGCTCGAGTGAGAGCCTTAAGCACGACCATGAATCGTACCTGCATCTGGTTGCACAGCACGCGTATTTTATGCAGCAGTTGGCTCTGGACCTGCAGCCACACTTCAGCCTGATGGGTGGTGAAACCTCTGATACACTCTGCCTCAAGCTCACTTAGAGCAATCGATATGCATGCCCATGAGTCGTGGTCAACCACAGGATTCGGGATTGAACCCAAACCACACTTGGGCTTGTGAAGATTCTGAAAGGCGTCGTGATGAGATACGTCTATATGTCTCACTCGAATGTCGTCCACAGGCAATTAATAGGGTCTGTTATGGGACGTATCTATAGCATATCAGTTGGAGTGACAGTTGATGGAGAAGCATGAAGTCGGACGACCAAACTCAATGGCGTGCAGCAGTTCACGCTACTCCACAGCTGACGTCGAGATGCTTGGTGGGGAAACGAGCTCAGTGGAGGATGGCTGGTGGTTTTCTGCCAAGCGACATCACACGCAGATCCCATACGCAAGTGGCCCTGATGAGAGTCGTGATGATAGGCACCGCACAGCAGTTGCCAGCTGAAACGTAGTGTGAATGTCCAGAGCGTTCTCTTGCAGATGCAGATTCGTTTGATGTTCACGAACGCGTTTGCCAGAACACGAACATGATCTGAGTGCCGAAGGGGTGTCAAGATGCTGATGGCGTGTTGCTTTACAGAAGTGTGGCATATTGAAACAATTTTGAAGATGCTGAAACACATCGCCAGCTCTGGCCAAGCAGTACACGTGACTTGGTTGTCTCGATCGCGATGACCTTGTCCGAACTTTACTGGTTGAGCCGCAATGCTCTCATCACGATCGTTCTGGTAGACCACATGCATCTGACAGCTCTGCAGAACAGTTCTCCACACCTCCAGCAGAATCAATATGTTGACTCGTAAGTCGATAGTGTGAACTGCTGACATGCTGCTAGAGGACCCTCTCACACGCTCCACGGCCTCCACACCCTTTGTGCAACGGCGGCACCGCTGCTCGAGCCCTCGCTCGCTTGCTCACCGCATGTGTAGCTCTGGAGGGCGTTCACATGCGACTCAGAGCAAGAACTCTTACGGAACGTACCTGCATGCCGGTGTGAATGCTTCATGCGATGCCAGCGGGTACGCTTCTGCTTCACCCAAGATAGCAATGCTTGCATCCTGCGTGCAAACCTTCTTCTCGAAGTTGCCAAACACGCTCGCGTCTGCACGAGGTTTCGACGACATCAGATCGTACCTATGGTGTCCATATAAGTCCTTTGTGTCGTCCATTGGACTGCTTCTCGTCGCACGTCTCTGGTCTCTTCGAAAATACGATGCAACTGCTCTGGCTCAAACAGGACTCTTGGATCGGAAGAGAAGCTATGCGATGACGAGAGCTATCAAATCAATGGTTCTTGAAGTAAGAACCTGGCCCATATGAAGAGGCTGTACAGACTGGTCGTCTCAAGAGAGTCGGCTTAGGTACAGCCGGTCACTCTGGTCGTGCCACAGGTCGTGAACCGTCCTCTGCTGCTTTTTGTTGATCACAACAGGCTGCGGACTGCTCACGCACAGCAACTGAGCAAATCCCGCATTGCGCGCTTCCCATTCACTGCGTCCTTGGCAGGTGTCTGCTACTACTCTCGCGGAGCCTGGATGAGACTGGAGTTGAGAATCCAAGGACGACGCAAGCTCTCCATTCATCAAGGCGCTCGTGCATTATCTTGATCACTACTGAGTGGACAAGTCGTTCTTGTTTAGGGTCAGATCTGCTCGTGCTCGAGTGGCTTACTTCCACTTGGCCGTTTGTGTCCAGGCTCCACACATACAACATGCTCTTTAGGCTATCGGCACAGTACCAGCAGACTTGATAGTCGCTCGCGGACGATATGCTTCTGTTGCGCCCACTGCGAGCATCGGCCTTCAGCGACCGAATTGCCAAAATCATCACTGACATTCAAACTCTCGCAGGGAAGCTGACAGCTTTGAACGATTCCTGTTCTTCTTCTTTCGCAATCAGGTGTTGAACCCATCAACCACCTGCTTCTCGACAAGTCGACAGACGACGTGTCGCGGGGCTCCGACTCCTCCAGGCCGTAGCCTTCCTTACTTGGAAGACTTCTCTCCCATCTCGCCTGCGGTGGTGTCTGGTGTGAGCGTAGCCATCTGTTCTGCATATCCGTTGCTTCGGCCGAGCTCCATGGCCTATATCAATTCTCCCCATGGGACGCTACCATGGCTGCTTACCCGATTAGTACTCCATTCGATCCATTTCACGAAGTACAGATCCAATGTCTTCTCAATGTTCGAGCGAACTTGCGTAATCCAGTTGCGGATCGCTGAGGTAGGCCAAAGATTTGGCGCGGGCTCGGTAGGGAAAAGGTACATTCGCCTCTATGGCTGGGTGCCATCTCGCAGGATAAGTATGTAGCTGTCCTCGCGTTCAACATCGATTCATCATACGTCCATGTCAAAGATGGCTCCTAAGCACGCATCTCTCGCGGTGCTCGCTGCCGGCGTCTCGGCAGCAATCGATTGCAGCTTCGATGCAGTGCAACAAATCATGCCTGGGGGCGTCGACCTTTCGTTTGCAACTCCAATCTCAGAGAACGGAGCGTTCACAGTTCCTTCGGCTGATACTGACTGGCCAGTCAACCCAATCAAACTACCTGCACTATGCGCTGTTGCGGCTACGGTGACGAGTGCTGAGAACGGGACCTTTGGGTTTGGAATCTTCCTGCCAACGGTCTGGAACGAGAGAACTTTGTGGGTTGGATGGAGAGATCGGAAAGTAAAATGCTGATGACGCTCTTCATAGAACGGTCGGCAATGGTGGCCTCGCTGGAGGTGTAAATTGGATAGATATGGTACGTTTCTGTTTTGCATCAATTCGTGGGTGTAGCTGACGGAATCAGGGAACTGGAGTCAAGTATGGCCATGCTGTCATTTCTACTGACACAGGTCACAATGGGACGACTACTCAGGCCGCGTGGGCTTACAATAATACTAAAGCACAAACAAATTGGGGTTGGAGGGCACTCCATGAGAGTGTAGTCTATGGGAAGCAAATCATTGAGAGCTTTTACGATAAAGCTCCGGTATATCATTACTATCAAGTCTGCAGCACAGGTGCGGTGATGCATTGTGGGGAGGAATCGACTGGAGTTGAGGACTGATCGTGTCACAGGAGGACGCCAGGGCTTCAAAGAAGCTGAGATGTTTCCCGATGACTTTGACGGAGTGATTGCTGGCGCACCTGCATGGTGGACTGTAAGTGAAGCGGCGAATTTGTACGAATAGACATCGCTGACAAGAAGATATGCAGTCCCACCAGCAAATCTGGCAATTTTGGACAGGGTACATCAACTACATCTCAAACATATCTTCAATCCCGGAGACTATGTTTGATGTAATCGGTTGCGAAGTGCTTCGGCAATGTGATCCACAGGACGGTGTTGTCGATGTATGTCGAACGAAGCGATCCATGTCTACTCTTCAGGACTGACCCAAATCTTTCCCAGAACATAATCTCTAACCCATACGGCTGCGACTTCGATGCCGAGCAATTGCTCTGCGGAAAAGCTGGCAGTAGCCTCAACACCACCTCATGTCTGACTCCAGAGCAGCTAGCGACATTCGATACTCTTACCCACGACTTCACAACAACGAACTCGACTCTCGTCTTCCCAAAGTGGCTTCTCGGTGCCGAGCATTTTTGGAACCTCAACATCGCCGGCGGATCTCCCAACATCATTGGTCTTGGCTACATCCAATACTTCCTCGGCCTTGGAGCATCTTGGAATTGGCGAGACTTTGACGATGATGTCGTACAGTTGTCTGAGACTCTGAATGCTGGACAGGCCGACGCGAGTGATTACAATCTGGAGCCCTTTTATACTGGTGGTAAGAAGTTTATCCACTATCATGGTTTGAGTGACGGTGGGATCGCGACTGGTGCGAGCTACTACTGGTATGAACACATTGATCGGGCTTTGACTCCGAAGGGCATCGATTTAGATGATTTTTATCGTTTCTTCCCGATTCCCGGAATGGGGTGAGTCACCAGTGTGCTATTGGCATCTGTCTGATTCCGCTCGTACTGATTAGGTCTTACCCGCAGACACTGCACCGACACAGCCGATCATGTTAATGCTCCGTACTTCATCGCCGGCATCAGCATGACAAACAACGGGCGGAACTCGGTGCCTGGGTACCAAGATTCCAAACATGATGTCCTCCTCGCGCTGATGGACTGGGTGGAGAATGGAACCGCCCCGGAATTCATTATTGGCACCGCCTGGCAGAACTTCACCACCGAGGAGGTTGTGACGAGACAGAGACCAATCTGCCCGCATCCGCAGCTTGCGAAGTACAAAGGCGAAGGAGATCCGGATGACGCTAATAGTTGGGAATGTGGCCTGCTCTATGAGAAGGAACAGGCAGAGTGCATGAAGTGTCTGATCAAGGACATGAGCTTTTGCAACAGCATAGCATGATCAAGAACGCAAGCCTTTCAACTGCGTTTCATGGATCGAAGTGTCAGAGGCCTTGCTCCTCGTCATGCCACTACCTCCCTGACTTTCATCCCAGGCAATAGCACTTTAGCAGAATCATTTCGAGCCCCATCCGCTGCCTCACTCGACGTAACGGTTCCGTTGCTCACCTCGTTCAGTTCTGGCATCCCGCCATCCTCCCTCGCCCCAGCATATCCATAGTAGAACTCCGGAAAGTACTTCGCGACAAATGCGTTGTAGCTCGGTACGCAGCCGAAAATGATGCTGAAGCATACTTCGATACTGGAATAGACTGCTGTCTGAGCATCGTCGTACGTGTAGTCATCCGAGCTTGCGACCGCGTATAGGCTGTAGAAGCGCACTACGGAGACTATACAGACTGCGCCGCCTAGGAGGAAGATGATGATGAGCATGTTCTTCTGGCGTCGGGGAAGTCGCAGAGTCTTGATGACGGGGATGGGCAGCACTGCGACTGCTAAGTCTGTCGTTATGCCCAGGGCGGAATTGAGAAACCTGGATCCGGTGTTACTAGCAAGACTGCGAGTGGATAAAGTTGAGAAGAGCTTACCACAATGGTATTCTGGGTAGGCATGTGCCAGCGGGGTTGTCGATTTGCCAGAAGAAGGAAGTAGGCTTGCAGAGGAAGACGGTAATGAGGCAAGTATAAGCCGTGCAGATGATGATGAAGGCCACAAGAACCCAGCATGTGAATTTGAATTTCTGAGTGGTCCCAAAGACTCGAAGGCATTGAGCCACCTGTCTTGGTGGAAAGAAGAGGGTGTCAGCCAAGGTCAGGATCAAAGCTTGTGGGTCAGATTTGGAAGTATTCCATACAATCGAGCATTTTGCCAATCCCAGGCTTATCTGGTAGGCGAGGACAGCAACGAAGAGGCACAGTAGAGAGGTAGTCTGCTCTTTCATCGTGAGCGTATGGAGACGTCGACCTAACCCATAGTATGCTGCAGCAAGACAGATGTCAGGATGTGCTCGCATATGGTCTTCTTGGACAAGACAGCTTACTCTGGAATCCAACGAAGATGGTGAAGATACATGCAAAGACAAGCGCTAGGGCAGATAGCAGGTCGTCCCAATCTGGTTTCTTCACGATCCTGAACCGAGTATAGAGTCGCAATGCAACTGCCAGGATTGTCAGGAATGCTGATGTGAAGATGACGGCGTATATCGCTGGTGGTGCTGCATGGCCGCTGATGCGGCTAGTCATCCTCGACGGCGTTCGTACGTATGAGTGGTTGATCAACGAGCGAAAGATGGCAGAGTAGAGCTATGCTACGAAGAGTCGGAGGAAGAGTGGTTCCTGCCAAGTCATATCTGTGTTTCCACTGAACAGGAGATGGGAAAGAACCTGGTTGATTAGATCTGGGCTGCTCCCAAGGAGTTAGTTGAATGCGATTCGCTAGATGAAACCCGGCGCGACCACGAGAGTTGCGTTATCTGAGGCGGGTAATCTTTGGTATATCATCGAATGGACTGGGTTGCATGGATCTTTCGGTGAGCCCAAACATCCGCTTCCAGAACCACGATCCAATTCTGGAGCAGAACGCCGGGCAGGACTGCAAAGACTCAGTTTGATGATAGTATACGCGGTTGATAGATGGGATCAGGATCGAATATTTAGCCCGCGGGTTTCAAGCGTGCTCCATCATTGAATTTGCTCCTCCTTCGTGCTCTGCGGACCACGCTCGTTTTTTTTCGGCAACCTCGTGGCCGAGAAGACGATGCTTCCATGTTATATATGGAGACAGACATCTGATAGCAGTGGCAGAAGTTAATGCTGGGATGTGTATGAATAGTGCTGTCAGTCGTGCCGCATGTCGTGAGAAATGTTGTGAAGTTCTGTCATTTTTGAGGAAGTCACTGCGGACCTCGGACCGCTCGCTTCTCCAAGCACACCACCTCATGCCAGGCTTTCACTCTTCCTCATACCACCAATCCAGAACAACATCATGCGTACCGAGCAGCTGAGTAGCAGTATCGCAGGACATTCTATTTGCGATAAACATGCCCCGAAGGTACACCATCTGGCCAGCTTTCAGGGAACTCGCCGTGATGCGGAACTCCACGATATGATTCGAGCAGTGATCGTTGTGTCGCAGACAGTAGTGCAATTTCGACCGTCAAGCGCGGAGCGTGCATGTTGCTCCTAAACACGAAGTCCTTCTTCACCAGATTTAGCAATCTATGCATCTACATATTGCCGCAGGCTCCCCGTAACCAGGCCGAAAAGTGGTAGGATGGTCAATCACAACACGCCTCGAGTGGCACAAGAGACGAAGTCGTTGTAAATTCCGAATACATATTGCTGAGTTCCGTACTGGAAGAGGCTGGGCCCCGTCGGCTTACAGCACCAGCAGTGATTGAAAGGTGACAATCGCAGCTCCTACATGGATCTGCGAGGAATTTCTTCGTCTCCTCACTGACTGATATTAGACATTTTGATCTTGGTGTGCAGACATGACTCGTGGATTCAGCGAGGACCCATGAGGCTGGAAGGGCAACGCCCAGGGCAGTCTGTTCTAGTGACAGAACCTCGCCATTGAGCTTCTTTGTGACAAGGCACAGGTCCAGGAACCGGCAGAAAGCATGTTGACTTGATAGCAGCCATGGTGCATCGGCGCGATCTGTGCTCTTACAGAGGATCAGACCTCTGAAACATAATGCAGAGCACTCTCCCCTGTAAGTTGGCCTGAGTGGCACTGTGTACGAAATCCTGACCTCAGAGTCTGAACAAGAATTGAGTCACATTCTCTTTCCTCAGGCCCTCACATGCTGCTGCCGTGTTATTTGGGGAACCACAGTCTAATGACAAATGGTGTGTTTGCTACCATCTGCCGCGGTACGAACATTATTGGACCCGGTGTTCGCACTTCTGAGTATGATCAACGGTGAGCCAAAGGCGTATCCTTCAATCATCCTCTCACTCGTCATCCGCGGCGCTTACAGGGTGTCATAAGCTGGACTGAAACTTCACTCACAAGTGGAGACGTCAAAACACCGAAGAAGCTCACTTTGTCACGCTGTGGATCTCAGTATCCGATCAGGCATCGAGGTCAAACACCATTTCAACAACACTCATCATAGTCGAACTAGCCACCGATCAACAGCACAGCGAACATGGCTCCCAACAGCGACATCGAGGTCCTCACTATCGGCGAGCCACAAGACAACGTCAAGTACGAAGACCGCACCGCAGTCCGCTGCATTCTCACGAAGGGCACCGACATCTGCATCATCCACGTCAAAGAAGGCAACTTCTACAAGCTCCCCGGAGGTGGCATCGAGGCAGACGATCCAAATGACGCAGTGGCATGTAAGCGCGAGGCACTCGAAGAGACAGGATGTGAAGTTGATGTCCAGCCACAGCTGATCGCCAAGACAATCGAGTATCGCGTCGACCTGAAGCAAGAGAGTCGCGCCTATGTCTGCCCTGTCACCAAAGACACCGGCAAAGTGGAGCTCACTGATCTCGAGGCTTCGGAAGGCTTGACGCATATGTGGTGCACGGTCGAGGAGGCGCTTCGAAAGATGAGGGATGCTAAGCCGACGACCTTCTTGGGTCAGTACATCAGAAAGCGGGATGAACACATTCTCGAGTGCTACAAGGTGCTGCAACTTGGCAAGGTAGGCTTCGTATTTCGTGCTGTCCAATCTCTCGAGCTTACATCTTTCTTAGCGCGCGCAAACCAATTGAGGTGACCTTCTCCGCGCCACCGACTGCGCGAGAAGCGGAGGCGGGAGTGAAAAGCCGTGCCGCTCTCGACGGAAATGGCATTGCTGAGGCATTCGAGGTGCATTCCGCGTAGCAATCTGACTCCAGCGATCCGAGCTTCATTGGCGTTGATCAAGAATGACTCCTCTTATGATGGCACACATCACTTAAATAACAAGGCCAATAAGCCTCAGTACCAGGAAAATCTGAAGCTCTCCAACCTGCAAAAGTCTACTGCGCGAGCATCTCGTTCTCTTCTTTCCACCACTCCTTGAACTGCCTTAACCGTTCCGTTCTTTCACGAGCGAGGCGTCTTCCAGTCTCCGTCTTCATCATGCTCTCCAGCTTTAAAAGCTTATCATCGAAGTGATCGATACTGCCTTGCAATCCACGATCAGCTCCCTTCACCGCTCCAAAAGCAAAGACCCTGCCAATGCCCACAGCGCCGATAGCATCAAGACGATCCGCATCCTGCACAATCGCCAGCTCTGGATGGGACCCGATGATGGCTTTCACAAGCTGGGGCCGCTTTGTCTCATTACTGTAAGAGACATTCTCCACGATCATCGCAATCTTTGCCACGAACATTGGGGAACAGCCATTCTTGGTCAATAGATCAGACACCAGCTGTTCCGCATTCTCTCCAGGCTGTGAATACTTCTTGTCTCCAACATCGTGAAGCAGAGCGCCAAGCACTACAGCATCTCTTCGTAGTTGCTTTGCTGGGTTGGCCTTTAGTTCTTCGGCCAAGATGTGTCTGGACAACCCAAGGACTCGCAGGATGTGGTTGAAGTCGTGAGATGCATCGTATCTGGACATGTACTTCTCGACGTAGCTGTAGACATTCTTATACAGTTCGGTGGACTCAAATTCGGATTGAGTTGTGCCATTGGCAGGGTTGCTTGAAGTGTTGATGGCCATATTGTGAGAAATCCAAAAGATGTTGTAAGTGACGGTCGTAAGCACTTATATTGTTTTTATGTGCCCTCCATTGTCTAGGCGATATAGCACGAACGCGCCTCAGTAGGCAGACGCATGTTATGAAATCAGGAGTTGGTGATGGTGAAATTGGACGTGAAGTCGGATCTCGGAGAGCACAGACCTGGCCCTGGAAGGCGCAAGGCACCTTTGACCTGCGTCGCTAGTTCAACTGAGCTACACACCAACGAAGCACATACATCAACCATCACGAGATCTCGGACAACACTTTCTACACAGCTGTCCATCGCCAGAGAGAGATAGCTTGAGATACTGCGACGATCGAAAATGCCTGCGACCACAGCAGAAACGCTGCAGCTGGTCAACCGAACCGTTTCCGTAGCACCTCTCGTCCTCCTCTCCGCAGCAGATCACTATGGCCGATCCGCGAAAGGCACGCGGAAACGTGTTGTCGGAGTTTTGCTTGGACAGAATGATGGAAAGAGCGTGAGAGTATCAAACAGCTTTGCAGGTGCGGCGACAATCATTCAAATGCTGGGTATTGATGGCGTTTAACACTTGAATGCAGTGCCCTTCGAAGAAGACGAGAAGGATCCGACGGTATGGTTCCTGGACCACAACTACGTCGAGTCGATGAACGACATGTTCAAGAAAGTCAATGCGCGCGAGAAGCTGATCGGATGGTACCACTCTGGACCCAAGCTGAGGGCAAGCGATCTCGAGATCAACGAGCTCTTCAAGCGATACACCCCGAACCCTCTTCTAGTCATCATAGATGTGCAGCCGAAGGAGGTCGGAGTGCCGACAGATGCATACTTTGCTGTGGAGGAAATTAAGGATGTATGCGAAAACATAATATCATGAGATACATGTGGCGGCTGACTTTTGTCCAGGATGGAACGACCACGTCCAAGACCTTTGTGCACACGCCGAGCACCATCGAGGCAGAAGAAGCGGAGGAAATCGGTGTCGAGCACCTTCTACGAGACATCCGCGATGTGGCAGTTGGCACCCTCAGCACGCGCATAACATCACAGCTCGAATCATTACAAGGTCTTCATCTGCGGTTACAGGATATCGGAAAGTATCTGCAGAGAGTCCTCGACGGCGATCTACCGGTCAATCACGCCATTCTGGGCAACCTCCAAGACGTGTTCAACCTCTTACCCAACCTCTCGACGCCCAAGACCGCCGGCAAGGACCTGCCCTCGATCAACGGCTTAGTGAACGGCGCCGTTGGTGTTTCTGGCGGATCGGCAGAGAACTCTGAGCTTGCGCGCGCCATGTCGACCAAGACGAATGATCAGCTCATGTCCATCTACCTCTCCAGCTTGATCCGAGCCATTACTGCCTTCCACGATTTGATCGAGAACAAGATACAAAACAAGAGACAGCAAGAAGACGAGGATGCGAAGAAGGATGAAGACAAGAAGGAGAAAGACGTGAAGAAGGAGGACAAGCTGATGCTGAATGGGACGTCCGAGAAGACAGACAAGGAGGCAAAGGAGGACGTGAAGAAGGATGAGAAGGGCAAGAAGAAGAGCTAGACAACATTCGGACACGGGTGGTAAGAGCGATGGATCATGGCGTGCAAGCATAGACGGCGTCTGGAGCATCACAGGGGCACTATCAAGACGAGCAAGGCGCTGGTGTGGCCAGCAGGACGAAGCTGGATACATGTCGAGTATGTACATTATCAGTGGATATGAGCAGACAGCTTGTGCTGTTCTCGGTGGCTCCTACAGCTAGCCAGCATCTGCAACAGAAGCAGACAGCTGAAGACGAAATGAAACGAAAAAGCATTGCACGATTATCCGTCAGTCGAGACCTGATGGCCTTGGAGTGTCTGCTCTCTTCATCCCATTGGCAAAGGACTGTGCGCATTGCACAAGTGCCTAGTTGCCACTGCGACTACACAGCCATAAAGCAGTGCAGATCTCTCAAGTCGCAGTCGTCTGTTTGCATCTTGCAACTGGCCTCCCTACATCGCTGGCGACTACGCTTTGCGGCCTCTCAATCGTGCTAGATCAATGCTCGACTTCTCGTCGAGCCACGTCGCGTACGCCCCACCACATTAATCCGTGCTGCATCAAGACCCAATGGTTGCCTTCCCTGCAAGAATGCCTCAGTCTCAATCACCCCATCCAGCAGCCCAGCCCGCCATTTCCTCTATCGCGATTTGCTTCTCCTCGACGAAATGTGAAAACATCTGGCAGTGCTCAACAAGTACACAAGCCAGTAAGTGCTTGCACACAGGCATATCCGAACCTAGTGTGAGGCCCCCGAACGCCCATTCCTCATTCATAGTGGCTAAGCGTTCAGGTTGTGGAGCAATGTCGTCTGAGGTTGCTGGAAATGCTGAGAATGTAAAAGCTGGACAAGAGCAGCTCCAGGCATTTAGGCGGACTTCATAGTAGTTTATGTGTTCGTATTGTGGGTTTCTGCTTGTTTGTGGTTGTGCTGAGCGCACGAGATAGAGCTTGCATGTTTCCGAGGTTTTGAGCCTGGTGACCAAGTTGCGGTCTAGGAGATCGAGCGCTGGGAGTAGTTCTTTTTCAAAAATGGCGTAGAGGGTTACAAAGATGTTGCGAGATTCTTGTGGGGGATCTCGTAGTGGGTTTGAGCTTTGATCTGTAGTTCCTATGTTTGGTATTGAGTTGATCAGAGCTGTTACCATGCGACGGCTGTCCATGCGCGCAGTCGCTGCGAGTGTCGCGAAGTTCAATTGTTCATTCGATCCGGGGAAGAAAGACAGACGTGCTTGAAGCTGTCTTTTGCAGTGAGGGAAAGTGTGAATGTGAAGTCCTTACCCGCAGCGCGAATTCTACCAAGATGGCTTCGGTCGCAAGAAGCTCTCCGCTGCTACCGCGACGACACCAGCACCACACTTACTATTGCGTGCCCTTCTCATCTCGACATCGTTGAACTGATGGACGAGCAAATGCTTCCAAACAGCCTCGAACATTGATGGGAGTCGAACATGGAGTTAATGCATGTAGTTGACGGTCTTATTTTTTAGCACAATCGCGACGGAGCCGCACGTCAATCGCCCGGAGATGGTGGCGTTCTGCATGGGCCAGGTCTGGAGAACTCAGCATGAGATGTCGGTGCATGACAGCCATTGCGAGTCACGCTTGAAACGCAACAAGCAAGGCATTCCCAGACGATAATCAGTGAGGCTCTCGGTTCACGAGACAGCAGAGCTGGCGGTGTCGCATTGCACTCCTGAGCCAACGCACCTGGAGGCCGCCATTGAAACAACTCGAGACCATTGGGCAACATGATCAATGCGCGTGGACACAACGGGGCATTCACATGCCAACTACCTCGGAGCGCCTGATCAATGGCTGTCACAAGGACAAGCTTGTCAATGCTGATGGTACCCTCAGCTGGAACATCATCAATGGCAACCGAAGAACCCACGCGGAGGTACCTTTTGAGCCATTCGGCTGCTGTAAGCCCGCCCAGGTCCGGAGGGAGTGGATTTCAAAGATGCTCAGTGACGGCTTGAGCAACGAGGGCGAGATGGAACAAAGGGAGGAGCTGTAAGCCCGCTCGTAAGCGAGCGCATTTGCGAGCTGTCCTGCGGACGCCTGCTGCGCACCGGTGACTGTGGGTGTGCCTCGCCATTTGGAGCCAATGGATCAAGCAAACAGATGACCTCTGAGGTGGACCTATCTGCTGTCGCTGGTGGCGCAGCCAACAGCACAAGAGCAATCGCAGGCGGCAACGGCGGCACTCAATGCCCATTCTCCACGCCTGCAGCAGCCCGACGATGGCGATTGCGAATGCTGAGCGATCGTGACAGAGATTTCTGATCAGAAATAAAGCCGGAGTTCTGATGGTAAGGTTGGCTGCCAATGTATCAGAGCCGTGAAATCATCGGGAGCGCGGTCACCCGCCACTCTGGGTGCCAGCCAATGTGGCGAGTCTGTGAGTCCGAGCGTGGGGAAGCACTCTGTCTTCCTCGTTCTGACAACTCTTACTGGAATGAGTCACCCATCACAAGGCATTCTGCCAGCTGGAGAGCTCCCAGATCGCCTATGTACCCAATGCGCGGACACCGGTCACATTTGCGCGTCAGTTGCACGCTGCTGATTTGCCAATCGAGGAACGTTCGCCCATTTTCTACCCAGTTCCGAGCGGCCCTGCAATTGTCAGCGCCTTGTCGCAGAGCCTGACTCCTGCCATGCGCACTCCCAATGGAGGCCCTTCCTCCATTAAAACTGACCTGTCTTAGTCCCTGCCTGGTCAGGTTTGTCCGCCCGTGTAAGTCAATCACACTGCTGTCATCACCGCTGGAGCCTGCAGCCTGCTGTTTCAACCTTCAACCCTCCACCAAACACTCGTTCTGTCTCGCCCAATACTGTGGCACTGCTACTCAGCAGCCTAGCGCGAACAGTCATAATACATTGGAATATTCCAAAGCTACTAATCTCCTTCGATTCTACAACTATAACTTTCACCCGACTTCGCATTGCGGTTTGCAATCAGACCGAACGGCCGCAACTTCACGCAGACGGATTTAGTCGGACTACATCTCCATAAGCCAAGGCAGACAACATCAAATGCGACCGCAGTTCGCCACGCACTGCCTCACTATAAGTCTGACACCCGCCACTCTTCGATATCTCGAGATTCGCGACCGCTACTCAACTATCGCAACGCAACGCAAAAATCCGACGACTATGGAGTTGTCGCAAACAAGACAAGAGGCCATTAAACCAAAGACGGTGCAAATACCACAACTGTTGACGCCTGAGGAGTCGACCGTAGACAGTTTCACACAGAGCATCACCCCTCTCGTGCCAGTCCAGACGGCCTCTCCGCCAGCATCGCCTGAATTTAGATCGTTTCCGACGACAGAGGGCGGCTTTTCGCAAAACGACCCAGTACTCTACCCCGACAGCAAGAATGAGCACGCTGTAAACGCAGACAAGCCGTTGTTCGAGCAAGGCGTGAATCAGTGGCGATCGCGGGACAATAGCCCTGCCAGCGAGGCGAGCTCATCACCACCAACACCACCCTCTGGCAACAGCCCCATCGTACATCTCGAAGAACTCCCAGACGCGCCCGCTGTCGTTACTACTCCAAGCGAAACGAAAGTTCGACATACGAACATAAGGCCTATTGGACCAGTCGAACTACTCAGTACTTACGGCATGGACTACGTCAATTACATCGGTGCACAGAACGCAAACCGAGCACGTCTACAGAAGGAAGCACGCGAAGCGCGAAGACTACCACCTCCAGTAGCAAGTCGTGCCGCTCGACGGGATTACTTCACGAACCAGATTATCTCGTCTCTGGGCAAAACCCGCATCGAGAAGCCTGCGGTCACAACAACGACACCGAAATCAAGGACGGCACGAATTTCGCCAACAAAGGCCAATGGCGATGACTCATTGCCTGTAATCAAGAGCGAGGCACCAGCCAAGCGTCATCGCCGACAGGCATCGACTCCCGATGTGTCAGCTGGAGGCCTACCACCGGCCTCACAACCCAAGCCACGCACTCGCGCTCCGCCGTCTAAGAATGTAAACGGCAAAGACCTCAATTGGAGGGCAATCCCTGACTACGCTCCACCAGCTAGTTCCCTCAATGGCAAGGAGTTGAATGCCCTTTGGACCAATGGTCACCGTCTGGATTTGGAGAACGATCCCGATCGAGAGCATCTGCACCCCGAAGAGCTCAAGATCGCAAGCATACTGCGGCTCAAAGGTGCACAATACCTGATGAGTAAGCGCCGTATCTTCGAAGCACGCCTTGAACATTTCAAGGAGAACAAGGAGTTCAACAAGACATCTGCGCAAGCATGTACCAGCATTGATGTCAACAAGGCCAGCCGACTATGGGATGCTTTCAACAACGCCGGTTGGTTCGACGAGAAATGGTTCAAAGGACGTTCGGAAGAACCAACTAACTAACTTTCGACTGGAGCCTGGCTCATAATTTTACTTGTCGTCTTGCATCGCATTTGGATCAGACTGGACCGCGACACATTTCATTGACACAAGCACGGCGTTCATGGATTTTGAGGATTACTGCATGGCTCGCTCTGGTAGCTTGCCTTCATTTATGATGATTACGACTTTTCACGAGCGCATGGACATCAGTCACAGCACGGGACGATGGATGGAGGGCTGACTGAAGGGAGGATATGCAGCTGCGTGTCTAAGGCCACAGAAGATTGTTCGGCCAGACCTTCACTAATAGAGTGACTTTTTGGAATATGATGAATTGGATGAATGTACGGCATTGGACTTGGAATTGCATATGAGATACCCCCGACTCTTACCCCATTAGACAGACTGCTAGTGAATCACACTTTTTGGATAACTCTACATCCATATTTTCATGCTTCAATTTTCAATACTTCTCGAAAATGTGAAACACTGAGTGTAAGTCCGCACATAAGGGCAGTGAACGAGTCATCTACGTGAGAGCTACTAGCTAGCCGTTGCCGCGAAGTGAATATCTCTCAATCACATGCGCGGATCGTGCCCATGCTCGCTGCACGGTCAGTCCACGCGCAGCCCTGTCGCGATTGTCACGATCTCCAGAGTTAATAGCTCGTACGCGGTCTGGAACTTTCTTGTCTCTCGCGCATCCTTGTCGATGTCAACATCTGCAATTGATATCGCGGACCTGAGGCCGATCGCGACAAACGCCATTTCCATCATCTTGGTGACATTCTGCTAGCTCGCAACTCAACTAGATATCAAGCACTGAGCGGCGGGCCGAAAAGTCAACGTGTCTTTGGCAGTTTGCTTGGTCGAGCTGACATAGAACACGAGAGAAGGGCGCTAGAGCAGATCAAGCGCCGCCGAATCCCTTGCGAAGCCGCGTACATCTCCTACACTTTGCATTGCTGCTCTTTACAGCTGTCGAGTACACAGCAGGCGCGCTGGAGACAGAGGCGCTGGCAACGACATTGACATTTGCATCGACCTTGCCTTTTCATCGGATGCTTCTAAGCGTCCGCTAATAATTCGCTTCACTTTCTACGATCGCTCCTTTACAACCAGTTTCCAGCAGTTCGAGGGGCTCGGCCTCGAGTAAGGCTGCCCAGCCAGACATACTTCGCGGACACAGCCCATCCTTGCGCCTGCAAACGCTCTTCCAGCATCAGCAAGGCATTCACAGCATCTGCAGTCGCCCAGTATGGCGACATCTAATGCCACCACCACAGGCATTGACGCCGGCGACCTGAGAAGACGAAACGTGGGCAATGGCCAGCCCAACGGTAGCTTTGTGCCCGCCAAGGTTGGCGAGCAGCTTGACGAGAAGACCAAGCAGAAGGTGCGTACAGCTTGCCTGAAGCATGAGAAGATGGCATATTATGCTTAAGCCACCTTGCAATACTAACATACCTCGAACAGACCAAGTCTTTCCTCCAGACCCTCGACGACTATGAATTTCTGATTGCACCCATCATCTTCACCGCACTGGCCTTCTTCACGCGCATGTGGAAGATTGGCATCTCCAACATCGTCACCTGGGATGAGGCGCATTTCGGCAAGTTCGGATCACACTACCTCAAACGCGAGTTCTATTTCGATGTCCACCCGCCGCTCGGAAAGATGCTGGTCGGCCTGTCAGGCTACCTCGCAGGATACAATGGTTCATTCGAGTTCAAGAGCGGAGAGACATATCCAGAGGATGTGGACTACCAATTCATGCGCATCTTCAACGCAGCTTTCGGTGCTCTCTGCATCCCGCTGGCCTACTTCACTGCGAAAGAGCTGCACTTCCGAAGGTCGACGGTGTGGTTGGTGACATTGATGGTGCTGTTTGAGAACAGCTACACAACCATCAGCAGATTCATCCTGCTGGACAGCATGCTTCTGTTTTTCACATTCACCACTGTCTTCACCTGGGCCAAGTTCCACAACCAGAGACACGATCCCTTTTCTCCATTGTGGGGATTCTGGCTGTTCATGACTGGTATCTCCATCGGTTGCGTGTGCAGTGTCAAGTGGGTTGGCATGTTCGGCACGGCGTTGGTAGGACTCTACACCATCGAAGATCTCTGGAACAAGTTTGGCGACCTTAAGATGCCCAAGGTTGAACTCGGAGCACACGTCGCGTTCCGCGTGGTCGGATTGATTGTGATTCCCATGATTGTGTACATGTTCTCATTCTGGATGCACTTCTTGATTCTCGAGAACAGCGGACCGGGCGACGCGCAAATGTCTTCTCTCTTCCAGGCGAATCTTAAGGGGACCGAAGTGGGCAAAGACAGCCCTCTGGAAGTGGCATTCGGATCGCGAGCTACCTTGAAGAACATGGGCTATGGTGGAGGACTTCTACACTCACACGTTCAGACCTACCCCGAGGGTTCAGGCCAACAACAGATTACCTGCTACCACCACAAAGACGCCAACAACGACTGGTTCTTCTACCCAAACCGCAATGAGCCAGAGTTTGACCCCGAAGCTCCAATCAAATACGTTGGCAACGGCGCTGAAATTCGACTGATCCACGCCCAGACCGGTCGCAACCTCCACTCCCATCAGGTTGCTGCTCCCGTTACCAAGGCCGACTACGAAGTTTCCTGTTATGGAAACGTGACTATTGGCGACACCAAGGACCACTGGCTCGTTGAGGTGGTCGATGATGCTGCTTCACGCGATTGGTCCAAAGTCCGAACTCTCACCACATCTTTCCGTCTCAAGCACAGAGATCTTGGCTGCTACCTGCGCGCTGGAAATGTGAATCTCCCTCAATGGGGCTTCAAGCAAATTGAGACGACTTGTGTCAAGGAGAACAAGCCTCGCGATAAGTATACGCACTGGAATGTCGAGTCGCATTGGAACGAGAAGCGTAAGTGCATATTTCCAATCGTGTCGTTTGAAGGATACTAATGGCTTCTTCAGTCCCCGCTAGCGACCCTGGTTCATACAAATCGCCCTTCTTCCGCGACTTCATCCATCTCAATGTCGCCATGATGACTTCGAACAACGCGCTTGTGCCTGACCCAGATAAGCAAGACGACCTTGCTTCGAAGCCATGGCAGTGGCCACTTCTCAACGTCGGTCTCCGCATGTGTGGTTGGGACGATAACATCGTCAAGTACTTCCTGCTTGGCAACCCATTCGTGTACTGGGCATCAACCGCGTCGCTCTTCTTCTTCATCGGCATGTTCGCGTGGTATGCCATTCGCTGGCAGCGAGGCTTCGACGAGCTCACATGGAAGGACCTCGATCAGTTCCAATACGCCGGCATCTACCCAGCGATCGGGTGGTTCCTGCACTATCTGCCGTTCATCGCGATGGCACGTGTGACATACGTGCACCACTACTACCCAGCCCTCTACTTCGCAATCCTGACATTCGGCTTCTGTATAGACTGGTGTACGAGCAGATTGCCAAAGCCAGCGGAGTGGGGTCTCTACACGGCGCTCTACGGA
Organism: Pseudocercospora fuligena; assembly: GCA_014298035.1. Lineage (NCBI taxonomy): Eukaryota > Fungi > Ascomycota > Dothideomycetes > Mycosphaerellales > Mycosphaerellaceae > Pseudocercospora > Pseudocercospora fuligena. Next base: position 982,593 of record JABCIY010000175.1, read on the forward strand.
GTTGTCATCTTCATGTTCTGGCTGTTCCGAGCCTTCTGCTTCGGCATGGTTGGATCGAATCAGCAATGGAAGCACCTCAAGTGGCTGCCAACATGGAGAATGTCCGATTAGATGTCAATTACTACAACACGAGCCTCAGTTTCTTTTTAGATGGGAGTGGGAAGATGGTATAAAGGAAACGGACGATCTCCTTGGGGCGGCACATGGCATGGCATTGCATCAGGCGTCTGGGACGAGCGAAAAACAGAGCGAGATGTACTATGTAACATGCAGCAAAATTTCTCAAGAGTGTCAAATGATATAGATTACGACTCTGCTTACACCTTCGATAATGTATTGAGCATGAAATGATCGAGCATCCCTTCTAGTTTTGAGCCTCGGCGAGATTTAGCCAGGAACAGGCTGCCAAGACTTTGAAGCTCCCGACGTAGCGTGATAGATGGTGTCAATGATCTCTTGACACTTCCATCTTTCTGCGCTTTAAATGCTTCGGGCAATAATACCTTCATGACGATACCCTAGTCGCCAACAATGAATTCCATCAGGCCACCTCTTGTCGAGGCAGCATTGAGGTCTTGTACGAAGTCGCAACGCTCTCTCGCATTCCGCAATGCTTTACGACAGAGGATAGCTCCCTCCCAGCGAAGATCTGTCAGTGGTGGCAGAGAACCACCAGCGACTTCCGGGGAACATCAGAAGATCACAGTATGGGCGCCAAAGACACGGATAGCAGTGGGCATCGTGTTCATTGGCAGCCTTATCTATTCAGTGGTAATAGGCATTGCTCTCTGCGATCGAAGGTAAAGCTCACGATCAACGCAGGCTACAGCGGATAAAGACCTGCCTCCTCCACCTCAAGACGCACAGCAACCGAAGTCCGGGCAACAGCTTGAAAGTCCCTCAATCGCCGAACGAGATGTCCTCGCTAAACGAGAATCCGGTGTTACTCAAAACTCACCAATGCGCTTACGAATGGAACAGTTTATCAAGCAGAAACAGCAAGAGATCGTACGAGCACTAGAAGCTCTAGACGGGCAAAAATTCCATATAGACGAATGGGAAAGACCTAATGGCGGGGGAGGCATTTCTTGCGTGTTGCAGGATGGCAACGTCTTCGAAAAAGCCGGAGTGAATATCAGTGTGGTGTACGGCACGTTACCAAGAGCCGCGATATCGAAAATGCGAGTCAACCACAAAGCATTAGATCCAGATGTCGAAAGTCTGGAGTTCTTCGCTTCGGGTCTGAGTCTGGTCCTTCACCCCAAGAACCCCATGGCTCCGACCGTACATCTGAATTACCGATATTTCGAAACCGCGAACTCCGATGGCTCTACGAATGCTTGGTGGTTTGGAGGAGGAACGGATCTGACCCCTTCTTACCTCTTCGACGAAGATGCGATACATTTCCATCGCACGATTAAAGAGGCTTGTGATTCTCATGACAAGAATTACTACTCTCGCTTCAAGAAATGGTGCGATGAATACTTCCATGTCAAACACCGTGACGAGACTCGAGGAGTCGGTGGGATCTTCTTCGACGATCTAGACGAGTCGGAGAAAGATCAAGAAAGTTTATTCGCTTTCTGTCAAACTTGTCTTAATGCTTTCTTGCCTTCTTACTTGCCTATCATCCAGAAACGGAAGGATATGCCGTATACGGAGAAGGAGAAGCAATGGCAGCAGTTGAGGAGAGGGAGGTATGTGGAGTTTAATTTGGTGCATGATAGAGGTACGGCTTTTGGGCTGAACACTCCTGGGGCGAGGGTGGAGAGTATCTTGATGAGTTTGCCGCTCACGGCGAGGTGGCAGTATCAGCATGAGCCTGAGAGGGGGAGTAGGGAGGATCGATTGGTGCAGGTTTTGAAGAAGCCTGTTGAGTGGGTGTGAGGTGTAGACACTTGTACAGCAGAGATGTAACTTTCTAATGTACAGAACACTTTACTATGGCCGGCTCTCCTTCTGAGATCGAGCAATACGGCTGCTTTAAATCCTCTTCGGCTGTGGCGAACAAATCATCCAGAAGAGATGCTCATAGCGCTCGGAACAGCATCTGCCGAAGCTATTGCGGGAACGACAACTGTGGGATAGAACCACACCTTCTCCTCCCGAGCCTTGCGTACGACGCCTGAAATGACGGGGTGCAGTACCGTGCGAGCTCCGTCCACCTCAAACAGCGTCGCCTGCTTGTCCTCCGCCAAGATAGCGCCGTATCTGACCCAAGCAAATCCAAATGGCCCAAGGGCAGAGAACTCGGTCAGCTGCTTGATGATGATGGCGAACTTGAAAGCCTTCTCCAAACGGCGATGCCACTTCTGCGCTTGAACTGCTTTGGCGCCATCCCCATTCTCTTTCAGCCTGGTCATCTGGCGCAGATGTGGCTGCAAGGTCAGGACGAGCGTGGCCACCAGTTTCTTTGCGCATTCAGCAACTTGGGCGTCCTGGAATTTTACATCCAAAATTTGCTTGCTAGCTATGTGCTTAAGCACGCTGTCAAGCGAATGGCCCAAGTCGTCGATAACCAATTCGACATACTCCACATCACTTCCGAATGAGTCGCGAAACTTCCTCTCCAGATTCCATGGGAGAGTCGCTCTGAGAACGTTGTGATGGATAGCTGCGCCAAAAAGCCCCATCATAAGGTAGTCTTGCTGTACAATCATACCTCTGTCCTGGAGATCGACTGTGTGCAGTTGCCACTCCTCTCCGAATAAGAGTTTGTACAACGATTCGAGATCTTCTTCAGGCTTGTGCACAAACTTGGATGGAGCACTCGCATCGACATCGTTCTCTTTGCAAAAATCGAGCATGGCGAGCTCGATCTCACCCTTGATGCGCTCCATGTGTGTTGTGACGCAGTTCTGGTCTACCATTGCCACGATCTCAGTCGGCCTCGCTGGAGCGTGCGTTGGCTCAATCTTGGGAGGATGTTTGACATTCTCTGGCATTGGCGGATCCTGATGCCTCAACTTGCGCTTCTTCAAAACGGGCTCTTCATCCTCCTCGGAGCCGCTGTCGTCTTCCTCCTCGTCAGAACCGCTGTCATCATCAAAATCGATCTTTAGCTCTTGCAAGTACTCCTCCTTGAATATCCCCGCTCCCAGTTTGAAGAGGTCGTCAAGGGTTCGAGCGGGTTGCTTCACAGGCTGTTTGCGATAGCGAGCTGGGCATTGCATCTGGACCGCATTTCGTAATTTCGACCGGAGCTTCTGATACACCTTCTCCTCAATCTCTGGTGATAGATCGTCTGGATTCGCGTCTTTCACGAGGTCACGCAGGAACTTGGCGATCGCCTTGGTATCGTCTGTTTGGCCACGGTGGTCATGGATCGCGCGAATCGCATCTGCGATATCTGGTGTCTCTGCTTCCTCGGTGGTCTTCGCCGTTTTCTGCAACTCAGGAATGTACTTGCTTTGCGATTTTCGGATTCGAGAGAAGAAGTTGTTCACAAGAAACGTCGACAAATTTTGGAAACATGGGAATTGCTGCCTAGGTGAGCTTTGAAAGCGAAGTGAGGCAATATGCTTGCCTTGTACCACGAGCTTCATTGTACAGTGGCTTCACTTCCAGCGCATCATCTGACCTCACCTATGCTAGGACTTGGCATTGCTCAATCTCACCTGCAGGGGCAATGTCAAGCTCACTCGTCGTCTACTGCGCTCTCTGCACGCTTCTTCTTGCATACCCTCTACCAATTCCATCAATCAAGATGGCATTCCATATCGAGTGTGTTCTCGACCTCGGGACCTCAAAGTGGGTCGCCGCATACGCTATTCACAAAGACTCAGAACGGATTCCTCCTGAGACTCCCTTAATGATTGCAGATCGGGCGCACGAGGTTCCGGTCATAGCCACCTGGGTTGGCGATGATTTCAAAGAAGGCTTCGAGCTTGAAGCTCTTGCCAACAAAGATCGCAAACTCTCCAATAAGATCATCAATCACCATAAGTTGGCTTTCTATGAGGGCCCAGAGACCGAAGAGCACAGGCGAAACGTTCAGGCCATCCTTGACGATATACCGGGAAACAAGACCTTGGATGACCTGACCACAGAGCACATCAGAGCCATAATGAAGCACATCAGGAAGGCCCTTCTGCAGTCCAGAGAGAAGGCCGACTATGGCGAAGCCCTCTTCAAACGCATGATTCGCGAAATGCGGGTGAGAATAACGGTCCCGCAGGTCTGGAGCCCAAAAGCAAGAAGACGCATACAGACTGCTGCGAAGAATGCGGGATTAAAGTTTGTGGTGTTGGCCTACGAGCAACAATGCGCCTTATCGTTCCTGGTCAACAAGTGGTCTCAGAAGAGAGAGCGACAGGACAAGCCGCTCAAGAAAGGCGACAGTATCTTGGTGGCTGACCTTGGCTGTGGCACCGGGGATTTTGCTGCCTACGAATTGGACGCCGATCTTGACACGAAGAGCAAGCTTGTCACAATCGAGCATTCCACTGGAGATATCTGTGGATCTTTCCAAGTCGACATCCTGCTCTACAACATGCTCAAGAAGCAGGAGGGCGCCGAATGGAGAGTAGATACTGCCGAGTACTTAGGAGTGACTGAGCGTGATTTCGATCGCAGAGCTCTGCAAGCTGTTGAGCGGGTCAAAAAGGACTTCGCAGGGAACGATGAGTTTGGCACAGGTGTCATTCGCGGTCTCAACGGCAAGTAAGTACAGTCAATGGTCGCGAGACTCCGCCAGCTTCAATGGGACGTCTGCAATGCAAACACTGCGCAACTGCTTGCAAACCCTATGCGCTCAGAGCTACACGGACATCTGCTAACATCTGTGCTTTCGTTCGTAGGTACAAAAGCTTTCAACTGGATGCAAAGCAGATCCATGATGCTCTGAACCAAGTCATAGCAAAGATCACGAAGAGGCTCGACAGGCACATCGACACCCGCAAGCCTCGTGTCATCGAAGTCACCGGCGGCTTCGCGAAGAGTAGCTACCTGATGACCAAATTGCGCAACAAGTACGAGTCAGCAGGCATCGACGTGGTGCGTCCCAACATTACCGACGTGTCTGACTGCCACCCAGTTGCGGTCGGCGGGCTCTTACGATACGATAGCATTCGAGCGCCTGTTCTACCAACGCAGTACGGCTATGCATTGCTCGAACGACAGCCTTTCGATCCCGAAATTCATCATGATTCGTACGAGGATAGAGAGTGGGCAGATGACGAAATCATTCCTAAGTCATGGGTTAGAACTGATCCATTCCACCCAGACGTCGAAGTCGTCGACGATCGACTTAGGGTTATCATCGAAAAAGGTCAGACACTCCTTCCTGGCCAGGTGGTAAGAAAGAAGGTTCCACAGGTCTATACGATTCCGATGGTGAAACCGAGGATTAGCGCAGAGCTCGTCTATCTCACTAGAAAGTTCAAGGATACGGTCGCAGCACGGAAGCTGGAAGAGAAGGACGACGCAAATAATGATGACGAGTGTGAGTTTCGCTCAGGCGTTCACCACTGGGCCTCAGTGGACCTGCCGATCGAGGTGAAGGATATCAAGAACAAGGGTTTTCAGGTGGTCAAGCATGATGATGAGAAATTCTGGGAGGTTCGAGCTTTGGTGTGGATCAAGAATGGCCCGCAGGATATGGAGATCGCTTTCGATGTCCTCAAGCCGAAGCAGGATGACGAGTGGGATAGTGACAAGGAGGATTCGGATGATGAGTTCGATGGAGAGGTGGCTTTCACAGTCAGAGAGACGATTTGGGATGCGAAGCATTCTGAATTCATGCATGAGGAGGCGTGAGTATAGCAGCAAGTGCCCTTCTTGGTTCGCTGAGATTGCCCCACGTATTTAACACATGAAAAAGCACGAGCCTTTCTTGGCGTCGTTTGCCTCGCTTGTCCGCACTTCCACTTCAAACAAATTGACTTCTACAAGATCTCTAGGCATGCATAGGAGCTCGAGTGTCGCCAGCTCAAGGACCATGGGGCACCAGACTCGATTGAGCACTGCGCTCGACGACATCAACAAGAGACGAAAGACCGGCAGGCGCAACGAGATCCTCAGCTCAGGGTCAGGATCTAGAGATGGATACTTGGCGACTCGTAAGACTTTCTGCAGTACTTATGCCATTTCGCGTCGCTAAAATGTCTCAGCTCGCACTTTCTCCTATACACACACGTCTCGCATCGCACCCATCAAGACCACAGATGACCTCTTCGCCGACCTCAAGACGCACATGGGTCAGCAGCTCGAGGCTGAGAAAGCCAAAGTCAAAGCTCTCGAAGACGAGATGGCCAAGCGAGAGTACGAACTCATCGCTAAGAGCAGCGAGGCTCGGAGGTTGAGAAAGGAGCGAGACAATGCCAAGAATGAGCTGGCGCTGGAGCGAAGCGCCGGCCGCAAGCTGAAAGACCGTCTCAGACGGAGGGAGCGCGTTACTACAGCTGCGGAGAACGTAGTACGAGCCGCGTGGAAGGACTTCGGTGCGCGCATGGATGAGCTGACTACTGCTGTGAAGAGTGATCGCTGAGCATGGATCGAGTGGAGGGAACATGGGCGTTGTGCAGAGCTCGCAAGTATTTTTCTTGTAAGCAGCTTTAAGACCTGCACTCAGCGGTCGAACGTTTCATGTGAAAAATGCACGGTCTTCCTTGGCACCCTCATAATTTGATTCCCCACGATAGACAAATAGAGCTTGGGTACTTAAACTGCCTCGCACTTACATGGACGAGCCTTGGAGCGAGACTAGTCCAATCCCCATGGCACACGGACAACTATCACCCGAGGAGAGAGGTCAAAAGAGAAGGCGAGAAGAGTTGGAATCAGGTTCTTCATCTGCTACCGAAGGTCTGCTGTGTTGATTCTAAACTTATGATGGCAGCTGACCTAGCGCAGGCCATGCAGAGCATAGCAAAGGCAGTACAGCTTCGGCCCGAAAAATCGCCAGCCAAATGTTCGCAGACGTGAAGGCCGAGTTGGACAGGCAAATCTGCAGCGAAGAAGCAAAGGTCTCAGAGCTTCAAAAGACACTCGAGAAGCAAAATATTGATGCAATCAATGATCGTCGCCAAATCGAGGTTCTGGAGGAGGAGAAGGACATTTTAGAAGAGGAGAGAGGTATTTTGGAAGAGGAGAGAGACTTTGCGGAAAGTGAGCTCCATAGGCTGCGCGATATCAACGAGAGGCTTGAAGAGCGCCTGAGAAAGGGTGAGAAGATTGTGGCTGCTGCTAAGGCGGTTGTGAGAGGTTCTTGGAAAGAGTTTGGGGCTCGTATGGATGAGTTGGCGGAGGCTGTGAAGCGGGACGACTGATGAGCTATTCTGCTCAGGGAGTACGAAGGATCGGCGTTGTACCTCTGTGCTTCAGTAATAGCTGATCGTAGATCTGTTGTGTCTTGTCGTTCGGCAAAAGTGTTGAAGAAGGCTCAGAGGATGACAAGTGCCAGTTGCAACATTAGAATTCACATTAGGTCGCTAGGTCTTAGCTGAGCCTGTCGTCATCTATCGTGTCCTTTTCGATACATCAGCTGTTTGGATTTGTGATCTATCCGGAAGCAATGCTTTGAGTCGGGACTATCGAGCCTTCTTTGCTGTTTCGAGTTTGTTGACTGCCGCAATGGCCGAAGCTGCTTTTGACGCACTCTGCCAGATCAACACTGCGTAAAGGTCAGTCGAGATCATGAGTGACGTTCGCCCGTGAACTTACTGCCTGGTATCAGAATCCAGAAAAAGTTCATGAGGACGAAGTAAAACCAGAAATAGAACGGTTCCGGCCTGTAGTACACAGTTCCGTGGACCCAATGATCAAAGAAGCTTGTCGCATAGTAAAGAGCATCGCCATAGAACTGTCCCATACTAACTATCATCTGCAATGGATATCTCCACGGCGACCGCTGCACCACAAGTGCTGCTAAAAGCAGACATCCCGGACCCCAGAAGACTGCCGTAATGGTCTCCATACACAACACGAAGCTGTTATTTGTGAGGTATCGACTGTCGGAAAATGCGTACTCCTTCCACATCTGCCCGATCAGAGTCTGCTTCGATCCCAGCGTGGCATAGTTTGTTGCGTAATATCCCTCGAAGAAAATGTGGATGCTTCCCGAGAGCACAAACCAGAGAATCGTGAGGATTTCATTCTTGCTTAAATCCGGCTGTATTCGTTTCACCAGAACATATGTTGATGTGAATAACGCGGTGCAAGTTCCGAAGAATACACCTAGCAGAGCTGGGACGGACCACTCATTTGCGGCGTAACCAGCTATGTAGCTGCCAATGGGGTAGTATGGATTTGTCGCTTCTTGCACCAGATGTCGCGTTGCTTGTGAAGCATTGTTGACGGCCATGTTGATGACTGTTTCCGCCATGATGGGTTGATGTGTGAATGCGCCCTTTGCAGGCAGAAAAGTCGGTCTGACCCTGCAATGCAAGAATTGTGAGAGTGATGAAGAAGTTGTTGACGCCGCGGAAACAAAATATCTTGGCTGCAAGATGACGGCCGTACCTGGCGGATCTGGCAAGGCTAAACTCTAAACCAAGATCGCGGAAGGCTTAGCCGGCCGCTTCCGGATCTTCGGGAAAGCATAAAAAGATGGCTGGGTATGCCAACTTCCTTGTTCAAAGTCTCTCACAGGACATCGCCAAACGAGTAAACAAGCACACCCTATATCGATGCATATACAGCCACTCTTCTCATACGCTATCAACTCAGGTACAGTACCAGCAGGCGATCTTTCAATCTTCATCGTCCATGTGCTCAAAAGCGAACGGACTCCTTGCTCGTAACTTAGGCCCGTAGCATTCTAGGACGAATGGAATAGGAGCCAGGAGGCAAGCAAGACAAGCAACGATCGTGCCAGCCCAGTTGTAGCCGAGTTCAGAGAACATACGACCTCCGAACAGCGGGAAGACCGCGCCAGCAACGTTCCTCGCAAGCCCAATGCCAGCCAGCGCTGATGCAGAGTACACCATATAGCTCTCCTCGGTGTAGATGGCGACCATGAATATGAGCGTAAAGAAGCTGAAACCGAACAGGACCGTTGCCGTAACAGGGACCATGTAGTGAACATTGTACTCGGGTGGCGATGTCCAAGCGAACCAAAACAGACTTACTGGCAGCAGTATAGCAGCAACCTTCCCAAGTTGCACTCTTGCCTCTGGAATGTGTTTAGGCTTTCTCGCGCCATTGTGTAGCAAAGCGGTGTGCTCTGAGTCTTCCGATGACTTGTAATCACCGTGGATCCGACGCTGATAATATCGCTCCTGCCAGATACCAACGACTGGCCCCAAGCTGATTCCAACGACCAGGCCCAGGAAACAGTATCCAACGCCAAGCGTATCGAAGCCGTAGCCTTCTCTTCCAAAAACGAGGCCGAAGGCGCTGTTGAACATGAATGACAGGCCATACAGGAAGCCATTATACAGTGCTCCAAAAATGACGATAGTCTCGGTCGACAGGAATCTAAACGCTCGCCAGATGGTGACAGTGAACAGCTGGTTGAGCGATCTGGCCTGAGCATCTGCAGCAATGACCTTGTTCTCTCGTCTTGCTCTCCTTCGGATGAGGACAGAATGCCTGGTCTCGTTGTGGAAAGGCACTAATACCACCAGCAATTGCAGCCAGCAGAAAGCACATATGCCAAGCAGAGACCAGAACACAGTTCTCCAACCATGGTCTTCGGCAACTAGAGACATCAAAAAGAACCCGATCGGACTACCTCCTACTGCAGCCCAGAGAAATATGTTCATGGCCGGCCCTACATGATCTCGTTCGAAAAGATCGGCGATTGTCCCTCCAAAGTTGGCGATCGTGACACTTGCAAACGTACCCGATAGCAGCCGTAAGATCATGAATCCAATAAGGCTGTGTACTAGCGCAGTACCGGCTAAGAAGATCAAGAAGATGCCGTAAGGTATTAGATATAGTGCTGTTCTGCCGTAGTACTCGCTCAGAGGAGCAATGAACATGGGTCCCAATGCCAGTCCGAGGACGTATAAGGAGAGGCCAAGCTGTCCTGTTTCATGTCCAATTCCAAACTCCTGACAGAAATCTGCACTGACAGGTGAGTATCCAGAAGCTCCGAATGATCTAATGGACTTCTGTCAGCGAGGTTGCCCACGGCGAGCGCTTCCGCGTGAGAGGGTCAAGACGGGACTGCCATGTTCAACAGCATGCCCTCAGCCACCCGCACGAAACGGGTTCGTGCCTTGCTGGGGAGTTAGACTAACACTGTCAGGTCGATCAGACCAATACTGGCGACAATCGTCCATTTCCTCCATGCAGGCCATGTTCTAGGATTCTCGGGATCTCCTTCTGCAAATGTGGCAATGGTCTGACCTTCCGGTGTGGTGTCAGATTCGGAAGTCATGTCTTCGCACCCAGACACAGACCCCAAAGAGACTGAAATGCATGCTGAGTCGCGAGAGAAACGAATGCTGTTATCAACAGAAGAAAGCAGGACAGGCAGGTGGTGACGTGACCTGCGTATCAAGCCGAAGGTCCAATCATGGGATGCCGGAGCTGGTGCCGATGGTTTCGTCGTGGTCGGAAAGCATCACGCGCGTTTAGCACATGTTCCTACGGACGCGTCGACCTGTCGTCATGTTTCCCTTCTATACCTTGGGCTCACTTGAGCTACAGCTTGACGCAGCCGTTCTATTTGAGGGCTGATACGATCACACAAAGCGCGGCCACCGAATGAGAAGCCGAATGATCAGCGTGGTGCGGACTCTCCTACCACTGGGTCACGTAAAAGCGAGAAGATTACGGACAGAAGCAATGGGAAGCACAGATATGGCGAGAGTCAGGCGACTCAAGAGGATACAAGGCGGATAAGAGACGAACAGCGGCCTGAGCGACTTTGTCAACTCTTCTTACTACAAGGTCTGGTCAGCGCTCGCGTAAGACAGCTACCTGGTACGTTGGATAGCTCTACTGGAGTGCTCCAGCAGCGCTCAGCACACCGCAGACCATGCACCAGGCTGAATTGCTTTTCTCAGAGCACGCCTTTGCAGTGGAGACCCAGAGGAATGCTTTTTCCCGTCGCACTCTACGAACCAATCTTCTCCCTTGTCCATGCTCCAATATCTCGTATACTCATGTCCGCCTCCGGAGCTTTCCCGGCCATGAACTCGAACACATGCTGCTGCTGGTCGTGTACCTTCAGCACAACCTCAACTCCAGCCTTCTGCAATTTCTCCGCAAAAGCTTCGACATCAGAAAGCAGCATATCATGCCCAGCGGCAGAGATCCAAGTCGGCGGGAAAACGCTGAAATCTGGGGCAAATAATGGACTGACCAGGGGATCCTTCCTTAGCTCCTTGTTGCCATTCGTGTATCGCTCTGCCAATTTGTTCACGAAAGGCTTGGTATTCAGGACATCGTTCGCTTCATTAGAATCAAAGGTTGGGCCTGAAGCAGTCTGATCATACAGCGGCGACATTGAAATCGATACGCCTGGAACGGGCAGTCCTCTCTGGATTGCTGCCAGGGGAACAGCCGCCGAGAGGCAGCCGCCGCAACTGTCTCCAGCAATTGCAATATTCTTTGCTGGAATTCCTTGATCCAGTAAATACTTGTATGCATTGACGCAATCATCCAGCGGTGCCGGGTATGGGTGTTCCGGGGTCAAACGATAATCAATTGACAAAGCGGGAGTGTTGCAAGCCTTAGCGAGGTGCGCTGAGAATTTTCGATGACTCTGGGTTGAGCCAAAAGAGTAGCCCCCTCCGTGCATGTAGAGCATTGCATGTGTCGGGGAGGCGCCTTCGGGCCTTATCCATATTGCAGGTCGACCGGCAACTGTGGCACTTTCGTAGGTCACTCCTGGAGCTTCGGATGCAGCCTTATGGACTTGGTCATAGACAACTCTTTCCAGAGCCGGATTGTCATCTTGAGGGAACTGGGAAGAGATAATCTGGAACAGCTCTTTCAGCGCTCCTGATTCTTGACTTGGACACATTGTTGCAATCTGACGTTCTGCTTGCAATGCTGCAAATTTGTCTGGGACAATGTAGGTACTATGGCACGATTGAATGCTGACGTCAAAGTCACCGAAGTGCGGAGGCAGCCGCCTCTCCGTCGTACAAACCACATGCATGGAGAAGACCCCGGCTGAAACACACAACAGCTGTGCTGCAACCATACGATTGAGAAACAGACAAGAAGATCATAGGTTGCGAAATGATCGACTCCAGCGGATGTTCGCATGCTGCATTTATGGAATTTCAAGAGGGAAATAAAAATGAAATGGACAAATAGCGAGCGCCCGGGACAAAGTAAGGCTATGGCTCCTCCATCGTGTTGCTGGCATCAATAGCCACACCTGAGACAGGACGTCCGCTTGCATTTCCTTAATATCCAAAGCAGCTATACACAATCACACCATGAGCATCCAAGTTGCGGGAGAGGAATGCTAATTGCTGGTCTTGCTACTAATTTAAGTATATCAACCTTGGCCATGAGCAGACAAAACGAATGGTAGTCTGAGCATGTGAATGATGCACTATTTGCTATGCTTCTCAATCGTGGCACGTAGCTGCAGGAAATGGAATGGCGGCGTAGACCTCGCACTTGCCGCCTCCTTGTGGACAGGCCGCACTGCGCATGTCAGGCGGAACCACAGCTGATGAAAGATACGGTCGACTTACGAAGAGTCGCAATACGCAAGCAAATCCCCGTTGTCGTTGTAACAGCCGCCATTGCCTCCTAGGACGAGCGTTGGCGTGTCGGGGGTACAATGCTTCGTGATTTGGTCAACAGGACTGCACGAGATTCGAAGGATAGTGCTAGAGACTTACGTCTGCATGAACGCAAGCGATGTACACGAGAAGTGCCGCCAAGGCATGCATTAGCGACTGCATGATGATGGTTTGTACAAACGTGTCGCAAAAGTTGGTGGCAGCGAGGTCTTGACAAAATCAGCACCTCAGACACTCTACTAAGTCTATATGCAGACTCGCTACGGTCAATGTGGCGGTCGCGGCCTACTTGGATCTATTTGGACCCCTACTTACCCATGCAGCATATTGGGTTGCTTCATTTCCCCATAGAGGCAAGCTCGGAATATACCACAAGTTTGAAGACCAAGTAGCCAATGAGTCGACAGCGGCCACTATGAGTCGACAGCGGCCACTATCGCAGCCAAGCATCGCAAGGTCAACTCGATTTTCACATGTCCTCATCAGTATAGGGCATTGCTGCCTCCATCGAAGCCTGAGTAATGAGGAGGTGACATACAGTTCGGTCCCGTGCCGGCCTCTTTATGGACCCTTGAGGAGGCTCATTCGCTCTTCGTTCAATTCCTTACTGGGTGGAGGGCTCGGCAAATGCCACGACGATACCTCATGCAAGAATATTCGAGATCATATAACTCCGATATCATTTTTATGGCGGAGGTTGACCAAAGGGCGAGAGAGAAGCTCAGTCCCCGTCCAACAATGCTATCTCGAAATTCTGCAACCTTCAATTCGGCAGCGGTACTTTCCATCTCTCAATCTCATTCCTATACCGCTTAGGCCACACACCGTTCTTTCCAGGTGCCAAAATTCCCTTCGGATCAACAGCGTCCTTAATGGTCTCGTTGAGCTTCATATTGATCCCATTGTTAAAGTTATAAGTCCCAGCGACCTGATCCATAATGGCGAGATGCGTCCTGTACTCACCCCAACCATTGGCCGCAGCTTCATCGATCATTTCCTTGACGCAGAGATGTGCTCGTCTCCGACTATCGGGATCGTTACGATCGAAGACGACTTCAACAATGTGGTGCATTTCTCGCATTCCGATAATAAACGTGCCGATGAAATCGAAGCCGTATTTGTTATTGAGGCGACGGGTCATTGCGTATTGCTTCTCTGCGTCTTTGCCGGTGACCGGGGCGATTGGTGAGAAGCCGACATGGGAACCATTGGGGAGCTGGATGAGTAGTCAGTTATCGCAATGGTTGTCAAAGCTCGGTCACATCTTCAACAAGATCTTACCCAATCTACCCAAGTCAGCTCGCTAATCGATGGAATTCCTTGCAAGGTGTTGTGCCGGACTTGGGCGACAACGTTATTTGGAACATCCTGAGGGAAGAAGAACTTCGACCCAGGGACTTGAAGGAACGCACTCTTGATGACTCCGAGCATAGCTTCCTGGATCGGCGGAGGGCCATAAACTGCTCCATAGAAGTTCCAGCGACCGAGACCGTGCTTGGCTGCCAGTTCATCGAGTTCTGCATCATTGAGAGGCTCATCCGGACGCTTGTGTGGAAAGTAGTCTTTCTTCGTACCCATCACTGCGGCATCAATTGTGATGTTTCGTAAAGTCGGAACATTCTGGAGGATCATGCCTACCCTCAGTGGCCTGATAATTTCACAGATTTGATGGAGATTCTCTTCTTTGGGGAATGTGATCAAGTAGCTTTGATATCCTCCAGGGTTGGTCATGAGCCATATACCCATCTTTGTGCAAATCCCTAGCGAGGACTGTGAGAAGCTGCCATCGTTATACGGACCGAAGCCGTAGTTGAAAAGTTGCCAGCTTTCGTTGGGCTCTTGTTCGTGCAAAGGCTTAGAAGTGTCGGCTTTTGGGTTGGGCATGGCTCCCATTCCTGTGCGTAATAGTTCTCCGTTCGGAAGAATGACTTCCATGCCGCAGTGCATCATCCAATGATCGCCGTAAGGAGTGTATCTGATGAACCCGGTCAACATCGCTCGCCTTTGTTTCGAAGGACAGATACATACCCGACACCTCTTTCGATTGTGTTTCCCAGAATGCTTCCGCCGCCGAGGTCAGGAACGTCACACCATAGTCTGTCTCTCAGGTTATTGTCGACGAGATACTGATCTGGCAGAATGTCAACCAGGTGAAGATAGCAAATTTTCAGGAAAAACTGACGCAGGTCGAAGAATGTAACGCCCGGCTCAACAAGAGCATATGCTCCCTCAACATCAACCTTCAAGATTTTATTCATGTTTCGACCCATATCGATGCCAACGCTTCCCGGCACTCTAGGAGCAGCACCGCCGTAACCAAGATTGCGTCCGACGGAGAACGGCCACAGAGGAATGTCATATTCGTTCGCAAGCTTGACTATGGCCTGGACGTCGTCCACGCCTCGCGGCGCGATCACTGCAGAGCATACAAAATAGTCCTTATCACACATATAGAACATGTCCGATGCCTTTGCTGGGTTGAGGTAATCATATCGGTCCAGCTCACTAGCTTCTGTGATAATAGTGATATTGTCTGGTCCAACGATGCCTGCACTCCTTTGGACGTATTCTTGGAATTTCGCAGCATCTGTGTCTGGTGGTAGGACTTGAGGCTTGACGTTCTGGTGTGGCGAGGCACCTTCAAGTGCCCTATAAGCTCCTGGCTCGGTCGATCCGCCGACAGTCTGGTCTGGGGTGAAAGAAGACATGGTATGGTCAGGGGTAGTGATAGAAATGACCTACATGTTTGGAACAGCACTACATCAGTATTTCTAGTCTGCTTGTCTTTGTTGTGAAGATGTCTCTGCCGAACTCCATAATACACCTTAGTCTGCGGGGTCTTCGAGCTAAATCGACATGTATCCACTGGCTGTCCGGCAGCCCAGGGCGGCAACTTGCATGAAGAGATCGTTCATCGTTGCCATTGGGAAGAGACCGAAGAGCTTTCTCTCGTGCAACGAAGTTGTCGAGGATGTAAAGAGGTCCTTTTCATTACCGGTGACTATGGGTCCCGTATGCCGTTGAAGCCCAGTACTCGGGCAAGATCGCAAGATGTCGACTACCAAATCCACAAGGCAGCTCGCATATCTCCACCACCGGATTATTCCACCACCGGGCGGGCTGAGGACGCATAAAATGTCGATTGCATCTTGATCATCTGACCTCTGGTGATTATTGCCATTGGTTGCCGTCCAGCTCCGCAGGGTTTGATAGCCTCACCAGCACTGAGAGGGACTCACGTGGCGTACGTGCACTAGTCGGTGGAAGCAGGAGTGCGCAACTTGAAAGTGTGGTTAGCAAACCTCAAAG
Organism: Pseudocercospora fuligena; assembly: GCA_014298035.1. Taxonomy (NCBI): domain Eukaryota; kingdom Fungi; phylum Ascomycota; class Dothideomycetes; order Mycosphaerellales; family Mycosphaerellaceae; genus Pseudocercospora; species Pseudocercospora fuligena. The sequence goes on from JABCIY010000175.1 coordinate 998,558, forward strand.
CATCGGCAAGAACATTCACCGAATGCCAAGAACACAATGGCAAGAATCAGGAAAGAGAAGGCGAAGATGTGGAACGTGGGCAAGCTCGCGTTTCCTCATAAAAATCGTAGTATCGTTACTGGCGTAAACAAAATGCTGACTCCTCTCCTTTCATCGCAGTCCCGAGTTGCTCGATCCCCGAGTGAGCCACGATCGGGAACTCGATGCTCTTTCAAGCATACTACTTCTGACCTTCTCCGTCGATGATGTTCTCTCTTCAGGTCCATACGACGGTGGCAGTGGCTTCTCGTCAAATTCATCTGTTGAAAGCGGTCGACTTGGTGGCTGGTATGAGGGTGGTAACTGACTGATTTCTGAAGTCGTTGCAGAGGGTATATAGCCGGGGTATGTGCCTTTCTCATCGTCGTAGAGGATGAGAGATCTTCGGTTCTTCTTTCTTATACAGCTGCATCCCCAGAATAGCACGAGAAGTGCGATGATGAAGACGATAATGGCGACAGTGACTGCTACTCCTAGTCCAACGATTTCCGAAGTGCTGATCGATATTCCGCTTCCAATGTCGACTGAGAAGCCCGAGGTTGCAGCTGGTGATGCTGCTGTAGTCGTGGTCGCCATGGCGATGGAGAGGAGGAGAATGGCTTGGGATACTGCTGCTCTCACTCCCACTGATGTGCTTCGGATCCGTTGGAGATGAAGTGGAAAGCAACAAGCCAGGAGAAGACCAACTCGTCTACAGACCCTCTCAAGAGCCCAAAGGCCGTCGAAGTACTCACAGGATGGATAGCACACGGCGACATGCCGATATAGCACTTATGTCGTCGACTGACGATGCTCTTGGTTGCATGACGCGCACGCGATAGAAGCGCCGCGCGGCACCACGTTTGCTAGTGTCCTAGCCATTGGGGTCCACTATCTTGATCCTGAAGCATGACAAGCGTGCCTGTGCACGGTATCTATAGGCATATCGAAGTCGGTGAAAGCGGATGAACGGTCTTGAGATGCAGCTAAGACGGCGCTCCGCGGCGGAAGGTCTTAGGCCATTGCGGGAGTGACGTGCGAGGCTGGTATTGAAAAAGTCGGATGCACCGGAATATGGATTGATGAGGCTTCATGAGGACATTGAAGGAGGTCGCCGCTCGATGGTGCTAATGCTCAAAACCTCTGTGTGAAACAATAGTAATGCAGAAGGCATTGTGTAGAAATCGAAGCAGAGGCGGAGAAGCGTTGGTGAAGTCCGCTCCAAGATTCTGAAGGGCTTGGCATTGGCAATATTTTAAACCTTCTGAGATGACATTCTGGTCTCGTATGACTTTGTCAACAACGTCACCCAGCGGTCGGCATCGAGATAGAGGTATACTAGGACAACCTCAGACAATACTGGTGACATCCAGATGTGCTGCCGAGGACGGGCAAAGAAAGTTAACCGTGGAGCATGAAAGGCACAGCAATGCTTGGAGATTGGAGTCAACATTGAGCTGGTCCATGTTTCATTCACTGATGGCCCTGCACTTCAGAACCCAATGGGACACATTCCCAGGCTGTGCTGTTTGACCATCCTGTTACTACTCATTGCATCATATCTCAGCCGACTGATGATGTCTCATGTCGCTGCTTTGACCGTAGCCGGCCTTTGCTTCTCCTCATCGACGGCACTTAATTCTCGATCCTTGGCGGTCTCCGGATTGAGTGGCTTAGAAGGGTCGTAGCCGACTTGCTTGACTATACCTAGACCTTTCGTCCTGCCCTCGCGAAACAATATTCGGTCACCTGCAGCCAAGAATTCAGGCCTCTGAACGAAGCGGAAGGCCACAGTCGCTCGGTCTCCAGTTCGAATATATGCTCTATCAATGTCGATGATCGCGCATGTCTGGCTGATTGGGCCCACATGAAGCATGGCTTGGTAATTCGTTCGAATGGTGGTCGCGTGGGACAGGATCAAGACTTCAGCCACGAACTCGCGATACACTGTCGGCTTCGGAGCCTCTACGTTTGGGTTCGTCTCTGATTTGTTCAGAAGGACTACCATGCCTTTGCGGACGTCTTTTCTTTTCACTCGCCTGAGCGCGAAAGAAGCACTCTGGCCTGCAGTCGCAGCTGGAACGCCGATTCGCTTTCGCTCGATGGAACGAACAGTGGTCGTAGTGAATTGGCCGAGACTGTCTGGACCGACCATAACGGTGTCTCCTGTGTGGATGATACCGGATTTGATGACTCCACTAACGACAGTACCGACGAAGGGGACCGAGAATGTGTCGTTGACATGGAATTCAAACGGCGCGTCGACATCGTACTTGCCGTGGTGAGGGAGAATATTCAAGAACTCGCGGACCAAATCCAGACTCTCACCAGTGACGTTTGAGACTTGGAAAATCGGGCATATTCGCTGACTGACGAATTGTGTCGCCGTGTTGGTGCATTCCTCCCTGGTCTTGATGAATATAGGGATTTTCCGAGCTCCTGGAGACTTCAAGATTTTGGTGATCTGAGTCAAGGTTTGCTGGAGGATCTGGGGCGGACAGATATCGATTTTGGTAATGACCACCATGACTGGCACGTTCAAGGCAAGAGCGATACCCAGGTGCTCTTTCGACATGCCAATAAGGCCATTGTTGGCCGCGACCATCAGAAGGCAGTAGTTCGGCTCGCTAGAGAGCAGTCCGAAGACAGTGGTTCGTAGATATCGTTCGTGGCCAGCCAAGTCAGTGAAGGAAATCACTTTCGCACTGCGTTTACCGATCTCTTCCCAGCTTAGCTTTCTGCCAGGCACGCCAGAAACCACGACTTCTCCCTTGGTGTCGAAACCCATGATTTCCATACCCACGCTGGAAGTTCGACCGGATTCCATTTCGTGTTTGTGACGGAAGAGGTTAACTCGCGCCTTTCCACGTCCGTCATCTAGACCGCCTTTCACGAGGACACCTACGCTCTGTCAGTCCCTTTCCACAACTCCAAGTAAAATCGCCGAGACAGAGCTGTGGTACACTGCCGGCGCCGCAGCTCTTGTTGCCTGGTGGCATCTATGTCCTCACCTAGCAAAGTACTCTTTCCAGCATCTACGTTGCCGACAACCGCTATTCGTGTCTCAATGGTATCATCCACGCTCTCGGGTCGCCGCCTAGCCATGAGTTTGCCCACGCATCCTCGCTCTTTCTTATCGGCGCCAACATCGACTGTGCTATTCGGTACGTTTTTCGTCATGAGGATCTTCCAGTCCGCTTTTAGCCTTTCCAGAATGCTCTGTGTCCGCGCCAGAGCAGCTTCCCACTCCTGCTCGGTCAATAGCTGACTGTCGCCATTGTCCTCCAGGCCTATATCGAATAGACACTCTCCATTGCCCTCTTCCAGCCGCGTGCTGAAAGTGTCCTGTAGTTGCTGAATACTTTCATCCTTGGTGTCGCCTTCGTCAAGAAGTAGACGTTTTATCTTGACCTTCGGCTTGTCGTCTGCAAGGTCTAGGGTATCGAGAATGTCGAGCTCGGCGTGCTCGTGCTTTGAAGCACCATTCGCTGGAAGTGTGCTAGCACCTGCGGTACCTGGAGGCTTTCGTAGTGCTTGCTGTTGCTGGACGTAATCGGCGAAATCGCTCAATGCCTGTGGCACCACATCAGTATAGGGCGATGGAATGGATTCACTTAGGTCACAATGCTGCGCAGAAGCGATCTGCATATTGACCTACCGACTCGCCAGCGCGCCTCTCCTGCGCTGTCTGAGGCGCCTGCTTATACCGTTCCTGTCTTGTCGCCATCTTGATCTGAATTGTCGATGTCGCTGTTCCGATCTCTTTCGCCTCTATGCAGTCCGATCTCGAGTCTGCGCGCTCAGTTCCGTATTCGTGTGATCATCGTTGTTCTGATGGGGCGAAGAAGGAGGCAATGTGATGTACGCGAATGATTTTGGAAAGATGTCAGTCGGACCTGAAGCTTTGATGTCTGGTGATGGGAGTGTGGGGCAACAGTCATGTCATGACTGTTCGCGGGGCACGCTAGGAGGTAAATCGACGACTCTATGGGTACTGGAAAGATCTCGCCACTGTATAAGACCGCAGTCCTTTACTAGGACGCCGCATATTTTGAGTCAAAAGGGGGAAAGAGATGATAGTCATGGGTGGTACATCCATTTCTCCCCGGAAATGGGTCTCTTTCATCACTTCTACATCGAGTTCTTTGCCTCCCGCAGAGCTGCCATCACTTCCACTCGATCCTTCTTGCCTGTGTATTTCTGCACCTCCGGGTCATCTAGTCTCATGAATACGTTGAACTGCTTCTCATCTCCAATCGTGAACTTGCCCTGAGTCTGCTTATTCGAGTTCGCAAAAGCTTCAAGCTTCTTGATCGGGTCCGACTGAATGACCTGAACGCCAAATTTGACATTGCCCTTCGTATATTCGTGACCAGGAAAGACTTTGGTGTCATCAGGAAGCGCAGCCAACGTCTTGTTGAGAGCTGTGTCCATTTCTTCCGGGGTGCCCTCGAAGAATCGTCCGCAGCCACCGATGAAGAGGGTGTCGCCGGTAAAGACTGCGCGATCGTTGCCGTCTTCAAAGAGATAGCAGATACTGTCTTGAGTATGGCATGGTGTGTGGAGAGCTTTCACCTTGATGCCTTCGCCGATTGTGAAAGTCTCACCATGACTTGGTGTCTTGGTCACCTTTGCACAATCCTTGCCGCCAATGATTGGGATTGGGTACGTCTTAAGGATCTCAGCATTGCCTCCCGCGTGGTCATGATGGCTGTAACTGTGTCAGTGCTATGCATTGGCTCTGGAGCCGAGAAGACTGACTGGTGAGTGTTGATGATGTTCTTGAGGATGATGCCGCTGTTGGTCGCCTTCTTCAAGGCCGGCAACACCCTTCGACAGTCAGTGACTTCCTCAATCTTGTATTACATTACATTAGAACTCACTCAGGTGGATTCGCTGGGTCAATTATCACTGCATCCTTCGTCTTATCATCCGTGACGACTGCATTGGTTGGACTGTCAGCAACCAGAGCCTTCAATCACATGCTACAGCTTAATACTCGAAGAGACATACGGTAGGCGTAGTTGTTGCCACTACCCTCCCCTACAAGAATCGCACCTTAGTAATCTTCAATCACACCTTGATGGTTCGTCAATCTTACACATGGGTATGCTTTCGATATGCATCTTTCGTGTGTGTTGCTGACCCTTTCTTTCAGCCAGGAATGTCCAGAGGAGGAATGCAACACTCACTGTAAGAAGGGTAGATACGATCGGCTTTCTTAAAAACTGTCTAGCTGCTGCTAAGCGATTCATTAGATGGAAGTAGTGTTGTGGAAGAGCCTCAATGTCATCGGCAACAGCGACCCCAGGTGACGCAATCAGGGTTGAGCAAAGCTTCAATTTGAGCCTCCACATTTGTCTCCTGTTCTACCACCTTACAACCACCAACATACGATCTTATTGATTAACACATCTTCACCAGCAGTCCAGAGACGTCGACAGACGGCGTGACCAGAACAAGAGCGAGGGACAACGGCGGGGCAAGCGCTGGACAAGCTGCGTTGAAGATGCAGCTTTGGTCTTGACACGACACAATGCCTACGGAAGAGCAACGCAACAGAGATCGCAGTTGCCCATGATACATTGCTTGGAGGTCATTATTGTGCTAGGGCCTTCGGTGACAACTGGACAAGATACAGCCGGAACCACGTATGCACCCGAAGTTTGGCTTCTTCCGGATACCCGACACGATAGCCATGCAGTCTTTTGACACTGATGTACGTATGCCGCAAAGGAGCTTGTGTTCTGTCCTAGGCAGGCATTCAGACGCTTTTGCACGCTCCTGTTGTCCTGCCTTGCACCACGGTGGCAATGCCACACACAGATCATGGTGACCCTTTCTAGCGTATTCCATAAGCACTCGACCTACTGTAACAGTGGGATTCAAGTGTCAGCGCCAGAGACTCTTTCTTCGAAGGACCAACACGACTAAGCCGATACCAATTGTGAGGACTCGCTCATGTCTCGCTCTCCTCCTAAGTAGCCAGCTCGTACAGCTTGAGCAGGCTGCGCAGCCAACATAGCCAAAGCGAGCTTGGATGCAGGTCATTCGATCGAAAGCCCGGAGAGGCATTCGATCGTGAGGTTCAGACGAGCGAAGGCTCCCATACTGATGAAGCGGGGATTATCAGCGCTCTAGTCTGCACTCACAGTGTCGCGCGAGGGCGACGTCTTGCTCTTGCCAAGGAGGTATTAGAGAGTAAGGCGAGAACACATCGCAGGGCACTTGAGCGGGAGGCTCTGCTGTTGCGACATGCTCAATAGCCAGGCGGAATCTAGCGTCTGAGAAGGTTGCGAATCTCTAGATGTATAGCGAGTCACTTGCATGTCTGTCAGCAGCAGTACGTGGTGCATATGCCCAGATAGTCCTACATGTTGAAGGCAAAAATGAAGCTGTCAATGGTGACGATGCCATGAGAGGGTGGCAACTGGTCGAGGAAGCAGAAGCTCAACACCGTCTCCACCCCTCCGGCAATAGGTAGATACATCTGTATAGCGTTATTTGTCATTGATCAGAACAGCCATGTGTATCTTTCTGCGACTACACATAATATAGCACGAACGAATTGATGTACATGTTCGCAATCGACAGCAATTGCCGTCGCATAGTTGCAGGCAAGAAAGCAAGCAAGAATAACATGAAGTCGTGATGCTGTCGTGACCTCAGAACGACTTCACAATGACCGAACAAGGAAGTCGAGATCTCAATTTGGGTGGCAGATCAGGGTTTGGTGGAGGCTTCGGCGACGGTCAACCAGTCCGCAAGGGCTTGGCACTGCTTTTGCTTCACGGTCTGCCCACGTAAGCTGCTAGTGCTGTTTCCGCCTCCGGGCTTTTTGCTCCGTGTCAACACTTCCTGTCTTCCTGACACCCATCGACACAGCGACGCCAGCCTTCTCTACGGTTCCAGGGACGTCTCAATCGACCAGCAACGGATTTCAAGGAAGTCATGTTGATGCTTATGGACAAAAAATTGCCAACGCCACTTAGCTGTGGTACTCTACGGTCCGGCGGCGCGCCATCTGGCAGTCCGGTCGCAAAATGCTGCGTCGACAGCTGAGGCAGCACCAACTCTATCCGAATCGAAATCAAACGCAGCATAAGTATATCTGGACGTGAACGAGCGAACACGGAAGCATACAACGTCGCCGATAGCTGGTGTACGAATCGCGCGTGCAGGTCGTCGTTGAGCCCGAAAGTCAGCAGTCTAGGCAAAACCTCTGTTCAACAACTTCGGACCTTGGCACAACCAGGTACTTCGCCATCCACAGTAGTGCACACCAGGGACGCGAACCATACATTGGATTCCTCAGACTGCACGAGGTATGTTCTGGCCAACTTCTTACCTCCTAGCACGAAGCTGCAGCCAAGCAGCTCGAGGCACGGCGAAATACTACAAGACGACCTGAAGACAAGACAACACTGGACATCGCCACCCGCAGAATGCTACCACCATGCCACTAAACAACATATTGGGACGGCCCTGCATCAAGACTTGTATAACAGACCTCGCCAGAAGCTCAAGCCATCGCGGAAGCGGCCATACACCGATGCTTTAACTGGTCCACTACCACGGACTCAGGGTGCCGATGTGGGCACCTCGCACGAACTCGGTATAGCTCTTATGGTAACTCTGTGAGCGCGCTATGTCGTCAAAATGATGGAAATACCACGACGTACCTCGACACTCAACGGAGGCCGTGGAAACTACAACTGAGTCCTGGTTTTGGATAACTGCAAGCTACAAAGTCTCCTGATGTCTTTCGGCGCATCACAGCAAGAACCCCCAAACGCCTCGCCTTTTAGGTATCGCTACCGGTCGAACTAATTTAATGCCGAAAGTACTGGTCGACGAGAGATCGAATCTGCATGGTCTTCGATCCCCTCGCACCCTGGTTCATAAGTCATATCTGGAGGCCCACGCGTCCAAGTTCTGCAAAATCTGGACGACTGCTGGAGCTCATCTTCTGCCATCTCGGCGACCTGAGCATAATGTACACCACCGCAGCTCGATGTCTTCTCAAGCTTTCCATCAGCTAAGCTCCATTTCCTGGTTCAGAGTAGTTGACTGGTAATCCTGGATGTTTTCGCTGGCTGGAGAAACACCCCAAGGAGTTCCATCTGCGACCACCGGTGACGGCTGCGGTCTGCCACTGATCGCCGGTATTACGCCCATCGGCCCAGCGACGGACTGTGAACGCGATTGCTGTTGAGCAAGTTGCGGTCTAACGCCCGAGAACGACTGCGTACGGCTTGCAACACCGTCCAAATCCACTGGTGACGCGACTGCAGACCTGTTGCTGCTCAACGCCGGCGAAGGCACTGATTGCGCTGCGAATTGCATAGCCGCGCCCCTCGCAGCCTCTTGTGCTTTGTTATTATTGTACATGTGGATGGCCTGGCAAGTGCATCCTTGGGTAGGGTCATGCGCAAGTGCTTGGTGGCGAAGGCTGGAGAACATGTCTCGCAGTTCTCTCTCCTCCGCTCGGAGCTTGTTGTTTTGCGCAGTGATGAATCTAGCTGACTCCTCTAGGCCCTCCGTGTGCGTCTTCTTCTTAGAACGACACTTGGCAGCTGCCAACCTGTTCTTTTCGCGATAACGCTCTTTCTTGTCATCAACATCGCCAAGTTCATCTTCAGCGTCCTTGGTATCCCGAGCACTATCCTTCCTAGCCTGGAACTGGTCAGCGAAGAACGAGAAAGCTTTTTGCGAGGATCCACGGTTTTGCGGAGTCGTCACGCTCTCACGAAGATTCTCGACGAGTAACGACATCACGACGCACCACAGGATCACATGAACTCACGTACCTTTTTGGCCTTTGCATGTCTCTGATTAGCGGCGTTCCGTGCTCTCTCCGACTTTGACGTGGAATTAGTGGTGGGCTGTGAAGCGGTAACTGTATTCTGTTTCACTGGAGAGAACTTTGGCGTGCCGTCGTCCGGTGGCGTTATCTGGCCGAATTGTTGCACAACGCTGGAAGGTCGGCCATTCACGATGTCATTCTGTAATGAGTGCGTACTGAACCCCTCATATGACTGCGCGACGGGCCAATTTTGCGAGGTTGGCGAGAGGCTGCTCTGGTCGAAGAATGCTGGGTTCATGAACTCTGGTTGTAAGGCAGCGTCGTCTTCTGGGCTGAGCATTTGCAGCGATGTGATATTATGCTGCATGCTCTGCATGTCGTCACCGCCGCCATCTTCGAACATGAAATTTTGGTCAGGATCAAATGCAGAATCGAAGTGTGAATCCTGGCGCCGGTCCTGGAACATCCTATCGCTCGACATCGTAAAAGGCTGCCGTGGGTTTGTTTCCTTGCTGCTGTAAAATGGTAGGGCACAGGCGCTGGTATTGACGAGGTAGCGCGATGTGGCGAAGACTCCGAATGCTGGAAGAGTTGCGCCCAAAGTCGACTTCTGGAGTGGCGACCGCTTGATGAGACCTAAAAGCCTCCTTGAAAACGGTCGGAAGTGCTTGAGCAACTCGTACTGTATCCTGGAGTAGTGTTGCAGCAGTTCTGAGAATGTGCTGTGGTTGTTGAAGGTGAGTGCTGATTTCGGAGAGGCAGTGTGGCAAACGGGTGTGCACAACTGGAGAGAGGTCCGAAGCCCTGTTTTGCGATTGTCAGGTAGGCACGAGGCTTCCGTTCAACTTCCGACAGGCGAAATGCTTGTCGTACTGCCCTTGCTTGCAGGTAGGGAATGCACGTTATTGCTCTCCGCTCTGTGCAGCTCGAAGAAACTGACTGTCAGGCACTGCGGCGCCAGGTCCGTCGATACGTCAACTCGCAACGAATGGAGATGCCAGTCCCCCGCGAGCACGCTAACGAGCCACGATCGCTCTTGCGCTTCTGATCGCCGATTTCAAGCCACACTTGCCTGGGCTTGCCGTCTCCAGCCCACTTTTCTCTACCAATCTTTGACAGACGTGACACTTGTCGTCACTGCTCTCTTCCAGCATGTGCGCCTTGACGTGCCCAATCTTCACCTCGACGACGTTAATTCGGGCCATTTTCGCTTCGGCATACCGAGACTCCTCTCTGACGTGCCTCGATATCTTACCCTGCGACGTACATGTAATTAGGCCAGTTCAGGCGATACCAGCTCCCCAGCTTTCTACTGGCAACGCGGCTCAGATTCGGCTCACCTGCAGTAACCAACCAGAATCATGACGCGACATGCTATGCTATGGTTTCCTGGGAGTTTACAACTTCCCACCCGCATCGGCTAAAGTAGACGCCACCGAATTTCAGCTCGCCTTGCACCTTTGGCGTTGGTACGTCTTGAGAAATGCAATACCGAAGCGTTACAGTGGACCTCTCAGTACTTCTCGACTTGCCGAGCGCAGCAGTCAAATTCGCTGATCCACAAATACCACGTCAAGATCGGCTGTCGCAAGGTGATCGTCCCGACACGCTTTACCAACACTCAGGGGCCCCAGTCTGCTGCCAAATCGCTTCCCGCGGGTCTTGCTCCTGATTCTTCGCCTGACATGAAAAGGTGGATCAACTTTGCAATCATTGTCTCCAGTCGCACGAGATCCGCATCGAGCTATCAGCAGGGTGGGCAGATTCGAGAACCGTCACAACTTGCGTATTCCTGTCTAGGTAGGTCTCTACCCATGTATCATCTGATATTTTTGAGGTGAAAGCCTCAGTCTAGTGATATTGAGTTTGAGCCGCGGCCAAGTCGTGGCTGGTCGCTTCAGGTCGGCTTCTACACGCTTGCAGCCCGTAAGCCTGAAGACAACTCACAGAGTATTCGTATGTTCGCATAACCGGGTAGTTCACCAGGGACAGTATTACAGAAATGCGTACGAACAGAGGATTGACTGGTCGCTTGGAACTCATGTATGTTTCGGAAGCGCCTCCGACGCCCACCAGTATAATTGTGGTCCTACAATAGTGATATATACACGCCTGGAACCTCATATTGCATATCTCGCGACCCCGCCTCTCACATTGAATTGGTACTCTGTTCTGCCTGCGCAAGCTGCTTCTCGAATAATCAAGTTCATGTTCGTATGCCACGCCGAATGCAACGCCGTGCATCTTGGCAGCTGCATTCCTGATGACGCCTACAAAGTGTCCTAAGTGCGATCCTAATGCACAAAGTCCAGCCACCACCGACCACGTGCGAAGAAGGCATACTTTGTCCTAGCGGCCGTTGGAGAACCCTTTGAGAATTGCGCTTCTGGATCGGTGCGCTCCGCTGCAAGCAAGCAAGAAGTCCCGGGCTCGTTGAAACACCGCTCCTTTGTGGTGGGCTCTTTGGCTTGACCAAATCCGCGCCTTGTGTTCCAGACACGAAGTCAAGTCCCTTGGCAGGCCGGCCGCTGCTTTCAATCCGATCAGGGAGGACCCTTCCATCTCTCATCGGCGCCCATGTCGCCTATGTGGTTGTGTCCTGACTCGGTTGCTGGTGGTAATGGCAAGCGGTGGACTGCCGAATGGCGTCCCTGTCATTCACAGGCATGGTGCGCACGACTCTGCGTTGGATGTTGAGCCCAATGGCGTGACCGGAATGCGACTCCGAGAGCTTGAAGAGGAAAACAGTTTGTTGGCCGAGAAGGCTACGGCGGCAGGTACGTGGCTACGAAACAACCTTCAGACCCCAGGCCGCAATGCGATGCTACCACCGCTGCATGAAGCAAAGGATATGGTGATCCGGTGCAGGGTAGCAAGAGCAGCAGCACTACATCCTCTCTATGAACGCGCCGACTGACGTTATCTATGTAGCTCAGCGATTCGCGGACTATGAGAATGAGATTCGCGTTTTGAAGGAGCAGTTGCGACAACAGCACAATCGTCAGGGCTCGGGGACATCGAACAATTCAGACGAGCATAAAGCTGCGCATCCACCGGAACGACCACCTGGCCTCTCACGCCTGGGAAGTTTCATGCGCAAGGCTTCATTGGCGCCAGCTGACGGAGCGGTATCAGCGCGAGAGCATGACCTGGAGGCTACTTTGGTTAAAGAGCAGACGGCACGCATAGCTGCAGAGAATAAAGTCAAGGCTGTGAACGCAGAGGTCGAAGAGCTGAGTGCCAGTCTCTTCCAACAGGCGAATGATATGGTGGCCCAGGAGCGTCGAGAAAATGCTGCTCTGCGGGACAAGATAAAGGAGCTGGAGACTGCTGGAGGCGATGTGGCACAAGTTGTCAGGAAGGAAAATGAGCGTCTAAAGCAGAAACTTGAAGCCATGGAGCAACGTGACGCGGAGAGGAAGCGGAGATTAGAGAAGCTGGAGGCTGCGCAGAAACGTATTGACAGAGTGCGCACAATGCTCACACCACGATGAAGCAGCACAGCCTCAAGAACCAGACAATCTCCAGACAGAACGAGCTGGACAACACTTGTCGCAAGCGCGCACATTGGGGCAAGATGTGCTTGGAGCTGCAATTCGCAACCTGCACATAAAGCTGAATTGGTCTATACCGGCCAGAACTACGGGACACATCGTGCCTGCAGCTGTTCTTGAAACAGCAAGCCGGGTTCGTCGACTTCACTTCTGCACAGTGTGCCTTATAGCGCGAGCCTGGGAGGCCGGCCGTGGTGTAGCCAGCGACGCCTCTCTGCCTCCGAGGTATGCACAGCGGCCAGGCACCGGACGCAGATGCTGCTCTCATGGACTGACTGCACGGTGTCGAACGGATCATCTCAACCAGTCTGTCGATGTCCGACAGATTGGAAAGGATGCGCTGCAATCTGCGTGCGCGTCCGTGCCGCATAGGCCGTACCTTTGTTGATGTTCCAATTGTGCGGACACGGCTGGTAGCACTGCTGCCTGACACGTCTAAGATGCACCTTGCATTGGTCGCAGATTCTCAACTACAGCCAGAGTGGTGAGTGCAGAGATGCACATGCTCGCGAGGCAAAACTGGACTTTCGATAATGGAACAGAGCGCCTATTCGGCAGTTTGGATCCGAACTTGATTTGCGAACATACTCAAAGAGGCACAGTTTCGTCAGCGGTATTGTGATGGGTGATGTGTTGATCCAATTGGGAACATGTCGCTACCGACACTCTGGAAACTATGCACCTAGAGTGGTAGGGGATTGCCAAGACAAGCTACCTTGAAATAAATTGTTTACGTCTCCTTATTCCTCCTCGACAACTGCAACAGCTATCAAAAAGTCAACTGCAAGCATTGCGAACAGATCGAAGATGGTCAGACCGATCCTGGACATTTCGGGCTGAAGCGACGTGGGTACAGTGGGATGCGCCGCAGATTGACCGAATACACTTCAGCCAAGTCAGCCCAAGCGATTTGGTCACTATCCTGACGTGCCTCACGTCGTGCGTTCCGCTTTCTGGAGTTTCTATAGGCAGCTACTCAATTCAACTTGCCCTCTCGCTTAGGAGAGAATGTACGGTCAAGCACGACAAGCGGTCGTCTACCTCACCTCACGCAATAGACCTTCCGACCATTCCAGCCATCAGACTGAAGGACAGTCATCGAACGGACAGCATGCAGTCTACGCACAAGATCGCGTCATTCTCCCAACTTCCCGCAGAGATATATCTAATCATCCTGGCCTACACGCCAATCAAAGGGATTCTAAGATGTCGCCTGCTCAACCGCAATCTCAAAAGCATTGTCGATAACGAAAAGAATCGCGAGCTGCTGGCCAAACAGCGTATTTCTGCCGCCTTGGATACACTGCATACCACGGCCAACAACCTCAATTAATCAATCTTCAATCTGCCGATTCTCGAAGCATTACAGGTCTTTATAGCAAATCGTGGACTACAGCCGGATCCAAATGATAGGATGGAGGATGCTAAAGCTTTCGCCTCTCATAGAGTCGGTCAGATGGCTGCTATGGCAAATAACGGAGGTACGTATTAAACATTTGCTTAGCTTTGGTTACGAGAGTGATGGAGCTCTGAGGACAGATGCATGCAAGGGCAGGAGTTTCTGCATTTGTCTCGAACCGAAGGTATCTCACTTCAGAAGCGAAGGCAAAGGTCGGCCTACTGTGTCTGATATCGCGAGCTCAGCTACGGTCATTTGGCGGAGCAGTGATTTGCACTACTCCACATCCAGGGCACTGAATGAGACCAGCATGAGTTTACAGCGCCTCAAGAAACCTCGACATGTTCACCACCGATCCAGACTTTCCGCGTCCTTAGACACATCTCACGCACCCTGTCATGAAAAGACCCAACAGCAGCATCAAGGCGTACGAGCCATGCGACTGCAGTATTAGTGACGCTGACTCTTGACAGGCAGCAATCTCCGCGACGTAGACGACATTGGATGGCTTGCACATGAGCTAATTGAACGGCATGTACAACGTCACTTGCCTCACATTCTCAACTATCATCCTATAGATGACGCCACATTTCTGAGCCCCTCGCGCCATTCAGCTTTGCAATACTTGAACATCAGTGAAGAGGAACTGCTCGCCATGTTTGCTCGTGTTAGAGCAACGCAAACGCCAGGCGGCATTCTCCAAGGCACCGTTCATACGCGGAAGAGACGCGACGTCAACGGGTTTCCAAGATTTCCCTTGACACCTCTTCGATTTTGTTCATCGCCGATCAGCAGCCGTAACGTACGCTTCCAGGGATTTTGCACAGTCTTGGAGCTCGTGGATTTATTCGATGTCCCGGATCTCGGTGACGCGGGAGATCTCGCTTATTTTATTGAAAGAGCATGGGTATATGAGAAAGTTCAGCAGGTGGTTTTTGGCGCGCGACTGTCCTTGGTGGAGAAGGCAGCTGTGCTTGAGGAGATTTGGGTATACTGATCCTGTCACACAAACAACAAGACAGCCCTACAACCAGCAGGATAGTTGCAGCGATGCGAGCCCTGAGCCCGTGGTGGTTGCCAAGCATCTTGGGCGAGTTGTGATTGTCGCCCATCACACCCACACCCACGCGTGCAAAGCATGGGTTTGCCTGTAGCGCTATGCACTAGTCCTTAGACCATTATCAAGATGCTGAGCAAGATGGAACGAGGCAGACGAGGGATGCGGCAAACACGGAGTGCAACTTGTGCTGTCTCAGTCATGTGGGATGATTCGGAGACACTCGGTGACGGGTAGGAGGAAACAATATCACATTCACGTTAAGTCGTCTTCTGTACGTGAATGGTCGCATATCATGTTCGCAGCACCCAAATCCTGAACTCTGTTACATAAGCTCACAAGGCCGTCCTACCGCGTACCAAAATCTACGGCGCCGAGGCTTTGAGGGCTGAGTTGGTGGCGGCGGATCAATTCCATTCGTCTAGCGCCGACTGTGCTTTGCTTTCTCAGTGCGCTGTCTCATCACAAGGCAACCAGGAGAGTGACCAGCATCTTGGCAGTTTTGTACAGAGTCTTAGAGGCACAGCTCCAGTGACGGAACCGAGCCCGGAGCTGCACACTGAAGGAACAATACGCGCTCTAGCATCGAGCATGGCATTGCATAGCCGGTCGTGCACCTGCAGAAACATTTCCCGTCTCGGACGTTGATGCCCGGAGGACATAGCTTAGTGAAGGATTCGGCAGCGATGAACGCAGAATGGAGACGATCACCTACTACGACCTCGACAAAACGTCCGAAGACCGCAGTATCAAGATGTACGGCTTGTCGCAGGCGACGTAAGGTAAGCTGTGAAACTGGCGTGTGACTTCAAATCATGTCTCATATCCATCGCAGGTTGAGAATTGGACTGGTCGCTGCTCCCAATGCACTGCTTCTGACCTGCCGTCACATCAAGATGACTTTTACTCTTCCGCGAGCTCAAGCTCCCCTGAGGAGATCAAGGACACCATACCAAGGATTAACTCTCAGGCTGCAGAAAGAACTCAACTGCTGTACACCTTCTTATCCTCTTATTTTCCAACAGACATAAAACCTGAGATATGGCTAGCACGGCACATGAGCCCGCTGCTGGAACTGCCTGGACTGGATCTGTCGTCTCCAATGATGAGCAGCGCTGTTGACACATTATGTCTAGCCCACTTGGGCAGCACTACAAAGGACCAGAGACTACTGCAAGCCTCGCAGAATGCCTATGGCAAAACACTTAATTCCATGCTGCTAGCCATGCGAGGAAGGACAGATCAAGTTTTTACCCCTCGCGAAGTCGTTGCGAGTTGTCTACTAATGAGCGTATACAATGATGGCGATCCTGCAAACAACGACAAGTGGCAAAATTACGCAACGCATCTCTTCGGTGCGAGCCAGTACGCCGAAGCAGTCGGACCATCGACCTTTGACCCAACTCAGCCTTTCGACCAGAGATTGTTGATGTGGCTACGATTCCAATCGCTCTTCGTATCTGTAGCCAAGAGAAAACGCTTCTTCTGGAGTCAACCAGAATGGCGTAAATTAGAGAACAAATTCACGCCTGGAGGCTCTAGAGACTGGTACCCGATCCTCGTTCCATTGCCTGGACTTCTCGAAAAGGCAGATGCCCTCCTACATCCTTCGACAGATGTCAATTCTGAAACATTGTCCGTTTTCAGCCTCTGCGCACGATTCGACAAGATCAGAGAAGATCTACTCAGCTGGGTGGAGACCGATTTCGCCGGATCGCCAGGCATCGCTGCTGTGACCGATTTTGACGCTTTCGACATGGCAATCGAAGAACATTGCTTCATGACCACAAGCTCGACATTCACGACCTTCCACATCTTCAAAGATCCCGCGCATGCCATGCGCTCCGTATGCTCTTGGTTCATGATACTGATCGCAGACTGTACGCTCCTCCGTCTGATCCAGGCATGCCCGGACGCATACCCAGCAATACATCGAACACCGGCAGAAATCGAGCATAAGGCATACAATGCTGCTGTCGACATCTGCAAAAGTGTCTATTACTACAGTAGTCTCCAATCCATGGCATTTGCACACCTAATATGCGTATGGATCGATCTGGCTCAAGTGTTCTTCCAGGAATGTGGTGCCACGAAGGAAGCTGGATGGTGTCAAGCTGCGCTCATTGCTACAAATATGAGAATACGACGACTTGTCACGACGAACAAGGCCAGGAATACTCTGTGTCGAATTGGAGACCTATTCGGCACTTTTAATGAGCCTTGCAGATATCGCTCACGACCTAAATGGCCGCCTGCTTCGAGAGTGATATCGGCAGGCTGAGGCGCATACAGACGATATAAAACATTCAGCAGCATCGACACTGCATGTCGAGATAATAGAATCAGAAGATCTGTTGATGGTAGCATCAATGAGTTCCGTTAGGGGAAGTGATTACAGATTGCCAGTCTACGCCGAGCAGTGCAAGCAGGACTGGAGGCTAGGGTGCCATGCAGACGCTCGACAACATTCAGCGAGATGCTCACCAGGCACTCCATTGGAGCTGTCACTTTGAAGAAGAGCGAAGATTATGACTAAATCCCTAGCATGAAGTTCAGAACCTCGACTTCTAGGACGAGGAAATTAATGACAGGAGAACAGAACAATCATACATCAGAAGAGCATGCATTGAATCAAGCATCAAACCACCTCACAATAATTCCCTACTAGAACCTCCCTCTGGATCCCACTCTTCCTTCAACGCCTTCAATTTGCTCCTCCTCTCTTCCCCAAAATACCTCCTCTCAATCCGACCTCCTCTAACACTATTACTAAAATCCACATAACTCTCAACCCCCTGTTTACTCCTCAAAACACCAATGACCTGTTCCAAGACCTCTTGTGCAGGCCCAACACTCTTCTCATCCCTACACCAAAGAAGACTATTTGCCCAAAATCTCACTCCATGTAAAGAATTCGCTGACTCTGTGCCTGTTTTCAGAGGGAACTTTGTGTCCCATTGGATACCGAATTGTGTTCCAGGCGAACAATCAGGGTGTTTGGCAACGAGATCGGTCCAGAGTTCCACGATTTTCACAAATGCTTCTGGATCGAATTCGTGAAGTCCTGTGAGGACGAGCTTCTTATACTGTCCTTTTTCCTTCGCGGCGATAGGATCTAATGCGTCTCCGACATTTTGTATCGATGTCGGAGCTCCAGCTGTGAAAAGTGGGTTAAGGTCGTAGAGTGGTTTGAAAACTTCTTTCTCTAAACCTTCGGTGTAAGAGAGAAGTTTGGGAAAGACGCAGATGGCGGGTTTGGAGTGCGGTGGTGGAGAGGATATCACAATCAACCCATTACTTTCGTGGGTGGTGTCGTTCACGATTTTTCTCATCGTGTCCGCCACGATTCTCGCAGACGGCAGAGGAAAGACGAAAATTCCCATCCAGATTTTACCTAAAAGCGAAGGATAAGAGGGTCAGCGTGTGTCTCAAAAACAGAAAGATTATGGGCTCCACTCCAAAAGTAATGGCTGAGACCAGCCCACGGTGTCTGAGACGGCGACGGCAGCCACTGTCACGATCTGGAGTCATGCCTTGTACCCTTCGATATACATACCATCGGGATTTCCGAGCGCTTCTTCGAACGGGAATACCTTGATTGTGAGTTGGAGGACGAGACCGAAGAATTGTCCTGCGCCTCGAATAGCGTAGAGGAGCTCTGGATTCGACAATCCGTCGACGGATAGAACCTCGCCTTTCGCCGTGACAAGACGAGCAGAGACGATGAGATCGCTGCCGAAACCGATGCGGCTTGCCAGAGGTGATAGACCTCCGTTCAGGAAGAAAGGAATCGCGCCGATGGGGTTTGCTGAGGGCATTGCTGTGCAGAAACCTTCTTCTGCAAGTTCGGTGGACATAGTTTTTGCAGTGATTGCTCCGGATAGAGTTGCTGTTCTGTCGTGCTTGTTAATTACAACTCCTGAAGGGAAAGAAGAGAGGTCGATGATAATGCCATCGGATCCAATCGTGGAGTACAAACTCATGCCGCCGGACTTCGTGGTGAAAGGAATGTTGTTCTCGTTGGCATATTTGACCTGGATGTGACACTAATCAGCAACTTTGCAGGCAGGAGCTCGAGACGTTATGGTGACAAACGATTGCTGCGACATCCTCCTCAGTCTCAGGCAGAGCGATAGCAGCAGGAGTTTGTCGATTGAGCTCGCTCCATCTCTCCGTATGGATCTGAAAATCCTTACTTCCGGAATCGGTCAGGATGCGAGACGTTCCTGATAGACGAGTTTGCAAGTCGTTGAACGCCATATTGTTGTGTGTGCGTTGGAGATGCTGCTGCCCTGAAGTATTGACAGGGTCATATATATATGGATTTAGAAAAGATCGCGCTGGGGCTGAGGTATGCTTACAAAGGCTAAAAAACGCCCTACGGGAATCCTTCTGCATCAGTATTGTACGAATATGTTCGCACAACCGTATACCAGACGGTCTCTTCGGAATTGTGTATGTCCGTCAGACGTGGTGGTTTGCAAGCCGTCGGGGTTCAATGGAAGCTGGCTGAGGAGGAAGGGACGACATTCTGTGCCCGCCTCTCCGCGTTGTGCGATATTTCCTGCATCTTCATCGTCAGTCCAAAACTCCGAACTACTATTACAGGGAAGAGACGATGGTGCAATGTGGTTCTGCGAAAGTCGCAGCTTGCGTCCGACCGCCCAGGGCAGGTCGTCGCGTTGTCTTCCCATTCATTTCTCTCTCTCTCGTAGTTCGTACGTTCCATATAGTACAAGTGATCGATGCACGCATCTGGCGTGCTTTTCGGAAGACAAAGTGCTAGCCAATTACTGCAGAAAGACGCCTCCCTAAGCCGTCGCAGTTTCAGCGCCACCTCTTCCCCGGCCGCGATATCCGCCTCGGTTTTGGTTATCATAACCGCCGTTACCACCATAGTAGCCTCTGCCGCCGCGGTTGAAACCACCACGGCCGCGGCCACGTCCACGTCCTCTGCCCCGGAAACCTCCGTCGACAGAGCCTTGGCCGAATGTGTCCATGTTTCTGGCGCGCTCCTGGTTGCGCATTGCCCGCCCGTCGACCACATCACCGCTTGACTGCTGCTCAACGCGGTCCTTGAGGTCACTGCTGATGTTGTCAAAGAATGATGACTTCTTATCATAACCCTTCTCGACTGGCTTCGGTGGGATCACAATATCCTCAACGCCATTCGCATGACCGTTCGAAATTGGATCCGCCTTCTCTCCATTCGTCGGGCTTGCCAGTGGGCTTCCAGTAGCAATGGCCTCCTTTGCCAGATCCTGCTTGTTAAATTTGGCGTTCGAGCTCTCGAAGTCAAAGTCTTCCTTGGGGATTTCAACCTTCTGTGCGCTCTCACGTCTTCCACCTCGTGCACCGCCTCGAGGGCCGCCACGTCCCCTACCTCGGCCTCGTGTAGTGTCATCGTTTACTCTCATCTGATTGACCTTCTGTGTCAAATTGTCTACTGCTCCTGACTGGTTCACATTGCCCAGCTTCGCCATAGCAGCAGCGACGGCTGCCGTCGCGGCCTCAGTAGCAGTCTGCGGTGTAGCAGTTGGCTGTGCGACCGGTGCGGGAGGCTGAGGTGCAGCTGCGGGCGCTCTTGGCTTCGGGACCGCCGGGCTAGCTGTGAGCGGCACAGCGACTTTGTTGCTCGTTCTTGGCTTTGGTACAGCAGGTTGCTGTGATGGAGCCTGGCTTGTTGCTGCCGGTGCGGTTGCGGCGGCGACATTGGGCTTCGAGTCAATCGGGGGTGGAGGTCCCGCTGATGCAGGAACGGGCGTGGTGGACATCTCGGCAGGCTTCGTCTGTGCTGGAGCAGCTGGAGGTTGTGAAGCTCCGCTCGTGGCAGGCTGTGGTGTGTTCTGCTTGCTGCCAATGGGTGGCTGCTGGTTAGCTGGCATTTGCTGTGGTCGCTGCTGGTTCATCTGTTGGCCTGGAGGACCAATGGGTTGTTGCTGTGGGGGAAAGCCGCCTGGAGGGCCTTGTTGGAAATGTCCTGGTGGTGGGCCAAATCCCATGCCTGGACCTGGACCCATTCCATAGCCTGGCGGTGGAGGACCACCATATCCCATGCCATATCCAGGCACAGCACCAGGCTGACCGGGAAATCCATGGGCGCCGCCAGGACCTTGGAATCGCGGCGGTTGTTGGAATTGATTAGGTGGTTGACCTGGATACCCAAACTGTTGTTGCTGCTGGTAGGGAGGTTGTGGGCCACGGAACTGGTTCTGCTGTTGTGGAGGCTGCTGCGGAGGTTGATGAACTTCGGATGACTGCACAATTCGTGTTAGCAGATGCACAACGCCATCGCGACTCTATAGTGGAGGTGTAGGTTGTGCTCTTGATCAGAAGGAAGGCAACATGGAGATTTCCACATGGTTTTTGCGCCATCGGTGGTAATTTGTTTTTCATCCAAAAATATTTCATCTTGCGAGCTGTTTTGAAGTAAGGGGAGAATGAAGATTCACATACCCCTAGAATGGCAGGATCATTGGGCATCTGAGGTGGGCGGTTCTCTTTCGGAGGAGAGATGATGGTGAGGTCCTTGACATCACTACCACGGAAGACTATACCATCGTAGGTAGTATCCGAACCAGGAATCTCTTCGGCGGGATTGCCCTTGCGTCCTTCAGTGCCGTGACATTGCACGTCTTGCAGGGAAACGGTGGCGGTCTCGCTGTCGATGGCCTTGAGCGTGCCCACGTATCTGCGAGCTGTTAGCTGGAAGGCTGAGCATCGGAGGATTGGCGCTGTCGCACTTGATGTCGGATTTGGATATGAGCGATATCCGCGAGCCAATGTATTCGGACATGACGGCTCGCGTGCGGTGGGGAAGGGTGAGGAGTAGGTGTGTATGCGGAGGATCTTGATGTTCGAGTGTGGCAGCTCAGGTAGAAGCGCGAATGTCAACCTTGAGATGCAGACACGCGACGCCAAGCTTTTGCTCCGCCTTTGCCAAAATGCGATGGCGGGATGCGTGAAGTGAGCTTCCAAGTGAGGGACAGGACGAGACCAGGCGATGCTCCAAGACCAGCTCGGGTGGCAGTCGCTGTGAGGGAGTATTAGACTAAGAGTGTGAGTGATGATCCAAACAAGTTGCTCAAAGGTTTATACAAGAGAGCACTGGAGAAAATTGGACCGCAGTAATTGCTGGCACGGTTTGACTTCGGCAGCCAGCTGAGTAGCTCTCCACTCCAATGCTTCCGACCTCTCTCGTGCTTCAACAATCAACATGAGCTGAGATGGCAACCGAGGGCACAGTAGACAATACGGCTCTGTTTCGTCAGCTGCACGACTACAAATGGGACGAGGATGCTGAGTTCCAAGGCGGGCTTCGAGCGATTCTGGGCTCGGCAGAGAACGAGCAGCAAGTTGAGCACTTGACGCTGCGGGCAAAGTGCTACTATTACGCTCGCAAGGCTGGAACTCCTGTTGACTTTGATGGCTACAAGGCTTGGGTTGAGTCTGGTCGTACAAATGGTAACGCTGCGGTCATGCACGCCCCTGCAGACAGCTCAGGAGGCATGGCAGATGCACCGAAGCCCGCGAGCTTTGCCGAGATATGCGACATGATTGCTGAGGGCAAGCCGATTCCTGGTATCAAGGACATTCCAGATACAATTCTTGAGGGTCAAGCTTCAGAGAGCAATACAGCGAGGAGAAAGAAGCCCTGGGAGAAGACGGCAAGCGAAGAGGAAGCCAAGCCAAGCTGGATGACTTGAGGAGAGGCGAGTCACCTTGACGGCGAGAGATGGATGTGTAGATCGAAGCCTTTTCGTCAACGCAAAAAGCGCATCCTGCCGAGTTTGAGCACAATCCACAATATCAGCTGTCCAAGGCAGGAGACATCTGCGCTTAGATGAGCATGAGAGCTTAAGTGCGGCGAGCCAAACACCAGCACACTGAGGACTTCAGCCGAGGAAAGGACAAATCGACGCCGATGATAACAGCGACTGAAATTTTTGGCTCTCAAGCAACTGGCACCAATATTATCACGAGTGTCATCTCTGGCGCCCGCAACTGAACACGGCTCGCAACCAATAGCAGTACCCAACGATAGTATCTCCGTTCCTGGTGATCAATGCAAAGTGCGCCAAAGTGCAAACGATGGCTAGATATGACCATATGCGATGCTAGGTGCACTTGAGACGTCCTGCTCGATCTCCATGAGAGCAACTGTAGAAGAAGTCTACCAACCTGAAAGCAGATTGCTGTGAAGGAAAGCATAAGTTGAAGTCTTCAAATCGTGGAACACCAGGGAGCGACTTCTCCCAGTCTCAACTAGGCCGCACCCAACATATTCATACCATTCAGAATGACCAAATTCTCGACAATCATTCTTAGCTCAATGGTAAGGCGCCTATCAGTCATTCTCCATGAAGAATGCGTGGTTCTTAACCAGAATAGTACTACCTGCTGGATTACAACTTTGCGTTGTGACTTCGGCTGCAGCATTTTCTGGGAGCCATTGAGCTGAGGGCGATTTGTTTTGCTGTCTACTTCGGTACAATGCCAGGCTAAGGATAGGCGGATATCAAAAAGTCATGCAGATCCCTGGAAACGGGCTGGATGCCGTATCACTTTGACTTGTCATGAGATCAAAATTACAATTTAGCGCTTACGCTTTGCTCATCAAAGTCCAGTCTGTCTTCAATATCAAACTCCTCCTTAATCGCCTCAGTAAATAAAGGCTTTCCACCACTCCAATCCCTCCCAAACTCCCTCACAACCCCTTGCGCAACCTCACCACCCAGCCACTCCGCAAACCTCGCTGCCATCATATTCTCACTCCTCCTCTCCCCAGCACCTCTGTACCCATAATCCCAAACCATCGCACTACAAGGATTCAACAACTTCTCCCCGCCCTCCACAAAACACCTCATGTTAGGAATAACCTCATCCCTCTTCGCCGTCAAGAAGGTAGCACGATCCGTGATTAAAAAAGCCCCATCTCTCTCCGCCCTAACAAGAGCAACATACGGCGTTCCAGGCAAAACCTCCACCCAACTTTCCCTCTTCAAGTCCTTTACCCCGACACTCCTCCATAACCTTCCCTCCTTCACATACGTCGCAGACCCATCACCTCTAGAATGCCAACTCCACTTCTCCTTCTTAATGCTGCTCAACACACCTTCCAAGCCCCTCCCTCCCATTTCCTTGTACTTGTCCCTAGGCCCAACTAAAATAAAATGATCCCAAAAGACCGGTAGCAGCCCTCCCTTCGAAACTTTCCTGCACCACCCTTCCTTCTCCGCTAAAGCCTCATTCTCAGGCTCATAAGTCAGCGCAACTTGCACCACATCCGCGAGCAAAGCGATCTGTGAATGACGGGAATGATTTGATATCCAACCGATTCTGAAATCATTCCCGTTTTCTGAAATGAATGCTTCGGATAAAGCTTTGAGGAGACCAGTATATCCTGCTCCACCGTTGCCGATTGAGAAGGATATGGGAGTGGAAGGAGGACTGCCGTATATTTCTTGATGGAGGGTTGAGATTTGTTCTTCGGCTTGTGATGAGCATTGGAGGAGTGCTGAAGAAGGATAGAAGCGGGAGATCCATGGATGAGAGATAGGAATCTTGGGAGGTGTGAATCTTGTCCAATCTTGTGACTTGTTGGGCATGGTTGCTTATGGCAAGAGCTGATTAGAATCGGTCATTTGAACTGGCCTTGGGATATGCGCCGAAAGATCTCTGTTGACTCGCTATCTTGTCATCGCGCGCTGCTTTGATACTTCTACATAATGTATCAGTGACAAGAGGACCCAGCTCGATGTGAAGTGAGGTCGGCAAGCTCTCTTTCAAATGCCGAGCTCCATCAATTCCCGCTTTTGAGGTTCGTGGTATCGAAACGCCTTCACGCCTTGCTATGCTCGTTTCCCAACGAAGACTACGAAACCTCCATGGCATCGCCGTTAGAGACGCCGTTTGTGCTCGCACCCAGTGTGACACCACCGTCTTCACCAATGAATCTCGCCGCCTGTTCTGAGACAAGCTTCACGCTCCGAGCTGGATCGTAGAAAAGCTGATAAGATCGCGAGACATCGTTTGCATCCACTTCCTTTGCTCTCCGCTTTTGGGAGAGCAGATGCGACGTTGTGACGAGATTGCTGGCGTATCGCAGCCCGGTCTCTTGACCGATTTTGGTGAGAAGTGCAAGAGCATCTGGCGAAAGATCGATTTCTTCTTCTTGCGCTCGTAACGAGAGAATGTCTCGAATTTCGTCCGGTGAGTATGGGTTTGTGGAGATGATGACAACGCGATCGAGGAAGTCCAGAGGTAGACCGTGCGGACTGCGGTAGTTGGTGCCTCTGATTGTCGCAGACCCCCGATTCGAAGCCATGATAACGATCGGTGCAAGCTCATCTTCCAGAGCACGATTGATGAAGCTGAAGCATTCGATGTCAAGCATGTGCACTTCATCGATGAACAAGACACCAGGCACGATCTCCGCCTTGCCTTCCTCCTTCCATTCCGCGACCTTCGTGTTGATCTGCTCTCTCACCTCTTGCCGAATCTCTCCAGTGTCGCCGGAGAATAGAGCAAGGAAGCCCTGCGTTCTGCTATTGATGACATCGATTTCGTGTAGCGAGACGGTGTGGACGGTCTCCCGTCGGACCTGGAGCTCGCCATCTGGACACTGGATAAATTTGGCATCTGAGCCAACGGCATCGTAATCTCGACTTCTGGTGTAGCTTCGTCCCAGCTTCGTTATCCTGCCACTCGCTTTGTCTATGCTGATGATGTCGCCTGCCATGACCTTCTCCTTCGTCATGCTGTCGATCATGCGCGTGCCCATATCGTAAAGTGTCTCCATGTCGGTGGTCTTCAGCGTCAGCTTCCCACTCTTGTTGTTACCAGTCACGGAGCGATCGATCTGAATCTCAACGACTTCTCCTTCGATCACCTCGCTCTCCTCTCGTATCCGCACGCCGATTGACTTGCGGAAAGCCTGCTCAAGCGCTTCTGTCTTACTCATCTCCAAGCTGAATATTTCTGACGAGGCCAGCATGGTGAAAGGCACATCCTCGCCCAATCCCTTGCTCATTCCTATCGCAATTGCTGTCTTTCCTGTGCTGGGAGGACCTGATATCAGAACAGCGCGACCCGCGATCTTGCCTTCCTTCACCATCTGCAGGATTACACTGGCAGCTTTCCGCGCCTGCTGCTGTCCGACCAGTCCATCTCCAGAAGCTTTTGGTGTGAGGGTATCTGGAGTTACTCCAAGGCCTCGGACGTGTGAATGCGCTGCGATGAGATTGAGTCCTTGCGTCTGTTTCGAGTCGGATACCGTGGTTATTGGCTACCAAAAAGGTCAATCATTGAATTCGTAGCGAGGCATTGCTAGACATACTGCAGCCATCTTTCAGGACAGTGCGCGAACAAGCGCGGCTTTGTCGTTATCTTTCGCTCTATGAGGTTCGATGCTGTATTGACTTTGGCTGTTGGTCGCGAGATCGAGGCAAGCTGGGAGAGGTGGTGTAAGTGCGATTAAGAAAAGGGTTGGTGGGTAGAGAGGATGCGATGTTTCTTGCTGTCTTTGAGTTCCGTTCCTGCATTTGTCGCGAACGAGAACGCGTAGGCAGGCTGAGTGACAGAATGTGCAGCCTACTCGTAAGACTTTTGTCACCTGATACCAAACCTCAGCAGCACCTCGACCATCTAACCTACCCTTTCATCCATCGCCACGCTTCCAAATCAACTTCTCTCTGCGCTATCCACTGACAATCCGGAGCTGTGACTAGGGATTCGAAATCCGGAGCGATGCAAGGCCCTGCGGCCTCCGATATTGCTGAGCTCGCATCTTCTGCAGCACCAGACAGAAAGGTCCAGATCGCCAAACATCTAAAGAATGTCCTCGTTGGCCACGATCAGCGCAAAGAAGTCGCCGTCAAGCTTGGTATAATTCAGCCTCTCGCAGACATCATCACTTCCGCAACCAAGGCGACTGGAAAACAGCGGAGACAGGAATCCAATGGCGTGGCCCTGCACCAAACCTCGGAATGGACCATAGACGATGAGCTGAGGTTGCAGGCCATCCTCATCATTGGAAGCCTTGCATCTGGCGGCCAGGCATTTCTACAGCCACTCTGTGCTTCTGATATACCGAGAGTCCTTGTGACTGCATTGTCCACTGATATTGCTCCGAGATTGGTAACCGCAGTCCTACAAGGGCTAAAAGCTCTCGCTAGCTTCTGGGCCGCTGCAGATGAGCCTCCGGTCGATTACGATCTCTGGTTTGCGATATTCAATACTGAGAGCCTGAGCGTTTTCGATCATATTCTTCGTCAGCCTACGAACACTGCACCTTCCAAGCAACAACTAAGGCTCGTCTGTGAGATCATTTCAGCTTTACCGGACGTCTACAATGCACCAACAAGTACCAAGGCACTCATCACCAATTGTGGCATACTTGACACGCTCGCTTGTCTTATGGTGTCGCATGCCATCGAAAACAAAATAGTCGAGTACCGAGGCGATATTTCACAGCTTCCACACCCTCCGCCGGATGCGTGTCTTCCAAGCATCTTAGCGGCGGTTGCGACAGTTATAGCTGGATCTAATTATCGAGCGCATCGATTCATCCTGGAACCACATATTCGCGACCTATTCCTGCATTCTGGCACCGATTCTGCAGACCATCGTGCTCTGTTTGGAGCGAGACATGGTTTCGCAAATCCACATCATAGCCTACTTCCGCCTTTGCATATACCTGCATATCGGACAGTATCACATAACCCTTCTTCGAACAGCTTCCCGGCCTTGAAGTCGCTTCAAAGTGGGAAACAAACCAACGGCGCCCAAGACTACACACCACTCGTCGGCGATATCGACCACTCGAACGCTGTATGCGGCTGGCTCATTGTCTTGACTCGTTCTATGCAAGGGTTGAACAGGCTGATCGCCATGCGACTGCTGGCACTGGTGTCGAACGCTATTGATGCCGATCCTGCTGGACCTTCACATCGAACCGAATTTGCCCAAAAGACACGCGAACGGCAGAAGCAGCTATCGCTCTTAGCCGTGCCGCTGGCAGTAAAGCTCGTGCAAGCAGCAAGCGAGGGCAGAAGCTCAGAGAGCGTGACGGAACAGCGAGAACTGCATGGCATTCAGGAGCATGCGTGCTCTGTCTTGGCTCTTCTGATCGGAGGGAATAAAGACCTGCAAGTCGCAGCTGTGGATGCTCATGCCATTAAGTATGTCTGCCCGTTCCTGAAGAAGAGCTTCGACAACGTGACTCTTGCCAAGCCAATGTGGTCGGCGAAGCCTAACATGCAAGTCGATCCAAACGCTCCTCCATCATGTCATCTCGGAGCTGCCATTTTCCCTCCTGAGATATCCCACTCTATGCGATGTCGGAGAGGCGCCCTGAAGGCTCTCGAAGCGCTGGCCGCTAAAGAAGACGTTCACCGCAGAGCAATCATTGATGCTGGCGTGGTGAGCTGCATCATTGACTCGCTTAAACCATTTCCATCGGATATCACCGAGACATCGAATGCTCGAATTCAAGTTACCCCGAAAGACGGCAACACAACACCCGTCGTACTAGCAGCATGTAGAGCAGCTCAATCCATGTCTCGGAGCGTCAGCGTGCTACGGACGTCCTTGATCGATGGCGGTATCGCCAAGCCGCTGATCCAGTTACTTCATCACAAATCTCTTGAAGTTCAAATTGCAGCTACAGATGTATGCTGCAATCTGCTTCCCGACTTCAGTCCTATGAGAGACGACCTTTCCGACGGCAAGGTGGTGTCAATCTTGGTAGAGCATGCTCGAAGTAACTCAGCGGCATTGCGCCTCGCGAGTCTGTGGGCACTGAAGCATCTGGTCTTTGGATGCCCAAAGGAGCTCAAAATGAAGACTCTTGAGGAGCTTGGCACTGGTTGGCTGGTAGGCATCATTCAAGGCGAGCACAGAGGAACGACCTCCGCTCCCGGTGGTGGCGGTGTGAGTGTGGGGCTGAGCACACCTAATGCAGCAGGCGAGCAGGTCGACATTCTCAATCCATCAACCATGGACGTGGACGAACAACCAGCATACCCGTCAGAAGCAATGGACGAAGACGATGAAGATGGCGAGGTACTCTACGACGAAGCTAGCAGCACTCACTACCAATCTTCCTCGCTGCGCTCAACTCTAGTCGGTGGTTCGCCTGCTTTCAATCGCCAGCGCTACCTCGCCTCCATCCGCGAAATGGAGCAGAACGACGAATACACGGCTCGAAGAGATGAGATCGCCATACAACAACAAGCACTCGATTTTGTTCGCAATCTCATCAATGGCGATGACTGTGCCGCTCTTTCCGATCACTTGATGCTCCAAATCGGCTCATCTAAAGTCTACGACCTTCTTCGAGAGAAGCTGTCGCCAATTTCTCGTGCTACGAGCAATGGTCGTGCAGTCTATAATCCTACTGAACTGGTTCTGAGCACCATTCACGTCATCATTCATCTGGCGAATGCATCACCGAAGCACAGGCAGATGCTTATTGCGCAGAAGCCGCTGCTACAGGCCATGCTCCCTCATTTCAACCATCTTGATCATCGGGTACGTGTAATGTGTGTATGGGCCATAAAAAGCCTCACCTGGATTGAGGAGGACGGTGACCGCAAAGATGCTAGGCAAAGGTCATCTGAACTCCGCAATCTAGGTATAGAGCAAGCAGTCAAGGCTCTTGCCAATGATCCGAACCTCGATGTGCGTGAGAGAGTCAAGACGGCAATGAGGCAATTCGAGACACTATAGACAGCTCTATGTAGACATGAAATTGGCCATCATTGAGAGCATTCTACAATTTGCGCCTCCAGGTCGCTTCCAAAAAGCCGGTGTCTTCGAGCAGTGCGGTCTGCAACGCCAGCAGCCTCATGCCATGCCCCCCGCAGAGCTGCGTACGCTATCATGAGAGGCGACTGAATCTCTTCACCTGTCTTCTGACTCCGTGCCCTCATGTTGTATGCCGAATAGCGTCCGCCACCTCAGCACCTTGCCATCACCTCCGGCAATGAAACTCCCAGTGTCGGGCACGGCAACGAACGCACCTCACGCCCCAGGTTCTGCCTCTGCGATAGAATCGGTAGAAGAATGGTTGCGCCAAGCAACCCCGACAGCGCACTATACGCTCATACTGAACCAATTGGGAAGCATCTGGCTCCATAGCCCTCAGTACTTTCTGTAGCCTACCCACATTAATGCGTGCCTCCTCCAATTCTCTGGCCTTGTTCTCCAGATTTCCGGTGTCCCTAGCCTTGAGAGATTTCAATCCAGACACCTCCATCATTAGATCACGAATACGGCCATGGCAATCGGTGTTGTGCTGTTCGAGATCGTTGACTCTGGACTTTAGTCGTTCAATTTCCGCCTGGAGTGCTGAGACATCTGTGGCATGCTCCTCGCGAACCCGGTCTGTCTCGGCGTTGGCCACGGCTGGTAGACCGCGCACGAATGCCCAGGCGAGCTCTCTCAGAGTGTCGCTCGCTAACATTTCAACAACGAAATCATCGTCTTCGGAGAGCTAGTGGCATAATCAGTGGTCGGAAAGAGAGCGATGGGGCAGTATGCACGTGGCTGAAAGCGGTGTAATGCGTGAAATGGCTGGTCTTACCTGCCTTGCGTGATTCATTGACATAGCCCAGACCTCCTCTTTCAGCCCGTCATATCCGGCATGAGCATATCTATAGGTCTCCTGGGCAACAATGAGGAAAACCTGGGTGTCGAGCTGATTCACCAAAATCATCCCTGCGACATCTTGGAATCTGCTATGTGCAAGATTCTTCAATTCCGGCAGTTCGTATAGGTCGCCGGCAGCTTGAACTCGCACGTGGACAAGGAGTGCCTCAGCAGGCATATCTGGCGCTGTGTAAGATTGTTCGTACATGAATTGGAGCATGCGCTCTATGGTATCGGCGTCGAAAAAGGCATGATGGACGATTTGCTTGCCGGAGTCCTGTGCAGCATTAACAAATGCTGTGAGGAACAATTCCCGAATTGAGTACGTACTTGAGAGCCGCATTCATACTCGGCTGCCATCACTGGCGAGCGTGCGCAGACTACGGCGCGATGCACATTGAAAGTGCGGTTGCCACATTGAATTTGTGTGTCTGCACCCGCTCCGCCGAGTGATGGAGACCAGGCGCTGAGGAGCGAGCCCATAATGGTGAGAGTGGTGTTGCGGTGGTAAGGTGAGAAGGGTGAGAGTGCGAGTGTTGAAAATGTTTTGAAGTCATCCTGGAGTAGCGCGGTTGCACAAATGCAGCCGTTGCACCTACTCCTGCCATTCAGGAAGGAACAGGCAGACTTCACAACATGACCTCACTTCAGCTCAAGCTGTTGTAGATATCTGCAAACCTAAACTCCAAAACAGTCTCAGCAAGCCAGCAACGACGGTGCTGTGGTATTCCTGGCTGTGATGAAACGTTGCTTGGAAGGCGGAGGGTGTGGAGCTTTGGACCGCGCAGTATGCTGCGAGTAGTCCTTCCTGGAGAAATGTGGCTCCATCCCGGCCATATGCGATCCATGACTATCAATCCATAGTAGACACCGCTCAAGAACACCGTCTATGCCCAGCATGTCAAGCCCTCCGCGAGCCTGAACCATGCCTTGCAAGCCTAGCATGTGCGTGTGAAACACGTCTGGAGAGCCGAACATGGCTTCTGTGCTGGCAATATTGGCGATAGCGGCTATCGTAGCATCAGATGTGTTGCCATCTTGGATAGCGTGATTGACAGAGCTCAGTGCCATAGATTTGAGTTGGAGGAAATTGAGCGAGTCGTACTGCCCGTTACAGAACCGAATGTGATGAGCACGGCCGAAGAGGACCACTGCACGAATGGCTGCTTGTTCTGAGAACACTGCGGGATAGAGAACTTTGCCGATGCTGCCCTTCACACCAGTGCCATCGATCTCGGCAATTTCGACATTGACCAAGCTTTGCATGTGATGCTGCGTTCGTTAGTCCTGTGAGATGTGGCCGAGCATGTTACAGGACACTGCGAGAGAAATGACAGAACGCACCAAGGTACGAGAAACATCTCTCTGCCAGCTCTCCGGGAAAGCATCGGTGATGTAATGATGTGCAAATGCTTCTGGCTGTGGCATCTTGTAGCTACCTAAGAAGGGCAGACACACATTCTTGAATTGGGTATCACGCTTCTGAATGTGCTGTTGTGTTGTAACATGACTGCGAACAGCTCGGCGTATGTGCTTCGCCCTTCGCTGCTTCGGGTGTGTGATGTTGATGAACGTCGAGAATGGCTTTCCTCCCACGGCACTTGAGCTGCGACTTTTCAATGTCTGTGGCGGACCCTTTTCGTTGACAAACTGAACCTGTTGTTCTCCTTTCTCTTGGTCTTCGTTGGAAGCCTCGACCATTGCGAAGGTGGCAGTCGGTAGAATCATGGGACAGTCAGGTTTCTTGTGATACTGCAGTCCATAACGACGCTTGACTGAGGGTCATATCATATTCTCACGAAGTAGAGAGGACCCAGCGCCTCCGTGACGTGTAACGTGAGATCGTCGAGCAGATTTTGTTAAGGTTATCTCCGATTCGCTGGGCGATATTAAGAGGCTTCAAGATACTTCTGCGGACCGAATCCGCTCCAATAATGCATGCTTGCTGGAGTCTTCGTATAGGCAATACGATGGAGTGCAGTCCGCACGGATATACTCGTGGAAATCTCGTTATTAGCACAGATGTATTGATGCACTCGGCAATAATCATGACTGAAGTCCAGTAACCTGGAAGTTCATCACTGCCAATGCAGCATTTCGATCACATACATATTTACAGCTCGTCTTGGCCCTAATGAGCAGTCAGCATCAGTCGCGTGGACCACGAGTACCAGAGTATTGCAACTACACATGCTCAAAGGATGCCAAGCAATTTTTGAACTCCAGCTACCTTGCAGCAGCTGCGGGAGTCGCCTTCGGATGGACCTCGATTCCCTGTGCAATCTTGTTCGCCGTGCTCGTGAAAGTGTCGGGATGATTCTGCCTTGCTTCCGCTAGTACCCTCATGTAGTCCTCTCTCAACTTTTTGATATCTCCAAAATGTATAGGCCAATCAGCAGCCATGTCCCAATACAGCTCTTCAGCTTCGAAGATTACATTCGATAGATCGTCTCGAATTTGCCGCAGTCTATTGGGCAGCCCCTGTCCTTTCATCAAAGCCAGCGAGCCAGCAATGACTGTAGAGATGGCTCCAAGCACAGCGATCGCAATGTGGCTGTCGACTTGTGCCAATGAGCCGAGCACGATGAACACAGCGCTCAACAGCAACTGCAGTGACAGGAAAGCGTATGTCATGATGTCGTATACCCGATATTTGTATTGGATGTAGCTGTAATGACTCCTGATCTTGCCGTAGAGACCATGCTTTATTGCTAGCTCTTTTGGCAGCTGCCCATCGTGCTGCGGAGGCTTCATGCCAATCAATTCGTAGAAGTGCTCTTTCGAGAGCGGCGTGGTATTATCGTCAAGACGATCAGCAGCTGGATCTGGATCGGCAACCTTGGGAGCATGATTGAACACGCTCACTTTATTCGATGCAGGAGTCTGAGGCGGCAATGTCCCTTGCCGCTTGGCAACAGCATTTTGGGATCGGCTCTGTTGGCCCTCATCGTGGTCATGGGCGGGTCCATGTTGCTGACCTCGCGAAATCGGCTGATAGTCGTACTGTCGCTGCTGCTGACGACCTTGCCCAGGATCGCGTCGAAGGCTTCGCGATGACACCGAAGGGTGGAGTATGACTGCGCTCTCTGCTGGGCTCAGTGGTTCTTCGGCTTTCTTGTTGCCATAATCTTCAGGGCCTTTCTCAAGGTCGCTTAATTGTGGACGATCGCTGTTGCTTCCCCTCCATGACCGGAGGGATTTCGTTAGATCTTTTGGCAGCTCGTGCATTCTAATGCAGCAAGATGGACGGTAAACTGCGGAGCTGAGGACCCTACATAAGATAAGACACCTACCAACGCCATGGCGTCGAAGGACTCCATGCTGTCGATCGACCGGTTGGTAGTGAGCCACCAGCCTGACAAAGGATGGAGAGGCTTCAGCCGCGACTCCGCGGATCACACGCTGATCGAATCTTGCATCCTATTCGTCAAAGTTAAGGGGGATGTTGTCTTGGAGACGAACACCGTAAACATGAGCCTCCGCAGCGAGACGTTGCGGATGGTAATGATGGCAATGTACGGCAGTAGAAATTGCTCAGCTGCGTAGCATGAGACGATGAGCGACACAAGCCATGGAAGGAGAAGACAGGGTGAGGTGCTTCTCCTTGGAGATGCTCAGTTGAAACACGCTAAGCCTGTTCGGTAAATCACATCTTGGCGAGCTATTATATGACAGTGCAGTACCCTCTCTAGCTATATGGCTAGACGGGTGCAATATATGCCATTATGCTATGCATGACGGCTTTTCTACAGGAGTCACACACTTTGCAACGACGAGCATTCTTAGCTACATCAATGCTTAAGCGCTTCAGAAGGCTGTCCGCACTTCCTTGCTGATATTCAATGCAGGAGAATGAGAGATTGACGTTGCCAATGTTAGAAGTGCTGCGTAGTAGCTTTAATGCCAGATGAGCCTCGTACAGACCGACAAGGCTGTTGTTCTGGCAGCTCATTATTGCTCCGAGTCGACGGTCTTGCTGACTTCCCGACTACGCCGGCTTCTCCTGGCAACATCAGGGGTCGGACTTGCAGGCGAGCTTTCTAGGTGGTCGGCAGACGATCGCATTGGCGAGTCATTTCTTGGGGTGTCTCCTTTCTTCGGACGGCCACGTCTTGGCTTGCCCATCGCTTCTCGCGACTCATTGCGATTCAATCCTGATGAACCTGAAACTCCATCTGAACAGGTCCTTTGCTCGTGTGCTGTGCCGCTCACCGATTTGCCCTTGCTCGATGGTGGGCTATGCGCAACTGTGGCTTTTGGTGTCACTGGCGACGACTTGTTGCTTACTGAACCCTTTCGTATCGGTAACGATACGCTCTTGGGAGTACGCTTGACTCTCGGTGAGTGCTTTCTGTTTTGCCAACCTTTAGATCGTTGCGGCGTTTCGACCTCTGGTTGCTGCACCGCGGACTATCGCGGCGGAGCAGGAGAGGTCGCAAGCGGCTCAAGACTTATACTTCCGTTCTGTGGCGCTGGAGCAGGTGAAGCAGCCGAGTGCAGAGCGAAATTACCCAGAGGTGGTAATTTGCTGGGCGGTGGAGCGCTCAGATCCATCTCATCAACCGGACTCGGCGGTTCTGGTACCCAATCGCTTGCTTCATCATGAATGCATTCAAGCACCTCGTCTCGATGTTCTGCAAGCATGTCGCTGATAGATGTTGAAGCACTTCGAGACACATTGCCAAATCTCTTCTTGGGCTTTCGTGCGTATTCACTTTCCCAGTAGTTGTGACCACCAGCCACGAAGACGAGTGAGTGGTTCCAGTACCATGATGGAAGCATGTCATTGCCCACGAGAGACTTGCATGAGGTTAGAGATACGTCTTCCACAAAGGATATGGCTTTGGTGACCATTTGCTGTGCGCGATCTTCGTGGCTCTTGATAAAGCTAAGGATGGCGCCGTGGCCAGTGTTCGTGCCCATCAGGAAGATGTGAGTGCTGTCGTTCAGCTCGATGTAGTTTTCCCAGATGTAGGTCAGAAGCTGCGTGGCTTCTTTTGTCCTAACCTCGATGCTGTCAACTTCCTGATGTTGATGAGGATCAGAATCGTAATCTGACACGTGCTTTGGCAGATTGACATCAATGACAGCAAAACCTCGCTTCACTGCATCATCAATGTAGGTCTTCACCACATCAGTCTTTGATCAAGTCAGCGGGCTATCTGCAAAAAGCAGTAGGGCGGGATGCTTACCAGCCAAGTGTTATGTAGCTCAATCTTACCAGTCCTGGGATCTGGTGATGCTAGAATTTCCGGCGGGTCGTGCAGTATCACCAGCAAAGGTCTAGCCTCAGCGTAGTTAGGTCTGCAACAAGTCAGTCGCTCGACGATATCAGAAACCTCATACTGCGGACTCACGTTGCAAGTACTTGATCTTCAAACTCTTTTGCCAGTTGCTCACGATGTACGAAGAGCGATGTCATGCGATACTCTTCGAATAGAGTCTTTGCCTGCCATGCACGGACGACATTGTGCATACGCTCGCCACGTAGAAGACCAAGCTTGGCCAAAAGATCCTTGGGGTGGAGACAAGACCAGAATCTGCTCTGTTGACGAAGCACGAGCTTCACATCATCTACTCCAGAGTTTGTAGGTGTTAAGTTGTCTAGCCTGTCGGGCGGCTCACCCATCATGGTGCGGCCAACCGCGGTTGCTGACCGAGCGATGGACTCCAGGTTGTACCCACCTTCTAGGCAGACTGCAAGCTTGCCATCTGCCAACGACATGAGCATGTGAGTCATGTGGGCGTATCCGGCCGGCGTGACTTTGCAGCCACCAAGCATGTCGCCTTCTGCAGCGTCGAAACCTGCGGCTATGATGACGAGGTCCGGGTTGAACTCCGTGGCGATCGGCATGACCACTTGTTGGAAAGCGTAGATATAGTCCGCGTCTCCCATCCCCTGGCGACTCCATGGAATGTTGACATTCTTGCCTAGTCCCGGACCTTCACCACAATGTAGATGATCACCATAAGCGACTCGGTTATCGCGATAAGAGTGCTCTGGATAGAACGTGCCTCGTTTGTGCACATGTAATGAGATGTACAACACATTAGGATCGTCATAATTGGCCTGTTGTATGCCATTCCCATGGTGGACATCCCAATCAAGAATGAACACCTTGCGACACCGCTCGCCGAACTCCTTCTGGCAAACCTTGGTGGCAATACTGACGTTGTCGTAGAAGCAGAAGCCTTTGGCGTCCTCGCGTTCAGCATGGTGGCCTGGAGGTCTGATCACGGCAAAAATGTTCTTGACCTTGCCCAGCATCACGGCTCGACAAGCTTCGATTGCACCGCCTGCCGAAAGGTTTGCGCAATAGGGAGTACTATTGGACAGGTAGATGGAGTCGTTCCTAGAGCCCTCATGTTGCTGTTCAATCTCCAGCTGCTCCGCACTCATGACGCCGAGGGATTGAACCCAATTCCAGTGATTAGCTGTATGAACCAGGCAGACTTCTTCTCTGGTCACCATTCTTGCGTCAACACGGCCCATGTAGTAGTCACTGGCGGGACCAGAATCGCCTTCTCTCCAGGCAAGACCAGCGTTCACAAAAGCCTCAAAGATGGCATGTATTCGTCTGGGATCCTCGGGATGTAGGTCGTCCTCAGAGGGCTCTGCTTCCACGTGAAAGCGCATTCGAACATCGTAAACCAGCCCAGTCTGTGATGTCGCGTAGGGCAAGTTGCTAAACTTGGCAGGCTTCGGTCCATCTTTGCGAGCAACCAGGTCAACGGCTTGTATCTCTCGTCTGAGTCCGGACCCCTTAAGCACCGCTGCTCCAGAATAGTGTTGTCTTGGTAAAGGTCCGGTGCCATCATATGAGCCTAAAGACTGCTTTGCAGGCAGCTCTGCACTCTGAGCCATGCGTGACGAGTACGACTCGGTTGTCTGGACGACTTCTCCATCATGCATCGAAACATCCTGTGTCTCTTCTTGGTCCATGTTGGTGCCAAGAAGAGGGCGTGCAGCGTCACCTGCGCATGCCGCCAAGCGCTGCCGACTTCAAGAGATAGTAGTGCGCTGCCACGAGGTTAGTATGTTTCTTTAGTCGAACCCATTCTTCAATGAAGGACATGAGATGTGACAAGACCACACTGAGGATTGGCATTCGCGAGGCATTAAGTGCAAGTGGTCGCGCTGGCCTTAAGTCGCGTCAATAGCAAACGGAGGTTGACTTACCGGTCTGCACCACTGTGAATGTCACGCCAATTAACAGCACTCGTTGGCAGATAGCGACTGCTTGTACGCGCTTTCCGCTATGGCCAGCGGCGTGGATGTGGCGCGTCGTGTAGTAGTATCTACTACTAAGGAAGTCGCAAAGCGAAGTAAACTATTTAGATCTAATTTAAGCTAGTACATTTTAAGGTCTATGACTAAGATCTCACATCACGTGATAGTATCTAGCATCACTTAGCACAAGTGAAGTAAAAGTAATAAACTATAGCTAGTAGTTTAATATTTTTAAATTCTAATAAAATCGTAGGATATAATCTATTAAATATAGCAACAGTTGTATATAGCATATTACAGTCACTACGACTCTAGTCGCAAAGAAGTATGATATCTTAGAGTCTTGTATTACAGAGGATTAGTACTAATAGTATACTGTTTGATTCGAGACTTTAGTTTTGTCGCGGCTTGCTGCATGCCGCTCCGTAGTACCCAATTTTCCATGTAGTGCTTCGCTTTGCTCCCTCACTTTAGCACTACTCACGGCGAGACACATGTTGGCTCGAAGCCGAGCAATTGACAGGCAGTTATCTTGAGGATGAATCTGCTTCGCTGGGACTTGACGCTTCAGTCATGCTGCATTTCCTCCATATATTGCAGGCCCAATCCACCAGGACTCTCCACCGCCGCGGGACGATGCACCCAGTTGGCATGAATTCGGTGCCGTCGCACCTTCCTTACGTTCGCAAACAAACACAATCGCTATATGGGTATCGAATCCAAACACTGACAATCAGACACATCATCAAACTTTCCCAGCCAACCACTCAGCAGCGTCGGACATCTCTGCGAAATTGTCGGGCACTTGAAAAGAGTGCCCCATATTCGTTCAAGAGTATACCCAAACACATCATCCTCGAGTAACCGATTCTCAAGGTCTAGAAGAAGTGCACGATCGACCCGCTTCATCCGCCCATCCGAGACGACAAATTGTCCCCTGTACGTCAAGCTGATGTCGCCACAGCTTGTACCATTATTGGATCGCTCGAAGATGTTACGCAGGACACTGCCATCCACGTGCCAACCAGAATGATCGTTGCACTTGTCGCAATCAGAGCAGAAGTTTCGGGCGTATGATAGCGAAAGAAACCCGGTATTAGACACCAGGTAATCTTGCAATCGTGCTTGAAGATATCCGGGCTCATGCGGCTCTGCTTGAATGAACATTGTATGTGGCGAGAAGTCGTTGCTATCTCCAAGCAGATGAGACAGGTACGTGTGACCTTCTCTACCGACGTTATCCAAATTTCTGATGACGAGCTCATGATCTGCTGGAAATCTAGATCGCAATTCCGTTTCGTTCAACGAGCCTTTGTTGTAGACTATAGTGCGAACGTTGAGTTCCTTCGCAGCGGAAGCCTGAAATGCCAGAGCTGCAGTGTCGATCACATGGTCGTAAGGCTCATCGTACCAAGCGATAACCACATCGAGATCTGCACTTGTGTTCGATCGACCTCGCCGAGCAGGTGTCGCATCATGGCGTGGTTGAAGTAGGTGCATTGTGCAGAACAATACGAGCAGTAGCAAGGAGCCGGCGAAAAAGCTCTGCAACGCGAGAGATATTTGTCGCCGCCAAGACGGCTCCTTTGGTTCTCTTCCACAATGCTCAAGATCCAAGGCATGCACCTCTTCTTCTGCTTCGTCGTGGCTAGGCTGCACGCCTGTGTCGTCTTGTTCCAGGGCCTCATACTGGAGGGAGGCAGGCTTCAATGCAATCACGATTGTTGGATCAGCCATGGCCAGCAGAGTTCCCAGATCGACTGTCGAGGCACATCCTATGGCGAAAGCAAACCATTGCTCAACAGAGGTGATCGTTGGTCGATGCTGCGCAAAATCATTGTCGACTGCGGCAGCAGCGACCAGAAGCAGGGTGAGACCTGGACTGCCGAGGTCAAGACCAAATGGCATACTAAAGGCTGCACTGTGGCCAGGTATAACTCGTTCCAATACAGTATCGCTTGAGCTTGATACCGCGCCTGCTAGCAGAGACGCCAGCACCCACAGCAGTCGGTCATGTAGATGAAAATCTCGCCGTTTGTGCCAACCCGAGAGTCCGAGGAGTAGAGCTGCGAGAAGTACGCAGGTGATAAGACCGCTTGCATAAACGCTCAAGCGAGCGGATCCGAAATGTAAATGATCCTCGACGTACTTGTTGTCGCGGAGGAACTTAGCAAGTGCTCCACACGTCGCGGAATACAGCATGAGCTTCGTCGGGTCAGTACCATGAATTGTCCGGAAGAGGCATCACATACCTGAATTCCCTTCTCGCCAAGCATCCTTTCATTCCAGAACAGCAGACCAATACAACTGATGATAGTTGTCAGGCGCAGCAACTCCTCTGCGATGGGTTTCTGACTCGAGCGTACGATCAACGTGGCAGCGCGATCAACCACAATCCAAGTCAGACCCAAGGTCATCAAGCACATCGTCGCATTTCTTGTATGTAACATCGCCTGATAGGCGAGCACAAGACCTGCTGCGACGAGCGCGGAGAAGATGATTTGCCATGTCCACTGAACCCGGCCACTGCGTTGCCTCGTCTCACACACTGGCGTGTCTCTCTTTGCAATAGACAGCTCGACTACCAGCGCGATAGCCGTGTGCGCCAGCAGTAGGAGTAGAGGATAGTGGAAGCCATCAAGGAAGAGGTGTCGCGCCGAAATAATGCTTGTCGTTATTGCGATTGCGCGTACAACCTTGTGCCATTCAAGCAAACACTCGACTTGGCGTGCGCCATGCTCGTTATGCATTGTACTGTCTCGAGTCGGTCGGGTTGGTTGTCGTTCGGAAGCTGCATTCGAACAAAGCCATTCGATGGAAATTCCTGGCTGTTTGCAGCAGTAAATTTAGTCGAAGCAAGAGTGAACGCAATGCTTCTGCAGCACATGCACATGTTTTCTGTTACCTCGAGTGCCTTGTATCCTGTTTCGGCAATACTAAATTAGTAGCGTGTGTAACTTGCGAACCTAGGGGAAGAACATCGGCATACCGTGCACAGCCAAGCACAGCCGCGAATCCTACGCGCAAACTTCTGGGTCCCAAATCCTGCAGCACTTTTCACCTTTATTCTGCCGCCTAGATGAGGAGTTAAACCTTGAGACAGGGAGTACGAGCGCCTTGCATGTATTCATAAAGGCGTCACTCCTTTCAGTACACCAATTCCTTCGAGGTGGCATTGACAGCGGATTTGAGTGGTCGACTGAGTCTTTTTGATGTAGACCGGTGAACTCTCTCCATAGTATCTTGCATTCGATACATGCCTGCTATTGCATGAGGCGCGTCACGATACGAGGTATGTTTGAAGTTGTCCAGGAATTGGTGCGGCACTGTTCAATCCTTTCTTTACTGGGACCTAATGAGGGCTATGCGACCACCGGCCTGTGGAGGGTTAAAAGTCAGTAACATAGCTGAGTTTGGAAATGTGGATGCCTGCATACCTTGACCGTCTCTCCCTACGATGCGTCAGTCAATCAATGGAATCTAGGAATGAAGGAACTGGGCAATGGGACTTACAGGCTCTACCAATAGCTTTTCGACCTTCATCTTGCCTTTCACGCTTTCGGGCAAGTTGACGTTGATCTCGAGCTTCATAGCCTCCAGGATGGCCACTAGCTGACCCTCTTTGAGATCTTCTTTCTCTTTGACCTCCACCTTCCAAACCTGGAACTGGTCAGTATCGCCGAATTCGACGCAATGAAAAGTCCACCTACATTCGCATCGACAGGAGCTTCAATTGCGGTAATGGCAGGGTCCTGAAGCAAGCTGTCGACGGTGCCTTCGTCAGGCTTCTTCCTGGCTTTATCGGCTCGCCACTTCTCCAGCGATTCCTGTTCGGCACGAATCATCTCTTCCTGTGCCTTGCGCTGTGCAGCTCTGATCTTAGTCACTTCATCGGCAGTATCTGCGAGCATCTTATTGTGTTCCGCCATATCAAACTCGATGGTCTCGAATTGAAACTCATAGCTTCCAGATCGGAAGAGCTCCAATCCGGCATTGAGGTCGTCTTCGCTGACTTCGTAGAATGTGAG
This sequence comes from Pseudocercospora fuligena, assembly GCA_014298035.1. Taxonomy (NCBI): domain Eukaryota; kingdom Fungi; phylum Ascomycota; class Dothideomycetes; order Mycosphaerellales; family Mycosphaerellaceae; genus Pseudocercospora; species Pseudocercospora fuligena. The sequence continues at coordinate 1,040,302 of JABCIY010000175.1, forward strand.
AATGTCGAAGTCCTGAAACAGCCAAGGTCGCTCTGGCGAGAAGCCGGCTTTGTAGCCGTAGTAATCGAAGCCTGAAGAGCAATACAGTCAGCTGGGCACGTAGGACAGTGTTAATGCAACTCACATGGAATTGTCCTTCCAAGCATCTGATAGCCGCCAGGAGAGTCCACGGGGTATATCGAAGCACAGGAACCTCCCCATCCGAATGTTCCTTCTGGCGTGAAGACTCTGGATGGATTTGCTTTTGGCGAAGCCATTCGTTGACGTGGGTCTACTGGAACCGAGACCGTGTTTCCACAGAAGAAGCCAACGACCACTGTCATAAGCTCGCCATTCAGCATGTTATGCTTCAACTGCTCGGCAGTGAAAGCGTTGTTCTTGGCGACAAAATCGAGGTTGTCAGGCAGATATGGGGCGTGAGGCCGTTGCGTTTCCATATACCTCTTCGTTGCCTCGCGCTGTTCGGAAGTCTCCCATGCCAGAGGCAGCTTGAATTTGCGACATGGGACCTTAACCTTACTAAGATCTCCAAATTGATCTTCAAGTGACTGAAGATGCTTGACCAGCTGATCACGATCCATTTTGGATCCATCGTAGCATATATTGACAGACGTACAACAACTCACTGTCGTGACTAAATTCTCCTTCAGCCAAGACGGTGCATCGTTGGAGTTCAAAGCCTTCTCAAGTGCCGTGGCCCTACATCGGTAGTTGATGTCAAATTGCTCGTTGCCATATTCAACCAGCACATAATCATCGCCTGCTTGACGGTATCGAACTTGGGGTTGGGCTCCTTCGGCGGAACGTTCCCAAATAACGGCTTTTTCGTAGTCGCCGGAAGGCTTCCAGTCCGTGTTGATTGGCTTCACGCTGCTGAAGTCATTCTTTGATACTGCCAGCTCCAGAGCATCGATGTAGTCGGCTAATTGTTTTCGAAGGTTCAGTGCCTCGTCCAAAGACACACGTTGATACTGCAAGCTGTCACCTGCTTTGACCTGTCCCATCTTCCAGTAATCGGCGCGGATGATGGTTGCTGAGCTCGCGAACCCGCCAAAGTTAGGACAATCCATAGCAAAAATGCAGCCTTCATCACCGGTCCAATTCAGAGAGCCGACCGAGTAGCCGTATTCGACCAGGTTGGAAGGATGTGATCCTCCTTCGCCACCATCTTCTCGCGCCCACTTTGGCACAGGACCAATAAGTCTAATCGCAGATCGACTAGCGTTGTGTGATACCTTCCATTCAGTGCTGTATAGCATTTCTATGTCTTCTTCCGTCAAGTAGCCTTCTTCGTGTGGTCCAGGCAGTGCGTTGATCTTCCATGGAGACTCGTATGAGGGCCGCAGGTTCTCGGGAATGCTTGGGTGTCCTGATACAGTCTCTGGTATCCTGTCCACAATCTGGAGCTGGTCGCCCGGGGCAAGTTGCCGGCCTTGATAACCACCAATGGCTACAATAGGCGAAGTCGACTTGGAGCCAAAATAATCTGCGATTGACAGAAATCCGCCGAATACTGCAAGGTAGCTCCTACATCCTCCACCTGTAGTACGACCGATCTTGAGCTTTTGCCCTGCTTTGATGTGCTTTCTTGACCACATTGGAAGAGCGTCACCATCAAGCGTTGCCTCTATGGGAGCACCAGTCAAAGCGATCACTGCCGGACTCAAGAAACGCAGTTCAGGTCCTGACAGCGTGATCTCAAGGCCTTCCTTGGCTCGGTCGTTGCCGACAAGCAGATTCGCTGCGGCAAGTGCTACTGGGTCCATAGCTCCACTGCGAGGAATGCCTTTGCCGACAGATGGTCGGCCTTCAAGGTCTTGAACAAGTGTATATGCTCCAGCAGAAATGACATCTATGACAGGAGGCTCATATTTGAAGCTTCCCAGGAAAGAAGTTAAGGTAATGCCAGATTGGAAGATGTCGTTCGCCATAATGCTCGCCAGGAAGTCCAGGTTGTTGGGAGGACCTAGCACTCTTGAATTCTCGAGCAAAAGGCTCATTCCTTTTCTCGCGGCATCTCGTGTTTTGGCGTGGCTGATAACCTTGGCAATCAGAGGATCATAGTTGGGAGAGATTCGTAAACCTGTCCGGACCCATGTATCAATGCGAGCATTAGGCAGGTCAGCCCAATGTACCTCAGTCAGTAGACCAGGAGAAGGAGCATAGTCTCGCAGCACATTCTCAGCGTACAATCTAGCCTCGATGGCGGCTCCGAATGGCTTTGGTTTCTGCAAAGATGTGAGATACTTGGCGTCTAGACCACCTTTTCCAGCCAGTTGAGCATCAGCTTGTTGAAGCATGAGTTCAACAAGGTCCACATCATAGCAGAGTTCCGTAATCGGGTGTTCGACTTGAAGTCGTGTGTTCATCTCTAGGAAGAAGAAATCCGCGGTCTTGTCGTCGACCAGAAACTCGACAGTGCCAGCTGAGCCATATTTGACAGTCTCAGCCAGCTCGACTGCAGCCTTGCAGATTTTCTCCCGAAGACCTGGATGCTTCTCAACGAAAGGACTCGGGCACTCTTCGATGACCTTCTGATGTCTTCGTTGGATTGAGCATTCTCGCTCGCCAAAGCTAACAGCCTTGCCTTGCCCATTGCCGAATACTTGAACTTCCACATGATGCGACTCGGGGTAATATCGTTCAATGAAAACTCCAGAGTCCTTGAACAATGCTTCGCCACGAGACTTGGCTTTCTTATAGCCATCCTTGACTTCGTCTGAGTTGTGGCAAGTGATCAATCCAGAGCCTCCACCTCCTGCAGTGATCTTGAGCATGACTGGAAAGCCAATGGCTTCGCTTTGCTTCAAGGCATCTTCTTCGGTTTCGACAAGACCCTCGGTACCTGGCACTATAGGTACCGAAGACTTTTTGCCCAAGTCGCGAGCTGTATGCTTTATGCCAAACGCTTTGATGGCATCTTCGTTGGGACCAACCCAAGCCAGTCCAGCTTGAGTCACGGCCTTCGCGAACGCTGCATTTTCCGAAAGGAATCCATATCCAGGAATGACCGCATCGCAACCCTTGTCCTTGGCTATCCGGATGATCTCATCGCCATCTGTATAGCTCTGGACAGTCGGCAGTAACACCGCTTCATCAGCATTTGAGACATGAAGGGATGCCGCGTCCGCCGACGTGTAGATTGACACAGTCTTGATCCCGAGTCGTTTGGCAGTCTTGATGATTCTGACAGCCTGTAGAGACGCGGAAGTCGATCACGTCAGCAAAACTGGACCGCGACTTCTTTGCACGAAGCTGGGACCTTACAATCTCGCCTCTATTCGCGATCAACAACGTCTTCAATTTCTCCATCTTGATGGTATATCATGAACGTGACACAAGCTCGAAGGCGTTCAGATTCCACTAGCAAAACGAGACCATGCCACTCCCAGAGCCCGGGAATACGGCTTGCCCATCACTGATAAGACCTTGCCCGGTTGCTGAGCTCCTCACTTGCTGCTCAAGCAACCTGGATAACCCCTCTCAATGACCTCTTCCTATCTCGGTAGGTACAAGCCATACCTTGGACGTCACCTGCTGGCCGGCGGGCGGCGAGCAAGCCAAGAGCAAGCTCCACTTCAGATGTCTTCTACAGGAACTCAAGGTGAAGACTTTACCTCTTAAATCTTACCGCTCTCTAGAATAATCGTATAGCAAAGATGCCTCCAATCCAAAGCAAAGTATACATCAACGTCGACCTAGGCGAAGCATACGGCAACTACAAATGCGGACCAGACGATGAACTCATCCCTCTCATCGACCATGCCAACATAGCCTGTGGCGTAAGACGACTTCCATCTCATCAAAACATCAACCAGACTAATAGAAGACTCTCACAGTTCCACGCCGGCGACCCTCTCATCATGCAATCAACAGTAGAAAAATGCAAACAGCACAACATCAAAGTCGGAGCCCATCCAGGCCTCCCCGACATTCAGGGCTTCGGCCGCCGCGAGATCAAAATGTCGCCCGAAGAACTCACAGCAATGGTTCGCTATCAAGTCGGCGCCCTCCAAGCCTTCCTAACAGCAGCAAACGTCCCCCTAAACCACGTTAAACCCCATGGCGTCTTGTACGGCATGATGTATCGAGACATAGAAGTTTGTCGAGCCGTTTACGCAGGAGTACCACCTGGAACTCGTGTATTCGGTCTAGCTGGAACTTGTCAAGAACAAGTTGCCAAAGAAATGGGATTGCCGTTTACTGCAGAATTGTACGTATCCCAAACCCAACACAGGCTCCACTGACTTGGCCTAGATACGGCGACGTAAAATACAACTCCGACAATACCCTAGTCATAGACCGCAAAAAGAAACCCTGGACGACGGTGGAAACGCAAAAACACGTAATGTCACAGATTGATTATTCAAGTGTTGTGACGGTAACAGGAGAAACGATTGAGTTGCCAGTAGGAAAACATGAAGTGAGTATGTGTTGTCATTCGGATAGTCCGGGAGCATTAGAAATTGTGAAAGCAGCGAGGAAAATGGTTGACGAGTTTAATAAGAGAATGGGGTACTGAATGCACGCTGCTGTATTGGTACAGGGGTATGGTATGTAAGTACTAGTTACAGTAGTGTCATCCATCGTCATGATTGGCAGTCATGCATGTCCTCTACCCCGTGGTGAACCCATACAATCACAGTCTGTCTGTACGCCAGACTGGCACCCATTAACGCCGTTCCAAATGCCTTTCCTTTTCGTAGGCAAACCAAGATGCACCAGCCAGAATGTCCCATCTCTGACCTTTTTCACTCTTCGTGAAAACATGATGTGCGCGGGCTGTGTGAGAGCCAGTATGCAGGGAGTGTAGTAGCATGCGGAAGCGCGTCTACAGCACGACCATGCCCATTCCTCTTCTATTCGCAGCCTCTAGTCATGATGCAATTCGGCGCACCTCCTGTACAGACCGGTTGATGCTGCTGATCTTCTTGAGCAGTGGATCGCTAGGTCTCTGCTCCGAAATATGCATGTATGCACCCTGCAGACGCTGCGAAAGCACGTCCATGATCTTCGGTGCGACGTCCATGATATCGGCGTCCTGCACGTTGACCTGCTGGAGTACAAGCTCGAGCCAGTCAAGGCGTTCGTTGATATGCGTGTCGAAGCTCGAAGTGATGGCCGCAGAAACGGTAAGTGCTACGAGTGGGGATAATGATTGAAGGTAGCTTGGGTTGACGCGCACAAAGAGCTTGTCGAAGATGTCGGCTTGTCGATCGGACGAGATCCACTGCGAGAAGTTAGCATAGCAATGACTATTTTGGAATGGGTTACGTACCTGGATGGTGGCTTCCTCAAACTTGCCATCCATGAGCATCTGTGTCATACGTGCGACGTCCTCATCTTCAGCCTCTGGTGGTGGTGGCTCCTGCGCAGTTGGTGCAGCAGATGATGCGGATGGAGTGCCGCGACCATCACGCTGCATCTTTAGAATCTGCTCTTGGAAAGCAGTCTGACTGGTGGCCATGTTCTGCAGAGTAGCAGAGAGGCTGCGAACGACGCTCGACAACTCGTCAATCTTGGCCTCATCTTGCTTGCGCTGAGCCTCTGATGACTGCTGGTACTGAGCAAAACGGTTCTCGAGGTTGCCTACCATCCGCTGAGCGGCTTGCGTAGTCATCTCCGGCAGCTGCTGTTGCAGCATCGCAGAGACTTGCTGTTGCACTCTCTGGGCAACTTGGTTGGCAGTGATCTCAGAGATAGCCTTGTGGACCTCCTTGTCCTTGAGTGCTTGCTGCAGTGTGTTAGACAGCGATGCTTTCATGGCGGTGGAGACACTGGCGTTGAGTTGCTGCGGAAGGAGCTCGGCAATCTTTCGGTCGCAGACCCTGCTGGTGACATCGGTCAGAGTGGGAATGACATCCTTCTCAATGCGGTTGGCAATGATGCTGCTGAGGCTTCGGTCCACATTCTCAGTAAGTGTAGACGACACAAGTCGCAGAAGCGCATCTTGCTTAGCACCAGCTGCTGCATCTTGAACCCGCTTGTCAGATTCAATACGAGCGTAGAGCTGCTCGAAGTGCTTGCTCAGCGAAGAGTGATACTCAGTCTGATGGCCAGTGACCGCTGTCTGAGTGGCAGCTTGCGCGGCAGCCGCCTGTGGTGATACGATGACCTTTCTGGCTGGATCCTCGAGTGATCGGTTGCTGGCGGAGGACTTAGCACGCGCAGAAGCAAGCGAGTAGGAATCTGGAGTCATCAATGGCGGATTGGTAGGAATCTGGGGGAGCGGCCTGTTCGGCGGCTCTGGCGACAGCATGCGAGGTGTACCATTGGCAGGCGGAGCAGGTGTGGGCGTCTTGCGTGGCTCCTTCTTGATGTCCTTTACCGGAGATGGCTCCTTGGGTGTTTCGGGCTTCTTCGGCGCTGGCACCTTGGAGCTCTGCTTGGGCAATGTATCTGCACTGCTTGATGGCTCACTGGCTGTAGGGAGCTTGGCAGGCTGAAGCAGATCTGTGACATCAATGACGCCCTCCTTAAGCGCATCTTTAGGATTGACCATCTTGCTATGCTCGTCCCAGCCCAAGTCCTCACGCTTGATACTCACACCAACAACACCCTTCGAGTGCATGACGTAGAGCTCAAATAGTGTCTCTTCGGCAGTGTTCTTCTCGCTTGCGTTCTCGACAGGAGTCTTAAGCATGTCGATGCTGCGAAGCTGGCCTGCTTTGGCGAAGGAGAACTCCCTAAGTCCACTCATAATTGCAGTGCTCTCCGGCTTCGGCAAAGCAGGATCTGAGCGAGCCAGCATAGCGATGTACTTGGCCTGCTCCATGTGCGGTATGTTATACTTGGGCGCACTGAGGTGGATGAAGTAGATCGAATTTCGAGTCGGATGGGCGACTGCAATGATGCCGGTCTTTGGGTGGTAGCTTATGCTGCAGATGCCATCGCTATCCTTCTCGTGTGGCAAGCGAATCTCTTGCACGGCTTTACCGAGCCCAAGATCCCAAAGCTGGAGAATGTGATTTTGCTTGAAGCCGATGATCACATATCGCATGGCGCTACCCTTCACAACAGGTCGCTCCTTGTCAAGGAACATGATTGACGAAACCGATGGCTTCTCATCTGGCTTGCTGCCAGACGCTGCAGCATTCATCTGCCACAGAGGTTCGCGCAGGTCAACTGGATCGTGCTTGCCTGCCGTCGTGTCCATTGCGCTGCTGAGTAGGTTGCGGATGTCCCAGAATTTGAAGCGACCATTCTTGTCCAGACTTGCAATAACAGTGTCATCTTCAGAGAAACAGAAGTCCTTGCCGGCCTTGCCAGTGTTGATCTTGAAGCTACGATCTCCGAAATACTTCTCGCTGTTGACCTTGCGCGATGCAGGGTCACAGTAAGCAGCGTCCTTGACCGTGTTTGGTGCGATGATGAAAATGTTCTTTCCGCGTGCGACTGCGAAGTACTCCGGATGCCGTGAGCTCACCTTCGCGCGTGTCTTAAACGGCGATCCCGAGGTGTTCTCTTCAGCTGTGGCAACTGGAGGCATGATAAAGCCATTGGCATCGACATCGTCATCTGGGAAGAGCTCGCCTCGTGACTTGTTGAGAGAAGTCCAGAAGACAGATCCATTGACTCCGGTACCAAGCACAGTCTCCACGTCATAGCCGTTGACTGGAGAGGTGCAGAGCTGAACACTGAAGATGCGCTCGCCGCTGGATCTGAACACCTGCTTGTGATCGCCAGAGTCTTGGCGGATGATTCTGAATCCACCGTTGTCCTTCTTGGTGGCCACCTGCGCGTAGACGATGTGAGTCTGGCTGGCAGTGACGAGCGAGCGGTCGATCTGGTCGAACTCCTTCTTCAGCTGGGCAATAACCATGAAGTTGTCCTGGCGGATGGGTCTTATCGACTTCAGCGACTTGATCTGAAGCGAGACGAATGGCTTCATAGGGAAGTTGTACACTTCCACCTTGGTGTCCTGGTTGTGCGTGTCCTCAGACGATTCCCAATTCGACTCCACGTCATCCTCGGCGGCTGGAATTGGCTCTTTCTTAACGACCAGTTCGTCATCGGTAGCAGTCTTCGTAGAGGGTGCCTTAGAGTCGGCATCGGCAAGAGCTTGCTCGACCTGCTTGTCGACCTGCTCACCAACACCTTCGAGAGCTTGTGACACGCTCTGTCCGCTCCTGTTGTCCGACAGTGCTGAACCGGTCCGCACGCTTTCGACTCTTCTGCTCTTATGCGCCGGAGACTCGCCGTTCCTAGCTCCTGAGGTGCTCCGATCGTGCTTCAGAATCTCGATCTTCTTGGGCTGATTTGCCTGCTCTTCCGGTCGCGACTTGTTGAGTGGCGAGCTCGAATGTAGTTGATCGAAAGGGTTCTGATATGTGAACTTCGATGCCTTGGTGGGCTGTGGAGCTGCGAAAGGTGTAGTGGCAGGGCTGCCGAACTGGTGGACTGGCGTGGCTTCACTGGGGTGAGGCTGCGAGGAATCGATCGAGGTCTGCGCAAACTCTCTAGCCATGTTGTCGACATCAGGTTGGTGGCTGAGTGATCTCTGCGGTGCTTGCTCAACGACAGGTGTTGCTTTACTCGGCTGCTTAAGAAGATTGAGTAAGAAATCCTGCTGGTTGGTGCTCGAGTTGGCGGTTGAGCGAGAGATGTCTGGTCTCTCGGCACCTGCGCCGGCCATCGCGGAGCTGGTCATGACACTGCCTGATGAAGACCGCTGAATGCTATTCACGAGGTCGGCTGCAGACATTGGTCGACCCTCGCCGCGAGAGTGCACGCTGTCACGAGCCTGCACAGTGGCGGGGATGTGCACCGACTGGCGGGCGTTTTGAAATGCACCCATAGCTCCAGTCTGCTCCTTCTGACCCGGCTGACCGTTGAACTTCAGGAGGTTCAGCAGGTTGTTGGTGCGGTTGAGATCTGGATTTGGCGTTCCAACCTGTGAAGATGGATTGACCGGACTGATGACATTCGATGCGTGGCGGGGGTCGGGCGTGGCTACTTGTGGTGTGTATTGCGGCGATGATACCGATGGCGGTTGATGTGGTGTTGGGGGCGGCGACGATGCCCAGAGGCTACTCTGTGTGTTCTGTTGCTGCTGGATTGGCGTTGTAGCTTGCTCGTTTGGACCTTGAGCCTTGAGTCGCGAGAACAGCTCTTGCAAGTCGGCCATGGCGAATCGTGTATGCGCGCGCGATGCGCAGTGATGGTATTAAGTGAGAACGCTCAGCACGCTCCAAGTATGTATGATACAGGAACAAAAGGTAATGAGTTTGACGTGGTTGGGTTGGTGTAGCGTGTGGGTTCAGATTGAGCACTGGCGAGTCAAGCTTCGGCGATCAGCAACCTCAATCGCGGAGAGTGACGCAGCTCATTTGCTGCTCACGAACACACATGCAGACCTGCCCATCACGTGTAATTCTAGAAGTGAGCCACGAGTAATGGTATACATGGCACGTCACTGACTTCACTTTGCTGAGCAACGCCTCATTACGTCTCGCTTCGACTCAATGCCGGAAGCAGGGTGAGGGTGAGGCGAAGGCAGCAAGCTGATGGCCCTGACTCTGGACCTGCATCCGATACAGCCCAATGCTTCCTACGCGAACCACCGCGATGGTTACGATCAAGATCAGACTGAGCATATCATCCACTCTGCCAAGCTCGCGTTCGTCCACTTTGCTCACTGCTCCTGAAGCTAATAGAATGTCAAAATGGCCTCTTTGCCCAAGACTTGTCTGCCTGCAGAGTTCCAATGGAGCTCTCTGCTCAAACCTCACGTTTGGCGCAAAATGGGTTCAACTTCGTATCATTAATTTTGAGGCCTTCGTGGTAAACGCGCCTTGCTCACTGCTCGTACACCATCGCGTCTGGTTCTCTGAAAACGTACATGGTATCATATCATCAGCCCAGCCAGCCCATCCTTAGACTTATCCTGGACTCCTGCTTTTCATTGCTCTGCGCCCCAGAATCACCATTTCACCTGCTCTGTGCAACGCCAATGCAGCCATCACGCCTGACAATGCATTCAAAACGTGCTCCATGCTCTTGATCGTCCCTTAAAGTCATATCTGAAAGGACCATCGATGCGCGGCTCGCTCTTCCTCCGAGCATTCTATACTGGAAGGTTGAATCTTCTGCCTTGCAGCACTCTATTATGTTGTCAGTGATCGCACGTCATTTCAGACAAAGCATTTCGAACTCACTTGGTGTAGTAGATCCAGAAGAAGTCTGTGTAGAGCACTGTCTGGATAATGCCGGCAAAGACGGGAATCGGATCCCAGTGTCCTCCTTCAGCGAAGTATCTCCAGATCCAGTTTGGAATGTACAATGCTCGATAAGCTCCTAGTGCAGCCAGATAATGCGTGGTGATTGTCTCAGCCTCCCCTGTCCTCTGCAACATAAACAATTGCGGAAGGATAGCCACCGCTTCCAACCATATTGAGAACGCCCAAAGCATCTCAGCCGGTGTGTACTTGTACGGGAACAGTAGGCCCAAGACTGCAGCTCCTCCCACTAGGTATTCCACCTTGAACGTATCTTGATTCGGATCATGAGTTGGCTTGTAGTCGTTCAGCATGAGATATATCGTGTATCCTTGCGCTCCGATGAAGATGATCTTGAATGTCGTGTTCCAAAGGCTCTTAGTCGGATCGGTCCAGAACAAGTCGAGATATCTCGTTACGTAGACTGTGAGATAGAGGAATTGTGATTTGAAGGAGATACCGGATGCGCTCTGGGATAAAGATGTCAGCCTGTCTCCACTCGAGTGAACTTCACGAACTCGCATACACTTGAGGACTTCATCTTGGCCAGCAATATGAAGATAGACGCGAGATGCGACAAGTCGCCTATTGCTTGGGTTAGTTTCTATCCGCAGCTTTCCATGAATCGAACAGCATACCGAGTATCCTGAAGATATTCATCGTGATCGCGTCGTCGTCGCCAGACCGGGTTGATCAAAGGAGCTTCCAGCCAAGTGCTTGTGTCAATGCGACAATGTGTTACTGAGCAGAGTGAGTCCGGATGTTTTGTTGGGCTAGTTCGAACAGCTTGCACTTGATGCGGGAAGCCACAGCCGACCCCTGCAGCGGGAGACACCCCTTGGCAGTCTCTCCCGCTATCTCCGCAGCGATCTTCCCGGCTTCGACTTTGCTGAAGACGCTCTCGACTCTTTGACTCTAAGATCACATATCGAGAAATGAGATTCTGCCTCGCTTTGACTTGAGCACAAGCTCGAATCGGGAACACGACCAACTTTACACGAAGACAAAAGGCCATAAGATTACTTCGGATCGCGAGCAAGAAGACGGTCGTCTGTGGACATTCGAAAATTCAGTACTTTCACGATCTTCTGAGACCAACATCTGGCCAGTAGTCGAGGAAGACATCCAGAATGAATAGCTCCGCTCTACAGATCGCGCGGCGGCTAGGACGTTGCAGACAGTAGTCCAGTCTCTAGCATCGATCGTAGAGCGCCTTCACTGCTACTCAAGACAGTATGCATTCACTGTAGACAAGAAACCTAGCCATTTCTTCCTCGCCGAAGGTTCCCCGTGGCAAGGCCGGAGGCTGAACATGTCGATATTCACAAATCGCCCTCCTGCACAACCATTCCCATATCTCCACCCTTCCCCGGTCTCACAAGATGGAACTCCTCCTGCCTCCCAAACACCCACTCCCAATCCTTCGTCTCCAGGTCCCAATACACATCCTCCTCCAGCGGAAACACCAAAGTCTCATTCCTCTCCTCCACAAAATGTTCAACAAAAAGCTCAATACTATAGTACATATTCTCCAAAATCGGCAAATCACCCAGCACCGGTACTCCATCCTGTAAATTCGTCATCCCAATAACAGCTCCAGCAGAATGGCCCCAATCTCCGATCGGGTGGCAGTAAATCCTTCCTTCGATACCTTCTTCATGCATGGCTTTGCGAGACTGGGCTAGAACTTCGTTGCCAGTGAGGCCAGGTTTCAAGTGAGATTTTACGATATCTTGGAGACGATTGCCTTTTTGGAGACCGGCGAGGAGGCCTGCTGGGATGTCTTTCTTGGTGTGTCCTGGAGGGAGGACGTATGCGAGATGTTGGGTGTCGGTGTTGAGTCCAAGTGCTGTGAGACCGAAGTCGACGTGTAGAAGGTCTCCGTATTTGATGGCTTTCTCTGGAGTTGGGATGTTTTCCATAGACATATTCGGTCCTAAGAATCCAGGAAGTACAGTCACGCTTGGATGGAACCAAGTAGTGTAGTTCATGCTCTGTAGCTTTTCACGAAACCACCATTCCACATCTTCGGTCGTCGTCTCACCAGGCGTGATAGTCCGCTCACTAAAGCCCTCATCAATCACCGCCCAAGCCGTCTCCATCAACTTCTGATACCAAGATAATCTCGACTTAGGTTGAGTAGCGATATACTGAACAGCTACCAACGGAACAGCAAAAAATCTCTCTTTCCACGGTGAACCAAGCTGCTTTACGAACTGGAGCATTTCTCCAGTGTGAAGTCCACCAGCGAACGCAATCTCAGAGTCAACATTGACGGCAATAGATTCCGGATCACATTTCGTCAACACATCCTTCAAATCATCCCAAAGCTGAGGCGTATTATCAATCCAGGTCCTAGATTGGCATTTCTCGTCCGCAAAGAAGATGGAGAGTGTTCTACGTCGAGCTGAGAATTGTGTTGCTTTTTTCATGGACCAGAAAGTTGTGTCTTCGGCGTACTCGCGCTGGGAGATCTGAATCGGGAGATCAGTAACGAAACCACCTCGAGAATATTGAGATACCGTTAATACCAGCCATGCATCTACGCCATTTCCTTGGAGGATTGGTGGTATTGTTGCGAGTCGTTCTTCTCGCCAGCCATCTTGGAGTTTGGCCTGCTCTTTAAGTGGTGGTAGATGATGAGCCTTGAATTTGGCTGATGAGAAGCCTAGGATTGATAGTAGCACTACGGCGGTTAATGTTGTAGGTGATCTCATGTTTGATGATGTTCGCTTCGAAGGATGTTGTGATGACGAGCTCTGTCTACAGGGAAGCAGATGCAGTCGGATAAACTTTGAAGCGGATACCGGCTAATATCGACAACACCCAAACAGTATGATTGATGGGAGCACATCTCTGCGATGCTCGTTTTGATCGACTATGTAGCACGGCGTGACCAATCTGATCAGCAGTGCTAGTTTAATGCTTCCTCGACGCCTTTGTGACGAATCCGCTCCTCCCACTACTTCCATTAGAGCTGAAGCCCTGCGCTTCCTACTGCCTGAAGGCACTCGGCGAAGCAGCTTCGGTCTCCTTCCTACAGGATGCAAGGGGTTCTCGCGATGCACGAGATCGACGAGAATAAGCCGCCTGTCCGCAGGCTCAAGCTCTGCAGATCTCATGCTTGCATATCAATTGTTGCTGGATCAGCGACGACTGGCAGTGCTGCCGGCTATTGGATGGTGTGAACACAGAGGCTGCAAGTCGTAAGGGAGATAGGCAGCAATTCCAGGGCACCATCAAAACGGATTGCAACGAGCAGCGAGCCACGTTCATACCATCATACCTTGGCATCGATTGGTTCATCGAGCTTCGAGACATCTTTCTCTGGGTCTTTCTTCGATCGCCGTATCCCCTTCAACGAGAGCCAGTCAAGTGTCCATGCTTGGGCTTGCCATTCGATCGCCTCAGGGAAATCATCATACGGAGTTTGTGCTTCCTTAGCTCTCTTACGAATCCCGCGAGTCCTCAGAAGCCACACACCGTGTGAGATCAGAATGGCGTATTCAAATGCCATGCAAAGGATATACAGCGTACCAAACTCCGTATCGAAGGTGTCTTGTACGAGCAAAGACAGAAGAGAGAAAAGCGCGCCAGATGAATCCATTAAAAGAAACCAGAAGTCAATCCCAACCACTCGTCCTCGCCGCTTGATCAGCTCGAGCGGAACCGGTATATATCCAGAGAGAAGCACAACGACGGCGATCACTCCGATCATGGTGATCGGCCATTCGACTCCATTATCCCAGTATAACGGTCTCAATGTCAAGACCAGCGCCACTTCCAGTGCTGCAAATACAATAGCGATGATTGCTACTGCAAGTACAGCTTTCCATGCTCTCCAGCCACGCCCATAGTACATGCACTGACCCCAGCTCACTGTAAACAAAAATCCGAAGATCTGAGGCTGTATCTGTAGTGGTATGTTGAAGTTCTGGCATATAGCATAGACACCGAATGGTAGTCCAGATGTGCCCCAGAGGAAGGTCATGGCAGCTGGCAGGCCTTCGGTACTCTTTGTGCGGTAGCTGTGCCATATCTGCGGAAGACTCTGGATACACCAGAGGACTGTGCCAATAGTCCCAAGAACGTTCGCGGCCAGCGGTATGGATTGTTGAGGCGCCATGAGGTGTCGAGTAGCTTGCTCTGGCTATGCCTGATCCTTCCGGAGTCTGATGTGCTTGAGTGCGGTTGCCACGTGCTGATGGTAAGAACCTTGATCATCTATGACAGAAAGCTAGATACATATTGTTGCTAGAAGTGTCATCAAGAACTGCCAAGCCCTTCATGCTGCGTGGGCAGGCGTGTCTGTATATGGAGACCACTTACGATACGACGTATACTGTGGGTTTTGCCGTGTAGACGGTACATTTCGGGCAAGCTCATACGTCTCGGGCCGTCCAGTGCAGAATACTAGAGTATTTTTCACATGCCTCTGCATCTCTGTGCCACACTTCTGGCAATTGCTTTGAAAGACGTCTGCTCAAACAAAATAGCTCTGCGAAGACTCCAGACGGTTTCGGAATATGCTGCCGTAGTTCTTTTTGTTGTTACGCGTGCAGGGAACGGGCAGATTCTTCTTGAAGAATGTTGTCATCGAACGTATTCAGTGACGCTTTGCTGACTGTAGCTGGCTGCGATAAGACATTGACCATGGATCGAATATTGTGCCATGGTCGTGAATCTTCTCGTCTGGTTGTTGGTATACACGCAAACAAAGACGGAGCGTGAAATGGAAGGAGGAATCCACGCGTTGCTTTCGCATTCTCGGTGCGATCCGAGAAACGTGGAGATCGGCGCAGGGTCATCCGGCGATATCAGCATAGTTGCGATCAGGCCACGCATCAGCCAATATGGCAGCTCCCAGGCTGCCTTTCCTATGGCCGATGCTGGCGAAAGGCTTCGACGCTTCTAATCCTGCCGCCCGTTCTGCCAAAGCAGCAGCACGTATTCGCGCCTATCACCCAACATCACAGCGGAGGAGACCAGCAGGACCAGCTCCCCAGCAGCCACGATATGGTACCGCGAACGAGCCACCACCACATCTGGGAGGAGGAAAAGGACTAGGTCCGCCGACAAAGAAAGGTCAGGCAGAAGACGAAAAGAAGGCGCTACCCAAAATTGGCGAAAAGCTCCAGCAAGCCGGCGAGGTTGAGGTCGAGAACCAGAAAGAAGCGGAAAACAACAAGCAGAAAGAAGCCGCGACTGTAGATGGAGGACTCTCGTCTCAAATACAAGGTGATCCTATGCTGGATGCTGGTAGCTCTCACCCAACACAGAAGCCGCCAGGAATACCCGATGCGCCGCCAGACAAACCTCTACAGTCGATTCTGCAAGCGGTTCCTGATCCGAGTAAGCATGCAGAAGAGCAGTCCAGCTCCTCGTCTCAGAAGGTGGAGGAAGAAGAGCATCCTGACAGGACCTTCGACGAGCACGCTCCGCCAGTCAAGGCACCTCACATCGACACACCACGCTACGTCCACCACTTCGACACATATGGCCTGGTCCGTCGCCTCGTAGACTCCGGCTGGTCCGAAGAACAAGCAATAACAACAATGAAAGCCGTCCGTCTCCAGCTAGCCCGGAACATGGATTTAGCCCGCGAAGCCCTCGTCTCAAAATCCCAAGTCGAGAACGAAACCTATCTTTTCCGCGCAGCCTGTGCCGAGCTCAAGACTGAAGTCATGGCGCGTCGTAAAGCTGAACAAGAGAAAATGCGAACAGAGAGAAATCAACTCCAACACGAAGTCGAAATTCTAACCCAGAGACTAGGACAAGAAAGTGCAGCTCTTAAGGATGAGCTGAAAGGAATGTTCGATGATCGAAAAATGGCTGTGAGGAACGAACAACGTTCTGTAGAAGCCAAGGTGCAGAGATTGAATTATCAGATTACCGTAGACTTGCAGGCCGATGCGAAATCTGAGGTTGAAGGGTTGAGATGGGTTTTGACGAGACGCACGATCGCGGCGCTTTTTGCTGTTGTGACTATGGTTGTGGGGAGCTTGAAATTGTTTAGTGATGCTGCGCACGAGGAGGAAATGAACAGGAAGAGGAAGGCGAATATGAAGTCGGGGAGTACGCAGACAGAAGGAGGAAGTGGACCTAGTGAGTTTGTGGGTGAGAGGCAGGCGCATGGTGGGAGCAAGTTGAATGGTGGCGAGATGTTGGTCGATAGTTTGCCGACCGGCTGATCAAGCAACACTGTCTCGATTGACAGCTTGATTCTAAGCAGAAGCATGAAAGAAAGAGATAAATGATAGACAACCATACGATACCCCATAATTTTGATATCTTATGTGAGCCAGATCATTATCAACTGTCTGAGAGCCTGTCACGTCCACGAAAGATAAGTATGTATGGCGGCGTTCTACGTACACCTATGTACCGGAATCACGAAAAGAACACCAATGCCAAATCCCATTCCCAACCAGAACGAGTGTGCCTTGCCCTTAGGGGTATCGGGGTATCTCCAAACAACTACGATCCACCACGAAAATTGCAGCAACAGTCCCTTCTCCAGCGTATATGATACAGAAGAAATATGCTGATCGAATGCAAACGCTCGAGTCGTTGTTGTACTCATAGCCGCCATCCAGCGCCAAATGAACGGGAAGAATTAGAAATGTCGACGCTCTGTGAGACTGATATCGGCCCCGAGATTGATCGAACGTAGTCCAGTCATGAAAATAGTCTCTTGGCAATCGCCAGCGCCATATCCTGGTCGTAAGAACGACACTTGATCAATGTCTCGAACGAAGAAGTATCGGGCCACCAAGTCCCTTCCTGGTTGCCACATTGGATAACGATCAATGGATATTTCATCGGTCGTCCACAGAGACTTTCTTTCAGTGCCTCGTTTGCACTGTCCGCAAAGTCACCTTGATTGCCCAGCCCTTCATGCTTGGATGTCTCTGGCTCGCACATGACAACGATCACAGCATCCGCCTGACTGAGGAAGGCGTCGTGTGTTTCTGTGAAACCAATTCTCGGCACGTATGGCACGTGGCGAATGCGCTTGTGATAGCGGCTTAGGGCACGGCCTAGTGATTCGAAAGGGTCGATGTTCATTTGTGCTGCTGTCTTACTGGTTGCCTTAACCGAGCCCGCTGGATGGACGACAGGTGTGAAGAGTAGGACAGTGCCTGAGCTGGCAAGGTTGGACAAGCTTTTTTCAGAGGCTCGGACCATGGTGCACGGCCCGTAGATGTAACAATTTGGGATAGTTGATTGAGGTAAGGCGTAGTTGGCAGGGTGCACAATGCCTGGATAAGGTGATGGTATGTCTTGCAGCCAGAGATTGACTGCGAGTTTCTTGTTTTCGTAGTGAGATGTGTAGTCTGGATCAAGCATAGTATGTCGATTCCGGTGTAGGCGGCAATGGAGCTATATGTATGTCTTCGAGATATGCCTTTGATGCTGGCATCGAGGATTGATATCGAGGCTCTAATTTCTGCGCGATCATCGGCAATGCTTGGAACCGTCTATGAGCCGGGAGTATGCGCTGTTTTATGTGTTACACTTGATGGTGTAGAGCCCTCTTTTGGTCTTTTGCATGTACTCGAGGTGGGCTAGCAATGGAGTGAGCAGGATTTTCCGGACTCTCGACCCGTGCAGTAGGCCAGTAAGATGTCGACACCGGAGTGAAGCCTAAGAAGATCCTGGACGGGCCAGTTGCCTTTCTCGATAGCCGCAGCAATAAACCGCAGTCAGCGCGGTATGGGTTGAAGAAGTGACACAATGGCTCAGGAGCCGCAGCCTCGCTTAAACAATGAAAAGTACGAAATATGAGTGGTTGTACGGCATGAAAGTCGTACAATTATATTGGACGAGAGCAGATCCCAGCAGTGACAGGCGTGCGGGATACGATGGAGCCACCTAGCTAGCATGTGCATGAGAGACAGCCAGGAGCAGGTGTTCTTACCTATACGCCTCCAACATGCATCAATGCGTCGCACAATTCTGGAGATGCGATGGCGATGACGGAGTGGCGATCCGAGCGACACATCTGCGAGCAGCCTCGCGGCATGAAGAAGTCAATGCCGCTTGGCTCGAGTAGATATTGGATACGCCGGCAGTTGTTCCTCATGCGCGTAGACGAGCGGATGGCGAGCAGTAGATTCCCGCAGTGAGCTGGCAAAGATACAGTGGCCGCGGGCGGTCTTCTTGATGCGACCGGCAGGGTCGTGTGACGGTGATGGCGCCGGCCATGGCGGGCTCCATTACAGCTTCTTCTCATCGGCCAGTAGGAGAAGATTTGGATGGTCGCACAGCGTTTGGCTCGCGCGTCATTCTCGACAGAACGACAGCATTGTCTCGCCGAACATTCAGCTAACAGCGAGACCGGTGTGCGTGGCCTGGCATGGGTCCCTGCTGGTGATATTCCTCAATCGGCGAGACGTCCGCCCGTTACGACCACTGAGCGCTGTTTTTGGACGTGAGGTTTCAGTTGAAAAGGAGAAGCAGAGACAAAGCGGCGTTGAGGGAGTGGCAGCCGCGACTCAGGCAACAAATTGGTGGCACTTTTCGCCCACCACATTGAACTGTGTCAAAGTGAACGGACGTCACCAAACGCTGTATCACGACGCACTTCTTCAGGTGATAAGGTGCATCGAAACTGCTTGCCCGGCGTCATTTCATGCTATTCGTCAGAGCGTCTGCACTCTGCAAGTGAGGTGATAACAGTTAACCCGACCGCGCTAAACGCGGGAGTGACTGAGCACGTGACTCGGCTCGGTCAGACTTTCCGCCGTGCAGTTAGATAGGCTTTTATAGGGTTAGCTTTTACGGATCGTCCTTTCCTTATATAATCTACTAATATCGATAATATCTCGAGCTATTCGAATTACTACTAATATCTATTCGAATTACTAATAAATAATATTATTTAGATTATAATTTAGATAGATTTAAACGATTAAGCTCTTTAATATTACCTCTATCTACTTCGATCTAAGCCCTCTATAAGAGGCTATTCGATTCTATTAATTAGATTATTTAAAGCCTAATTATTCGAATTAGTATATTAGTTTATTCGAATTAGTATTACTTAAATAGGATCCTAGTCTTATTTAAATTATATCTTTCTTTCTAGATATCGGCTTACTATTTACTAAAGAAGATCTAAATATCTTTTTAAAAGATTATAAAGAGTACGAAGACTAGTTCTTTACTAAAAGAAAGATCTATACTAATAAAATAGATCTTAGTAGTAATAAGACTAAACTAGATAAATCTATCGTACTATTATATAGGCCGATAAACCCGATAACGGTTAAATATATAACGGTTAAATATATCGACTTTATTAGTATATTATCTTTATATCTAGATACTAATAATAATAGCTATATATTTCTTATCGATCTTTATACTAAGATTAATATTACTAAAGAGACTATAGTAAATAGTTTAGTTAAGCGAGTTATTAAGGATATCGATATAAGTAATTCGAATAGGACCGTATTCTTATTCGAATAGATCGGATTCGAATAAGAAAAGCTAATTATTCGAATTAGATCTAATATTCGTAAACTACTTAAAAGGATATATCTACTATATAGTATATCTTCCTCGATCGATTTAGATAAGGTATAAAGTATTATAAATATATATATTAATATAGTAGTATATATTACTACTAATATCTTAATAATATCCTTTATTTAATAGACTATATAAGCCTTCTAGACGACTTCCTTAAGTAACTAGCTATCTATCGATATAAGAGTTCTAATACTACTAAGCTAGATCTACTAAAAAGAAATGCTATAAAGTAAGTACTAATTCGAATTAGATATAAGACTAACTCGAATAGGTTTTATTCAAATTAGCGATATCTTTAATTCGAATAATCGCTTATCTAGCGACTAGCTCCTCTTAGAGTATAAGCCCTTCGATCGACTAGATCGCTTTTACTAATATATTCTAGTATATACTTTAGTATCTAAGATCGATTCGAACGATCTATTATCTATAGCGATTCGAAGAGCTTATATAGTCTTATAATAGGATAATTCTAGCTTCTAAATATAAGTATCTTACTTCGAATATAATAATTCGAATAAGTACTCGATCTAATTCGAATAGTATAATAGTAGTCGTAGATTCTATATCTACTATTCGAATCGATAAGTAACTACTACGAATCGAGACGATTACTTCTTTAAGCCTATTCGATATACTAATTAGATCGATATAGACTATCTCCGGAACTTCTACTCGAGATCGCGACCTATACTATATACTTACTATTACTAAATTAAGTAAAGTAATAAATAGAAGAAATATTACGGTAATATTATTTAAATAAGATATACCCTTTATTCGAATTATATTTATTCGAATAGATACTAACTTTAATTCGAATTAGGGTTTATATATCTATAAGATCCTAGAAAGATACTATACTATAGCTATTTAGTATCCTTTCTTAAGCTTATACTAGAAGATCTCGTTAAATATCTATACGTTCTATAGATATTAAGAGATATATATACGTACCCTCTACTATCTTCTAATAGGCTACTAGTATCGATTCTTAAAGAGATTCGAATCCTAATCGCCCGCTATACGAGTAATAAGCTTACTTTTAGTAAGCGCTATTCGAATCGCGATATTATCTTATTCGAATTATACTTACTTAAATAGAACCTTAAACTAACTTAAATTAGCTAGCTTTAAATAAACCGAGATATATAAGAAGTAGTTAAAGGATAAGGATATTAGTACGATTAAGAAGCTTATATAAGGCGTAGTAATTAAGGATAGGATCTTAGTAGAGATTATAAGATAAAGGCTCTTTTATTATCTAAAGGATACTTATCTTATAGGCGTCCTATTTAAATACGAATAGTAGAAATTAGACTCTAAGACGGTAAGTAACTCGAATAAGTATACTAATTAATTCGAATTATAACTATTTAATTAAAAAGACCTACTAATTCGAATATAGTAATATATCTAAGGCCTATAGAATTTAAGTAATAATATAATAGTTATATACTTTTATAAGGTATTAGTATAGCTCTTTTACTAGCTTAGCTACTTTAAAGTCGATATATCCTTTTAGTAGGTATAATAGAAGAACTTAAATAAGGTAATCTTTATAAAATTCGATAAGCGCTAGAATAAGAGTACGTAATTCGAATTAGATATCTCTTTAGTTCGAATAGCGATACTAACGAGAGATTCGAATCGTAACGCTAACTAACTCGAATTAGATATCGTTCTCGCGAGATACTTTATTAAAAGAGAAATAACTCGGATCTATAAGCTATATTTCGATCGCCTTTTACGCCTTATCGATAAGATTACTAGAACGCTACTATAATAGTTATATATCTATAGTAGTAAGGGTATTTAGAGTCGTAGCTAATATAAGTATAAAATAAGCTACTAGTATAATTCGAATCCTAGAATATCCTTATTTAAATAAGCTTCGCTTAAATAATAAATAGTACTAATTCGAATAATATAGGTCTTAGCTAATACCTCTATAGTCTATATCTACGCTTTACGATTTAAGAATACTAAATTATAACTCTTATCTACTATAATATTTACTTTAAATAATCGATTAAGTATATAGCTAGTAAGAGCTAGATAGATACTTATTCGAAGATAGAGAGTCTTCTATCGTAGCCCTCGTAAGAAGCCTATATTAATATAATTCGAGAACTAATCGGTTAGTATTATTCGAGTTAGCGAATATTTTTATTCGAATAGTTATTATTCGAATAATAGATACTAACGATTCGAATTAGCTTATCCGTTAAAGAAGGTACGAGATTAGGCGATTAATAAGCTATTACTAATAATCCGGTATAGTATAAATATATACTAGTCTATAATAGACGCGTTTATTTTCCGCCGGATTTAATCGTATATAAATACTATTAAGTCTTTAGGTATATAGATCTATTAGATAGGGATATAGTAGGATCTACTCCCTACGATTAAATAGTAAGTTAATTCGAATTAAATCTTCTAATAATTCGAATAGAGATTATTCGAGCTAGCGACTATTATTACTCGAATATCCGATATTAGTAGGAGCGCCTAATCTCGATACTATTAGTATAAGCTCTTTAGATCTCTAGAAGAAGTACTCGACCTCGATACTATTAGCTTAAGCTCTTCTAACTCGGCCTAATTCGAATAATCCTACCTAACGATTCGAATAAGTACTATTCGAGCTAGTAACTATTATTACTCGAATACCTAATATTAGCGGAAGTACTCGACCTCGATACTATTAGTATAAGCTCTTCTAATATAATTACGGCTCTCTTCGCTCCGATTCGAATAGTATTATATAAGGGGCTAGGTATATAGTAATATATAGGATATCCGTTAACCGATAAGTCGATAGAAGGTAGAACTAATAAGTATATATTCGAGTATATATACGATACTATATAAAAAGCCTACGTATTACGTATATAGCGTATATACTAAGGTAAGCCTTAGTAGGAGATATTATCTCTTTAAGATCCTTATAATTATCTCCTTCTTCCTAGTATAGCTATTCTTAGCTATAGATATAGCCTAATCTTATATTAAGCTCCTCTATCTAGCGTATTCGTTATACTTCTCGTACGTTCTCGTCGCTCTATACTAGTTACTATATACGAGATTTCCGTTACTATACTATTCTAGTACTTAGCCTTTACTATTTATAGTAAAGGCTTTATTACTAGATTATTTATATATATATTTATAATTACGTAAAGTAAAGCGGCTTTACGGGTAGTCTATAGTAATAGGTTTAAGTATATATAGCGAGTATAAGTAGCCTATAAAGCCTATCTAAGAACTCTCTTCTATTCCTAAGTATCTCTCTTATTTATAGCCTATACTATATATACGCCTCTCCTACGTCTAGTAATCTACTAGTAAGTATCCTTTTCTTCTCTTTAAATAACCTTAATATCTTTACTATAGCTACCGTAGATCCCTCTAATACTCTAGATAAGTACTATATAACTACTATATCTATACTTACTACCTACTTCTAAGAAGCGTACTAAGGTTATAGCCGAGGGTTATACCTACTATTACGACTATATAACCGCTAACCGTAAGCTTCTCGCCTCTATTATAGTTACGCTATATATACTAATCGTTTATTAGTCGACCTAGTCGATATCTATACCGAGAGCTATTTCGATCCTAGCTAGACTATCTACTATTACTACTATAAGGATATTAACTAGAAGTATAAGCTAGTACTAGCTCCCGCCCTCTTAGTACTACTATTACGCTTACGTAACGTACGTGCTATACGTAATAAGTTCGAGCTAGATACCTATAATAACTTCGAGGAGTACTAGTAAGTCTAGGCTAATATCGATAACGAGCTCGCTATAGCTATCTCTAGTATATATATCTTACTTATCGCTTACGCTTTATATACTAATCGTATATAGCTATTAAGCTAATCCTCCGCGCCTTCTATTATAATAAGAATAAGATCTCTTCTAATAGTACTCTACTTAAGAGTAAGCGTACTAGTAGTACTATAGCTATACTTAGTAGCCTCGATACTATTAGTATACTTAAGTATATTAATACCTCTCTTATCGCTCTCGTTAAGATTAGTCGCTATATAAGTTACTACTCCGTATCGTATACGCTTCGTATACTAACCGCTCTAGTATCTAGCCGATAACGGCCTTACTAAGGCTATCGATACTATCGACGAGATTATAGGCTATACTATTACTCCTAGTAACGACTCTAACTAAATATACGTCTACGCGGCGTATACGCGTAATCTCCTCTTCTACTACTTAGTACCTATAGGCTACTAAGCCCTATATAGTTTTTTAATAGTAAAACGAGTACGTACTATTAACTTATCTTAGTCTTATTTTATTTCTATCTATTCTTCGCTTATACCTCGAAGGCGTTAAGTACTATAGTATCTTTAATATACTTAGCTAGTTCCTATATATTATACTTATCTAGCTATCCTATCTACTTAATAAGGTAATATACCTTCTATTTCTATATCCTCTTCTTTACGATCTCTTCTACTTACTACTTATCCGCTTCCTCTATAATAGATATACTTACTTTATATTCCTTATCTTTACGGCCCTTCTAAGGCTCTAGTAGTAATATATAAAAGATATTATAGATCTTCGTACTTAATAGTAGTACTAGGCGATACGTCTACGTACCTACTATATCGATAATACGAAACGGTCTAAGAAACTTCGGTCTAAGTTTCTTCTTTAGTATATCTAGCTTAATATTCTTAGATACTAGTAGTACTAAGTTACTTATACTATACTTCTTTACTTTATAATAAGTATTATAGTACTTCGCTTAATACTTAGCTATAGTTTTCTAGCGTTACGTAAGTATCTCGTATACTTATTATAACCTATCTATAGCGTCGATTACTACTAGTATCCTTTCCTTAAATAGCTCGTCCTAAGCTATAGAAGTCGCTAGAGTTAATATAGATACTATATTTAGATCGTATCCGTATAATATCCTAAAAGGACTTATATATAGTATAGGATATATACTATTATTATATATAAACTCTACTTCGCTAGCTAAGACGCCTAGTCTTCTTAGTCCTCTAAGTAGTAGTACTATAGGTACTACTCTAGTATCTAGTTTACTCTCTCTATCTAACCGTCGGTCTACGGATAGAATATAGTACTAAGCTTATACTTTATATATATCTTATAGTAGAAGTCGCTCTAAAACTAGCTAGTAAATAGCGACCCTCGATCGCTAATAATACCGCTTAGTACTCTAAACCTCCTAATTACCTCCCTTTATAGGATCTCTATAAGCTCTATAGCTATATACTTCTTCGTCGTTAGGATAAAGAGGCTTATCTTTATATAGCGGTCGACTATTATAAGTATTATAGTATAGACGTAGGAGCTAAGCTTACTTAGCGGAAGATTAGTAATAAAGTCTATTATTAATTCTTACTATAGTCTTACTAGTATTAGTAGTATAGATAGTTCGCTATAGAAGCGATACTACTTCGCCTTCGACTACTAGTAGATACTATAAGTAGAGATATACTTAGCTATCTCCTAAGATATATTAGGCTAGTAGTACTTTCTATATATTAATTCTACTATCTTTATATAGCCGAAATGCCCTACTAAGATATCGTCGTAATATATATATATAACCTATACTCTTAATATATAATCCTTTAGTATATAAATTATATTACCTTAAAAAAGGATATTATCGTAGAGCGAATATCCTTTAAATATACCGCTATTACTCTTTATAGCCTTATATAACTCTTTAGCTAATAGCTCTAATTACTAGAGTATCCGTATAAAGCTAAGTAATAGGTCTAGTATATAGTAGTAAGGGCCGTTATCTTTAACGACTATAGCCGCTATTCTTACTAGATAGTAAACGAAGTTATTATACTATACTTATATTACTCCTAATCCTCTTATAGAGATATATATTACCGAGATACGTTTTACTACTAGTTCTATACTTCTAGTTAGGTCTAACTATACTAAAAGCTTAGCTTAGAGTATAGGTAGTAGGTTACTTATCGCTTACGTTTCGCCGTTATAGTCGCTTCTCTTTAATAGTATATTAGTAGGATTCTTCTTTCCTATCTAGTACTTAATCGTAAAGTTAAAGGATACTAGGAATATAGCCTACCTTACCTATCTACTAACTAGTTACTTTAGAGTCGTAAATCCTTTAAGATTAGTATAATCGACGAGTATATATACTATATACTATAAGCCGTCGAAGTACGGTCTCTAATACTTAAAGGATTCTACTACTACTAGTAGTTCTTAGTTATAGATCTTATAGTTAGTCTCTATAGAGATTATCTTCCTTAACTAGAAAGTAATAGGATACTAGTAGCCTTCTTCTTCTTATTATAAAAGGATACCTACTACTACGAATATAGATACGTCGATCTCGAGATATAAGGGCTTCGTAGAGTCGAAATATCGAAGTATTAATATAGAATAGAAGATATCCTTTAGGCTCTTAAAAGCCTACTCCTCGGCTACGTCCTACTTAATCTAATCTAGCTTTTTACTATTCTTAGCTCCCTTAGAGAGAGCTATTAGAGGTATAACTATCTAAGAGTAGTTAGGGATAAACCTATAATAGAAGTTATAGAATCCTAGGAAGGACTAGACTTTAGTAAGTATAGTAGGTCGTAGCTACTCTATAATTACGTTTATCCTACTCTAATCTATCGATACGCCTTTAGTACTAATAATATATCCTAGAAACTCTACCTATTTCTTCTAAAACGAGTATTTCTTCTAGTTTATATATAGAGAGAATATTTAAAGATACTTAAGTATAGCGCGTATATTATATATATAATCCTCCTATATTTTACTATAGACTAGGATATTATCGAGATAGACTATATAGTAGATATTAACTAATCTAGCTAGGGCTCTATTAATATATCCTTAAAACGTTATAGGTATATTAGTTAAGCCGAAAGATATAATATAGTACTCGAAGTATCTATAGTATATACGAAATATAGTCTTCTACTTATTGCCTCGCTTAATCCGGATACGATAGTAGGTATCCTATAGGTCTAAGAACGTATACTATTTAGTATTCTTAAGCCTATTAAGCGTCTCGCTTATAAGAGGTAGAGGATAACGATTCTTAATAGTAATTTTATTTAACCCTCTATAATCGACGTAGAGTCGGAGACTACTATTATTCTTTAGTATAAATAGGATTAGCGTATCCGCTTCGCTTATACTAGGCTAGATCTAGTTATTATCTAATACCTTAACTAGATACTTATAGAGCTTACGAAGTTCTCGTTTAGACTAGTAGTAGAGGGCTTTATACGGTAGCTTTTTCCTATTAATAAGATCGATCGTATACTCTATATCTACGTATAGCTAGTATCGAGCCTCTAGAGTTATAGTAAAGATATAAGAGTAGGTTATAATATATAGGCTAAACTATCCTAAGTATAAGATACTCGAATCGATAAGGAAGGGAAAGGAGAGAGTACGAAGGAGCTATAAAAGCTAGAATAGCCTAGAGTAGACTAAGCCGGGCCTTCCTAAGGCTTAGTACGACTAATATATAGTATACTATATATAGGTCTTTATAACTGCCTCCCTTTTAGGAATCGTTATCCTTAAGATTCTAAGTTTCTATATATCCTTACTTTCTAGGTTTTTTTATATATATTCTAAGCTACTATATTTTTTAGTATAGTATAGATTTAAGTACTAATCGCGGAAGTAAGGGATACGATTAGTTCTTCGGCTAATCTAAATTCCTTTCTATAACCTTAATAAATAAGATTAGCTAGAAATACTATTTTTAGTAGTATAGATAGAGATATCTATACTAGCCTATTCTAGACTAGTATATACTAACTTAGTATAGGAAGTCCTCTCTACTACTATCGTATACTTCTCTTAGCCTATCTAGATCTATTTTAGCCTATTCTATACCGATCTATACTATAGCGGCTAAGTAGTATAAGGAATAGGCTAATACTAGTATCTATAATAGTAATCTATATATTAACTACGTCGCTCCGGCTAATATTACTATAATTAAGTAGCTCTAGGTATAGCTCCGCCCTAAAATATCCTATTTTAGCCTATTCTAACTTATTTAGAACTTCTATAAGATAGCGAACCCCTAGAACGATAAGTATAAGGACGTCGATAGCTCTAGGTTCTATATAAAGTACTATATCTACTACCTCCGTACTAATAGCGAGTACTACGAGATAGATATACCTATCTTAGTCTATTTAGGCCTATTCTAACCTATTTTAGTTTCCCGAGTCCTATTAAGGCCGTATCGATACTTTTAATACTACTCGCTATACTACTATCGCCCTAAATATCGACGAAGATATTCTTAAGGCCGTATAAGAGGCTACTACGGAGCTCTACGATATAATTAGATAGTATATATATCTAGCTTAGTCTATTCTAGTCCCTACTAATATATTTCTAGTAATAAGCCCTCCTTCGCTAGTAAGGATAGCCTATACTTATATATAGGCGCCTCTATATCCTCCGAGACTAGCCTACTTATAGCTAAGTATATCCGTAACGACTATAGCTCTAAGATATATAAGCCTATTTTAGCCTAGTTTAGTCTAGCTAACCTTATTATAGCGTAAGGTAGACGATAATAAAGAGAGTACTTCTTAGACTCTAGCTAGTTCGAGTAGAAAGAAGCGCCTAATATCTACTCCTAGTATAGTAGATAGCGCTATAGATACTACTACCCTCTATAAGGTAAGCTTAGTCTATCTTATCCTAGTTTAGTTTATTCTAACCTACTCTAGTATATTAAGACTCTTAGTACCGTTCTCTATACTATTAAGACTACTATCGTAGCCTAGACTAGGGCTACTACTCTTTCTCGCGCCCTCTCTAGCCTATTAGATAATATTATAGTCTCTTCTAATAAGATTAATACCGAGGAGGACTAGCTTAGTTTATTTATATATTATATAGACTCTATAAGGGCATTCTAGCCTATTTTAGCCCTCCTCTTAGCTTCTTTAGTATAGTATTTAAGAAGATATCCTAGTTAATAGTATATAAATATATCTAATAAGACTTCTAGTCCCTTTTCTAAGTTAAAGGATATCTCTATCTATCTACGCTAGCCTATTTAGGACTATCTTAGTCTATTAATACTTTCGGCGTCTCTTTATATCTTATCTAATCGATCTCTTATAAACGCGTATTACCGACCTACTAATATCCTTAGTATACTCCTAGATATCTTCCTTAGAATTATATCTCTACTAGGATATCCTATAAATCTATCTTCTATCCTTATCGCGGTCTTGCCCTTTATCTTCTTAACTATATAGATATCTAGGTTATCCTAGGATAGGCTCTTCTAGATTATCCTAGGCCCTTATAGCTTTATCTACCTCCTTATATAGCTCGAGTAATAAGATATAGAACGTTAGGTAGATTAATATTATTTTTAGTAGCTCTAGGATATATACTATATTACTAATAATCTTCGAGATCTAGTATAGGCTAATATACTTATAGTCTAACTTCTTCGAGGCTCTATTAGTAGCTAGGTTTCGGATAGATAGATATACTATATCCCCTACTATATACTTCTTTAGTATATAGTAGCGGTTATAGTACTTCGCTTAGTCTTCCTTAGCTTTTAGTAGCCTCTATTTAAGGGAAAGCTACGTTTCGACTACTCGTTTAGCGAGCTACTCTATATCGGCCGAGTTACTACTCTTCTAGGCTATTTCGGGCTATCTCGCGCTTAGTAGATCTCGTACCTAATATATCTAGAATAGAGTAGCCCTAGTAGAGGAGTAACTTAAGTTATTATATACGAACTCTACTATACTAAGTAGCTTTACCTAGTTATCCTACTCGTAGTAATAGTATACTTATAGATATTACTCTATTATCTAGTTCTAATACTTAGTCTAGCTATTAGTCTAAAGTAGTAGGCTATACTAAGGGCTCTATATATTCTAAGATAGTAGTAAAAGGAGCTCTAGTACTTAGATATTAGAATTAGCCCTCTATTAGAGGTAATTAACTTTAGTATCCTATATAGGTACGTAACTTCCCTTAGGAACGTATCTATAAGGCCTTTAGCTAAGATATCCTTCCTTACTAGGATATAATAGGCTATCTTAGAGAACCTATCTACTATTATAAGGATTAAGTCGTATATCTAGTCTAGATATATACTTAGTAGGAGATCTATAACGAAGTCTAGTATTAGATCCTTCTAGGGTATCTCTAGTAGGGCTTCTATATAGAGTTTACTATACGGCTTATAGTATCTAGGCTTCGCTCTACTATAAGCTTTATAGCTCTTAGTATAGTCCTTAATATATCGTCGGATATCTAGCTAGTCGTATACTCTCTATACTAGCTCTATAGTTCTTTTAAACCTAAAGTAGCCTATAAGAGGATTATTATAGTAGATTCGGAGTACCTTAAGTCTATATAGATCTACTAGTATATAGATACGCTTATTAAGCTATAGTATACTACTCCTATCCTCCTATCTCGTTAGCTAAAGATCTTTCTACTAATCCTCGATCGCTTTATAGATCCGTTAGGCTATTAGATCTTTCTACTAGGCTACTTAAATTCTCTAGAGGATATTAGTCTTATCTTCTACCTCTATCCGTACTACCGAGATATACTTAAAGGATCCCTCTAGCTTCGCTACTATCTTTATAATATTAGTAGTAATACCTCTATCTATTATTAGGCCTCCTAGCCCTAACTAGGCCTATAAGGCTTTTAGAACTAGTTTAGAGTCTTCTTAGGCTATCTAGCGGCTAGAATAGTCGACGTCTATATAGTCCGGCCTTCTACTCGCTATATCTACTATACTATTAAGCTTACCTAGGATATACGTAATTATAAAGTTAAATATAGAGAGCTATTCTACCTATCTTACTTAGCGCCTTAATAGGGACTTAGTAGTTATAAACTATTATAGGTTATTATAGTCCGATATTAGCTCTATCTAATACCTCGCGCCTTCGAGATAGTATTAATAGTACTTAAACGTCTCGACTATAGCTAGTAGCTTAATATTATATATATCGTAGTTCTACTCTACTATATTTATCTTTCTTAAGAAGTATATAACCGGGAACTAATATATCTTAGTCTTAAACTCGTACTATTAGTATAGGATACCTAATACTATATATCCTAATACGTTAGTTTCGATCTATATAGGCCTTTCTAGATCGAAGTACTTTAATATAGGCGCCGAGTAGAACGCCTCCTTTAGGTCTTAGAACGACTTAAGTATATCGGGCGGAATATAGATTTCCCGAGATTCCTCTTTCTACTACTTATAGCTACTATAGGCTATATTAGGCCTCCTCTCCGTTAAACGGTTTAGTAGCGCCGCGATACGGGAGAATCTCTTAATAAAGCGGTAGTAGTAGTTTATAAAGCTAATAAATACGCGGATATTATATACTAATTTAGATACTAGCTAATCTCGTATAGTATTAATCCGCTCTAGCTCTATCTCTATCCCTTATAGGCTAATCTTATATCTAAGAAAGGATACCGAATCCGTATAGAACTCGTATTTAAACGGTTTATAGTAGAGCTTATATCGTTCTAGGCGCTTAAGGACTACTAAGATATATTACTCGTATTCCTCTTCGTTTTTAGAGAAGATTAGTATATTATTAAGATATACGATATAGAATACGTTAATTAGATCCGATAAGATACTATTAATATATACCTAGAAGATTCCTAGGATATTCGTAAGCCTAAATAGGACTACTATATACTTAAAGAGACTATAACGGGTCCTAAAGGCCGTTTTCTACTCGTTACCGTCCTTAATATAGAGCCTATAGTAGGTATTATATATATCGAGCTTAGTATATATATTCGAGCCCGCTAACCTATCTAAGGACTTCTAGATAAGTAGAAGAGGATAGCGATTCTTAATAGTAATAGCGTTTAAGGCCCGATAGTTAATATATAAGTATAGACTACTATCTTTCTTCTTCGCGAAGAGGATATCTATACTAGCTAGTAATCTCGAAGATCTAATCTAGCCCTTCTCGAAGTACTCTTCTAGGTACTTCTATAGAACCTCTAGCTATACTTCCGAGAGGTTATATAATAGGCTCTATAGAGGTAACTTACTATCTATAAGATCGATACTTAATTCGTATAGCCTATAATCTAGTAATAGTAATATATCCTTATTAGAGAAGATCTTCGAGTACTTCTTATACCGCTCTAGAATAACCTTTATTAATAAAGGGTTATTTAGCGCTAGCGATCCTATATATAGTATAGTTAAGGGGTCTAATATATCTTATAGTATAGTTACTACGGTAATAAGGGCTAACTTACGCTATTTTCGGCTATTTCGTTTTCTCTATACTACTATATAGTAGTAGAAATTAATAGCGGGATTCTATTAGGATAACTAGGATATATCTAGAACTACGTCGAAACTATAAATCCTATCTATAGTAAAATCGTCTATATATCCTCTCGCTATACTATTTATATCTAGTACTAAAAACTTTATATAATAGTAGCCGTTAATAGATAGGCTCTAACTATTAAGAGTCTTATATCGAGTACTAGGCTTATACTCTAGGTATAAACCGAGCTTTTTAGCTAGTATATTACTAATAAAGTTATCTTAGGCGCTATAATCGAGTAAGCCCTTTACCTTTCTAGACCTATCTAGCCTAGTAAACTCTAGATCGAGCCTAATTAGCTCCTTACGAGGCTTTAATATCTTAGAGCCCGGCTCTATAGATTATCTCTACTCTTCTATATATAAAACTTCTCTAGCTATAACGAGGCGTTCTATAGTATAGGGCTATCGTTTTCTAACCTCTTCTACTTTAGAGCTAAGTATTCCGGTCGCTTATAACCTATCTCTTAGTAGTAGTAGTAACGAATCTAGTTATCGTTAGCCCTCTAGGATAGTCCGCGGTCCGAATTAGGCCTTAATAGACTATTAGGCTACTATTAGGATCCGGATAGTTATTTATAGTCTAGCGTATTCTTATCTATATTACTATAGATCGTATTAGAGTACGGGCGATCCTTTCCCTTCGCCCTACTATCTTCTACTAGTTTTATATATCTCTATTATTTATATACTCTATCCTCTATCTCCGTTAGAGTAGCTAGTAGTAGCTTAATAAGACTTAGTCTCTTCTAGAGATTGTCGTATAGCGCTACTATAAAAGCATATATCTATTAGGACTATCTATCCTTACCGATCTCGTCCTACTAGATCTTTATATACTCTATAAGCTCTAATAGGTCTTAGAGGCCTTATTTAGTATAATAAAGTTATATATAGGCCTATTAGGCCCTCTTCTCTATAGACTCTATTAAGTCTAGTATATATACCTTTATTTCTTTCTATATAGGTTAGGTTATCCTAAGCGACTTAGTATAGCGCTTCTATTTCGACTAGTATTTATAATCGACCTATTCCTCGCCGAAGTCTATTTTAGTAAGCTTAGTAATATAGATAGTTAGATTTCTATAGAAGATTCTTTCTACCGAGTCGGCCTATTACTACTATTCTACTCGGCTCTTACTTATAAAGACTATTAGATTACGAGCCTTAGGGATTATAGTCGAGGTTAGTATAGTATAGTCTAAGATAGGCCGATTAATAATAGCTAGCGGTCTCCTAGCCGCTAGTTCCGTAACCGTCGTATTCGCTACGGTAGTCCTAGCTTTAATTTTAGCTAGTTTAGCTCGTTATTCTACCTTCTTAGCCTCTTTCTTAGCTATAAGGATCTATCGCTCTAGATTATTATCGTCTAAGCTAGATTAGTTATCGACTAGCCCTTTCTAGTCCTCTATAGATCCGTTCTTATTAGGCGGAGCTAGTCCTTTATCTTCGTCGCCTTCTATAGATATATTATCCTTCCTCTTAGGGATAGTATCCGGTATTACTAAGCTATCTAGCTCGCTTCTAGATTAGATAGTTTGTTTACCGGCCTTCCTCGAAGTAGGAGCTATTACTAAATCGTTCGTTATATATTAGAAGATCGATTCGTATATAAGAGTAGGTTATAATATATAGACTAAACTATTCTAAATATAAGATACTCGAATCGATAAGAAAAGGAAAGGAGAGAGTATAAAGGAGCTATAAAAGCTAGAATAGTCTAGAGTAGGCTAAGCTAGGCCCTCCTAAGGCTTAGTACGGCTAATATATAGTATACTACGTATAGGTCCTTATAAAAGATATCTATAAAGTCCTTAAACTCTTCTAGTAGATCTATATTATTACCGACTATAATACTATATAGATTAATCGTATATATATAAAGTACGTTATATATATCTTTCTAAAACTACTATAGTTCCCGTACCGTTACTAAGCTTACTATACTAGACTTACCGTATATCTATATATCGGTTATACTATCTATAATAACCTTCTAATCCCTTCTCTAAGACTAACCTAAGATAATATCTAGATTAGATATCTCGAATATATAGAAGGTTCTACTTATAACCCGTTCTTATCCGGTCGTATCTATAATATATAGGCTTAGGTAGTACGCTCTATAGTAGTATCCTCTTTCTCTTTAAAAGCTATCTATAGAGAGAAGCGTAGCGTCTACGATTTACTAGGGTTAATACTAAAGGATAAATTCTCGAGAGATAATATTAATATTAGTAGTATTATCGAGTAAGTATTCGACTTATACGTTACCCTCCTATATAACTATTATACTATATACTCGCTTCGATAGTATATAGACTACTAAGCTACTAGAATTAGTTATAGTACTTACTTTTAGCTCTTAAGCGATACTTTACCTTTTCTCTCTTTAGCTACTTTAATCTTATATATACTATACGAGTCGTTATCTTTCTATAAGTAGTAGTTAGGATAGTCGGTTTTATAATAGCTCTTCCTATAGTACTTATAATATTCGACTTTATTAATATTCTAGTTATCTTTCTTATTATTACTTCGCGACTACTTATTACTTACTTTTCGATTACGAGTAGACTACTCCTTACTACTACTACTACCGCTACTATAGTTATCGAAGCGACGCTTCTTCTTACTCTTACTATAGTTATCGTTATTATACTCTCGTCGCTTATTATACGCTTTATCTAGTATCTTAATATAAGCCGTAAGCTCTACGAGCTCTTATTATAATACTAGGACGGCGTAGTACTTAACGATTATACTACGTAGCGTAGGCTATAGCTTTACGAATAGGTATTATACTCGTTACGCCTCGGTATAGTCGCTTAGCTAATCTTCTAGTACTATAAGCTCGAGGGCAAAGTTCTAAACCGACTAGTTCTTATACTAATAAATACTCTTATACTCGAGAGTTACGTTAAGTATACGGTTTATAGGATCGCCGATATAGTTATAGTAGAAGTCCTTAAAATCCTAATATATATATATACCTAGGTTCTCGATATCGTAGTTATTATACTACTTCTTATACGTATCGTCTACGAGGTATATAATACTATAAAGTATCTTACTATTATTCGTATAATAGGTATCTCTAGATAGTATAAAGATTAAGGCTAGTTCCTATAGAAACCTCCTTATCTCCTTAATAGTATTACTTCTAAAAGGCTTAGGTTCCTTTAGTCGTAGCTTACTACTTATAAGGCCCGCGACTACGTCTACTATACTTAGCTTACCTATATCGCTTAGGGTATATACTAGTATAGAACGTAGACTTAGTCGATATAGAAGGGTACGAGATATAGTCTCTATAGACTCGGAGTCGGAAGAGTTAGAGTTATTAGTAGTAACGGGCCCTATAGGCTCTTACTCTAGTTACTCGTTACCTACTTCTTAACTAGCTCTTACCTATACTCTTCTAGTATTATACTATATACGAAGACGTATATTTTTACGCTCGATCTTCTAAGCTTAGACTTCTTATTTTAGTAGTTTCTATTCTATCCTTTCGCGTATAAGGCGCTCGTTTAGCGTAGTCTATCGCTTATTAAGTATAGCTTATCGTTCGATATCCTATTAGACGCGTTCCTCGTTAGTTATAGGCGTATTATTATTATTAGTTTTACTACCTAACGCGGTCGCTTCGCCTATATCTATCGTACGAGGTCCTATAAGCCGCTATAATAGATAGACTTATTAGAACTATAAGGGGCTAGGTATATAGTAACGTATAGGATATCTATTAACCGATAAGTCGATAGAAAGTAGAACTAATAAGTATATATTCGAGTATATATACGACGCTATATAAAAAGCCTACGTATTACGTATACGACGTATATACTAAGATAAGCCTTAGTAGGAGATATTACTTCCTCGAGGTCCTTATATATTATTAGATAATTCGAATAAGTACTAGTCGAATTAGCGACCGTCCCTACTCGAATAGATATTCTCTATAAGATCTAGGATATTCTCGAAGATATTTAGTCTAATCGTTAAGCTTCTTATTAACTATATTATCGAATTAATAATAGGCGTCCTATTCGAATAAGAAAGATCGATAGCTCGAATAATCTTATCCCTTCTACTATTCGAATAAAAAGCTATACTAATTCGAATAATACTAACTCTTATATAGGGTAAGAAAGATTAATAATCGACTCGTATTAAGCCGGTAAATCCGAGAAGATATAGGTATTCGATAAGGCTAGTATAACGATAGTAGATATAAATAGGTAGCTTATTTACTCGCTCTATTAAGAAGTAAGTCTTTATATCTCTAATTCGAATCGCTAATAGAACTAATTTAAATAAAGCCTCTACTCTAAAACGTTCCTATAATATCTTCTATAATAAGGAGTCTATTTCTAGAAGCTTAGCCTTAGCGGCTATTCCGATTAATAATAGTCCGTTATAGCTACTAAAGAAACTAGTAACTCTAAAACCGAGAGAGCTAGATATCGATCTAGTCTCCTATTCGAATTAGCCGAGCGATAATTCGAATCGAGCTATACTATCTCCTAAGTATCTAATCGAAGGTTCTATCGCTTCTCTATCGTCGCTATCGAGTTCGATATTAGTTATCTTACTTAAGCGAACGAAAGTATAATAATTAAAAGAAGAACTAGCTATCGAACTAGATAAAAGACGAGAAGCGACTTAGATAAAGAAGTTAGAAAATAATCGGCTAGAATTAGAGAACTATAGGCTTTAGTATAAGCTTAGAATAAACGAATAATTCGAATATATAGGGTTTCTTATTCGAATATAAGATAATTCGAATTAGTCTAAAGCCTTATTCGAATTAGACTACTCTTAGATCTTCTTTTTCTAAATCCTTAAAGAGCCCTAAATTACGATAACTAATATAAAGATACGACTTTTTATCGTTCTTTAAATATACTAAATAAGGTACTTTATAACGATACTTCTTTAGTATACTAATTATCGCCGCTAAGTTAGCTTTATTAGTCTTTTTATTTCGAGGTATAGAAAATAGTCGAGATTATCCTATTAGCGAGCTAGATAGAATAGGCCTATAAGTTATATTAGAATTATTCTATAATAGTAAGTAATAGTTACTTATAACGGCGACCTAGCTAGATCTTTAGATATACTAAAAATAAGTAAGTAAAGCTAATTCGAATAGGAATATCTAGTAATTCGAATAATATACGGATTTTCCTTCGTATTTATTATATTTACTATTATAAAGGTAGAAGAAGTTAGAATAGGATTATTACTATTATAACTATAAGTAGAGATAATAAGAGGTTAGAAAATAAGAAGTATATTTAATAGTATCCTTCTTAGAAGCTAACGATTCTAAAGATAGAGAGCTATAGCTTTATTAGCCTTAATTCGAATAAGAAATTAAGCTAATTCGAATTATACTTCGATATATTCTTCTCTTTCTTTACTTCTAGGAAAAAGTCTTTAAACTCTTCGCTATCGTTATAGTCGTTATTATCGCTATTATTACTATCGTCGCTATTATCGCTATTATTAGAGCTAATAGTAATAGTACTAATAGTATTAGTTTATTAGAGGCCTAAAGGTTAGTATAAAGAAGAAGAGATACTTACTAGATAGATCTAGTAGCTAAGGAGTCTAGGTTCTAGTAACTATCTAAAGATTATATAAGCTTATTCGAATTAGACTATATAGTTATTCGAATAAGATAAGTAATAATTCGAATTAGAGTAGATCTAAATTATTATTATTATTATCCTCTATAACTATAGGAGTAGTAGAGCTCTTACTATAAAGTTATAAGGGACTAGATATATAGTAATATATAGGATACCTATTAACCGATAAGTCGATAGAAGGTAGAACTAATAAGTATATATTCGAGTATATATATAATACTACGTAAAAAGCCTACGCATTATATATACGGCGTATACGCTAAGGTAAGCCTTAGTAGGAGATATTATCTCTTCGAGATCCTTATAATTATCTCCTTCTCTCTAGTATAGCTATTCTTAGCTATAGGTATAGCCTAATCTTATATTAAACTCCTCTATCTAGTATATTCGTTATACTTCTCGTACGTTCTCGTTACTCTATACTAGTTACTATATACGAGATTTCTATTACTATACTATTCTAGTACTTAGCCTTTACTATTTATAGTAAAGGCTTTATTACTAGATTATTTATATATATATTTATAATTACGTAAAGTAAAGCGGCTTTACGGGTAGTCTATAGTAATAGGTTTAAGTATATATAGCGAGTATAAGTAGCCTATAAAGCCTATCTAAGAACTCTCTTCTATTCCTAAGTATCTCTCTTATTTATAGCCTATACTATATATACGCCTCTCCTACGTCTAGTAATCTACTAGTAAGTATCCTTTTCTTCTCTTTAAATAACCTTAATATCTTTACTATAGCTACCGTAGATCCCTCTAATACTCTAGATAAGTACTATATAACTACTATATCTATACTTACTACCTACTTCTAAGAAGCGTACTAAGGTTATAGCCGAGGGTTATACCTACTATTACGACTATATAACCGCTAACCGTAAGCTTCTCGCCTCTATTATAGTTACGCTATATATACTAATCGTTTATTAGTCGACCTAGTCGATATCTATACCGAGAGCTATTTCGATCCTAGCTAGACTATCTACTATTACTACTATAAGGATATTAACTAGAAGTATAAGCTAGTACTAGCTCCCGCCCTCTTAGTACTACTATTACGCTTACGTAACGTACGCGCTATACGTAATAAGTTCGAGCTAGATACCTATAATAACTTCGAGGAGTACTAGTAAGTCTAGGCTAATATCGATAACGAGCTCGCTATAGCCATCTCTAGTATATATATCTTACTTATCGCTTACGCTTTATATACTAATCGCGTATAGCTATTAAGCTAACCCTCCGCGCCTTTTACTATAATAAGAATAAGGTCTCCTCTAATAATATCCTACTTAAGAGTAAGTATACTAGTAGTACTATAGCTATACTTAATAGCCTCGATACTATTAGTATACTTAAGTATATTAATACCTCTCTTATCGCTCTCGTTAAGATTAGTCGCTATATAAGTTACTACTCCGTATCGTATACGCTTCGTATACTAACTACTCTAGTATCTAGCTAATAATAGCCTTACTAAGACTATCGACGCTATCGACGAGATTATAGGCCGTACTATTACTTCTAGTAACGACTCCGACTAAATACGCGCTTATACGGCGTATATATATAACCTCCTCTCCTACTACTTAGTATCTACGGGCTACTAAGCTCTATATAGTTTTTTAATAGCGAAACGAGTATATACTATTAACTTATTTTAGTCTTATTTTATTTCTATCTACTCTTCGCTTACGTCTCGAAGGCGTTAAGTACTATAGTATCTTTAATATACTTAGCTAGTTCCTATATATTATACTTATCTAGCTATCCTACCTATTTAATAAGGTAATATACCTTCTATTTCTATATTCTCTTTTTTACGATCTCTTCTACTCGCTACTTATCCGCTTTCTCTATAATAGATATACTTACTTTATATTCCTTATCTTTACGGCCCTTCTAAGACTCTAGTAGTAATATATAAAAGATATTATAGATCTTCGTACTTAACGGTAGTACTAGGCGATACGCCTACGTATCTACTATATCGATAATACGAAACGGTCTAAGAAACTTTAGTCTAAGTTTCTTTTTTAGTATATCTAGCTTAATATTCTTAGATACTAGTAGTACTAGGTTACCTATACTATACTTCTTTACTTTATAATAAGTATTATAGTACTTCGCTTAATACTTAGCTATAGTTTTCTAGTATTACGTAAGTATCTCGTATATTTATTATAATCTATCTATAGTATCGATTACTACTAGTACCCTTCCCTTAGATAGCTCGTTCCGAGCTATAGAAGTTACTAGAGTTAATATAGATACTATATCTAGATCGTATCCGTATAATATCCTAAAGGGACTTATATATAGTATAGGATATATACTATTATTATATATAAACTCCGCTTATACTAGCTAAGATACCTAGTCTTCCTAGTCTTCTAAGTAGTAGTACTATAGATACTACTCTAGTATCTAGTTTACTCTCTCCGTCTAACTATCGGTCTACGGATAGAATATAGTACTAAGCTTACGCTTTATATATATCTTATAGTAGAAGTCGCTCTAAAACTAGCTAGTAAATAGCGATCCTCGATCGCTAATAATACTACTTAGTACTCTAAACCTCCTAATTATCTCCCTTTATAGGATCTCTATAAGCTCTATAGCTATATACTTCTTTATCGTTAGGATAAAGAGACTTATCTTCGTATAGCGGTCGACTATTACGAGTATTATAGTATAGATATAGAAGCTAAGCTTACTTAGTAGAAGATTAGTAATAAAGTCTATTATTAATTCTTACTACGGTCTTACTAGTATTAGTAGTATAGATAGTTCGCTATAGAGGCGGTACCGCTTCGCCTTCGACTACTAGTAGATACTATAAGTAGAGATATACTTAGCTATCTCCTAAGATATATTAGACTAGTAGTACTTCCTACGTATTAACTCTACTATCTTTATATAGCCGAAATATCCTACTAAGACGTCGTCGTAATATATATATATAACCTATACTCTTAATATATAATCCTTTAGTATATAAATTATATTATCCTAAAAAAGAATATTATCGTAGAGCGAATATCCTTTAAATACGCCGCTATTACTCTTTATAGCCTTATATAACTCTTTAGCTAATAGCTCTAATTACTAGAATATCTATATAAAGCTAAGTAATAGGTCTAGTATATAGTAGTAAGGACCGTTATCTTTAACGACTATAGCCGCTATCCTTACTAAGTAGTAAACGAAGTTATTACGCTATACTTATATTACTCCTAATCCTCTTATAGAGATATATATTACCGAGATACGTTTTACTACTAGTTCTATACTTCTAGTTAGATCTAACTATACTAAAAGCTTAGCTTAGAGTATAGGTAGTAGGTTACTTATCGCTTACGTTTCGCCTTCGTAGTCGCTTCTTCTTAATAGTATATTAGTAGAATTCTTCTTTCCTATCTAGTACTTAATCGTAAAGTCGAAGAGTACTAGGAATATAGCCTATCTTGCCTATCTACTAACTAGTTACTTTATAGTTATAAATCCTTTAAGATTAGCGTAATCGACGAGTATATATACTATATACTATAAGCCGTCGAAGTACGGTCTCTAATACTTAAAGGATTCTACTACTACTAGTAGTTCTTAGTTATAGATCTTATAGTTAGTTTCTATAGGGATTATCTTTCTTAACTAGAAAGTAATAGGATACTAGTAGCCTTCTTCTTTTTATTACGAAAGGATATCTACTACTACGAATATAGATACGTTAGTCTCGAGATATAAGGGCTTTATAGAGTCGAAATATCGAAGTATCGATATAGAGTAGAAGATATCCTTTAGGCTCTTAAAAGCCTACTCCTTAGCTACGTCCTACTTAATCTAATCTAGCTTCTTACTATTCTTAGCTCCCTTAGAAAGAGCTATTAGAGGTATAACTATCTAAGAGTAGTTAGGAACAAACCTACGATAGAAGTTATAGAATCCTAGGAAGGACTAGACTTTAGTAAGTATAATAGGTCGCGGCTACTCTATAATTACGTTTATCCTACTCTAATCTATCGATATGCCTTTAGTACTAACGATATATCCTAGGAACTCTACCTATTTCTTCTAAAACGAGTATTTCTTCTAGTTTATATATAGAGAGAATATTTAAAGATACTTAAGTATAGCGCGTATATTATATATATAATCCTCCTATATTTTACTATAGACTAGGATATTATCGAGATAGACTATATAGTAGATATTAACTAATCTAGCTAGGGCTCTATTAATATATCCTTAAAACGTTATAGGTATATTAGTTAAGCCGAAAGATATAATATAGTACTCGAAGTATCTATAGTATATACGAAATATAGTCTTCTACTTATTGCCTCGCTTAATCCGGATACGATAGTAGGTATCCTATAGGTCTAAGAACGTATACTATTTAGTATTCTTAAGCCTATTAAGCGTCTCGCTTATAAGAGGTAGAGGATAACGATTCTTAATAGTAATTTTATTTAACCCTCTATAATCGACGTAGAGTCGGAGACTACTATTATTCTTTAGTATAAATAGGATTAGCGTATCCGCTTCGCTTATACTAGGCTAGATCTAGTTATTATCTAATACCTTAACTAGATACTTATAGAGCTTACGAAGTTCTCGTTTAGACTAGTAGTAGAGGGCTTTATACGGTAGCTTTTTCCTATTAATAAGATCGATCGTATACTCTATATCTACGTATAGCTAGTATCGAGCCTCTAGAGTTATAGTAAAGATATAAGAGTAGGTTATAATATATAGGCTAAACTATCCTAAGTATAAGATACTCGAATCGATAAGGAAGGGAAAGGAGAGAGTACGAAGGAGCTATAAAAGCTAGAATAGCCTAGAGTAGACTAAGCCGGGCCTTCCTAAGGCTTAGTACGACTAATATATAGTATACTATATATAGGTCTTTATAACTGCCTCCCTTTTAGGAATCGTTATCCTTAAGATTCTAAGTTTCTATATATCCTTACTTTCTAGGTTTTTTTATATATATTCTAAGCTACTATATTTTTTAGTATAGTATAGATTTAAGTACTAATCGCGGAAGTAAGGGATACGATTAG
The DNA here is from genome assembly GCA_014298035.1 of Pseudocercospora fuligena. Lineage (NCBI taxonomy): Eukaryota > Fungi > Ascomycota > Dothideomycetes > Mycosphaerellales > Mycosphaerellaceae > Pseudocercospora > Pseudocercospora fuligena. The sequence continues at coordinate 1,083,213 of JABCIY010000175.1, forward strand.
TTCTTCGGCTAATCTAAATTCCTTTCTATAACCTTAATAAATAAGATTAGCTAGAAATACTATTTTTAGTAGTATAGATAGAGATATCTATACTAGCCTATTCTAGACTAGTATATACTAACTTAGTATAGGAAGTCCTCTCTACTACTATCGTATACTTCTCTTAGCCTATCTAGATCTATTTTAGCCTATTCTATACCGATCTATACTATAGCGGCTAAGTAGTATAAGGAATAGGCTAATACTAGTATCTATAATAGTAATCTATATATTAACTACGTCGCTCCGGCTAATATTACTATAATTAAGTAGCTCTAGGTATAGCTCCGCCCTAAAATATCCTATTTTAGCCTATTCTAACTTATTTAGAACTTCTATAAGATAGCGAACCCCTAGAACGATAAGTATAAGGACGTCGATAGCTCTAGGTTCTATATAAAGTACTATATCTACTACCTCCGTACTAATAGCGAGTACTACGAGATAGATATACCTATCTTAGTCTATTTAGGCCTATTCTAACCTATTTTAGTTTCCCGAGTCCTATTAAGGCCGTATCGATACTTTTAATACTACTCGCTATACTACTATCGCCCTAAATATCGACGAAGATATTCTTAAGGCCGTATAAGAGGCTACTACGGAGCTCTACGATATAATTAGATAGTATATATATCTAGCTTAGTCTATTCTAGTCCCTACTAATATATTTCTAGTAATAAGCCCTCCTTCGCTAGTAAGGATAGCCTATACTTATATATAGGCGCCTCTATATCCTCCGAGACTAGCCTACTTATAGCTAAGTATATCCGTAACGACTATAGCTCTAAGATATATAAGCCTATTTTAGCCTAGTTTAGTCTAGCTAACCTTATTATAGCGTAAGGTAGACGATAATAAAGAGAGTACTTCTTAGACTCTAGCTAGTTCGAGTAGAAAGAAGCGCCTAATATCTACTCCTAGTATAGTAGATAGCGCTATAGATACTACTACCCTCTATAAGGTAAGCTTAGTCTATCTTATCCTAGTTTAGTTTATTCTAACCTACTCTAGTATATTAAGACTCTTAGTACCGTTCTCTATACTATTAAGACTACTATCGTAGCCTAGACTAGGGCTACTACTCTTTCTCGCGCCCTCTCTAGCCTATTAGATAATATTATAGTCTCTTCTAATAAGATTAATACCGAGGAGGACTAGCTTAGTTTATTTATATATTATATAGACTCTATAAGGGCATTCTAGCCTATTTTAGCCCTCCTCTTAGCTTCTTTAGTATAGTATTTAAGAAGATATCCTAGTTAATAGTATATAAATATATCTAATAAGACTTCTAGTCCCTTTTCTAAGTTAAAGGATATCTCTATCTATCTACGCTAGCCTATTTAGGACTATCTTAGTCTATTAATACTTTCGGCGTCTCTTTATATCTTATCTAATCGATCTCTTATAAACGCGTATTACCGACCTACTAATATCCTTAGTATACTCCTAGATATCTTCCTTAGAATTATATCTCTACTAGGATATCCTATAAATCTACCTTCTATCCTTATCGCGGTCTTGCCCCTTTATCTTCTTAACTATATAGATATCTAGGTTGCCTAGGATAGGCTCTTCTAGATTATCCTAGGCCCTTACGGCTTTATCTACCTCCTTATATAGCTCGAGTAATAAGATATAGAACGTTAGGTAGATTAATATCGTTTTTAGTAGCTCTAGGATATATACTATATTACTAATAATCTTCGAGATCTAGTATAGGCTAATATACTTATAGTCTAACTTCTTCGAGGCTCTATTAGTAGCTAGGTTTCGGATAGATAGATATACTATATCCCCTACTATATACTTCTTTAGTATATAGTAGCGGTTATAGTACTTCGCTTAGTCTTCCTTAGCTTTTAATAGCCTCTATTTAAGGGAAAGCTACGTTTCGACTACTCGTTTAGCGAGCTACTCTATATCGGCCGAGTTACTACTCTTCTAGGCTATTTCGGGCTATCTCGTACTTAGTAGATCTCGTACCTAATATATCTAGAATAGAGTAGCCCTAGTAGAGGAGTAACTTAAATTATTATATACGAACTCTACTATACTAAGTAGCTTTACCTAGTTATCCTACTCGTAGTAATAGTATACTTATAGATATTACTCTATTATCTAGTTCTAATACTTAGTCTAGCTATTAGTCTAAAAGTAGTAGACTATACTAAGGGCTCTATATATTCTAAGATAGTAGTAAAAGGAGCTCTAGTACTTAGATATTAGAATTAGCCCTCTATTAGAGGTAATTAACTTTAGTATCCTATATAGGTACGTAACTTCCCTTAGAAACGTATCTATAAGGCCTTTAGCTAAGATATCCTTCCTTACTAGGATATAATAGGCTATCTTAGAGAACCTATCTACTATTATAAGGATTAAGTCGTATATCTAGCCTAGATATATACTTAGTAGGAGATCTATAACGAAGTCTAGTATTAGATCCTTCTAGGGTATCTCTAGTAGAGCTTCTATATAGAGTTTACTATACGGCTTATAGTATCTAGACTTCGCTCTACTATAAGCTTTATAGCTCTTAGTATAGTTCTTAATATATCGTCGGATATCTAGCTAGTCGTATACTCTCTATACTAGCTCTATAGTTCTTTTAAACCTAAAGTAGCCTATAAGAGGGTTATTATAGTAGGTTCGGAGTACCTTAAGTCTATATAGATCTACTAGTATATAGATACGCTTATTAAGCTATAGTATACTACTCCTATTCTCCTATCTCGTTAGCTAAAGATCTTTCTACTAATCCTCGATCGCTTTATAGATCCGTTAGGCTATTAGATCTTTCTACTAGGCTATTTAAATTCTCTAGAGGATATTAGTCTTATCTTCTACCTCTATCCGTACTACCGAGATATATTTAAAGGATCCCTCTAGCTTCGCTACTATCTTTATAATATTAGTAGTAATACCTCTATCTATTATTAGGCCTCCTAGCCCTAACTAGGCCTATAAGGCTTTTAGAACTAGTTTAGAGTCTTCTTAGGCTATCTAGCGGCTAGAATAGTCGACGTCTATATAGTCCGGCCTTCTACTCGCTATATCTACTATACTATTAAGCTTGCCTAGGATATACGTAATTATAAAGTTAAAGATAGAGAGCTATTCTACCTATCTTACTTAGCGCCTTAATAGGGACTTAGTAGTTATAAACTATTATAGGTTATTATAGTCCGATATTAGCTCTATCTAATACCTCGCGCCTTCGAGATAGTATTAATAGTACTTAAACGTCTCGACTATAGCTAGTAGCTTAATATTATATATATCGTAGTTCTACTCTACTATATTTATCTTTCTTAAGAAGTATATAACCGGGAACTAATATATCTTAGTCTTAAACTCGTACTATTAGTATAGGATACCTAATACTATATATCCTAATACGTTAGTTTCGATCTATATAGGCCTTTCTAGATCGAAGTACTTTAATATAGGCGCCGAGTAGAACGCCTCCTTTAGGTCTTAGAACGACTTAAGTATATCGGGCGGAATATAGATTTCCCGAGATTCCTCTTTCTACTACTTATAGCTACTATAGGCTATATTAGGCCTCCTCTCCGTTAAACGGTTTAGTAGCGCCGCGATACGGGAGAATCTCTTAATAAAGCGGTAGTAGTAGTTTATAAAGCTAATAAATACGCGGATATTATATACTAATTTAGATACTAGCTAATCTCGTATAGTATTAATCCGCTCTAGCTCTATCTCTATCCCTTATAGGCTAATCTTATATCTAAGAAAGGATACCGAATCCGTATAGAACTCGTATTTAAACGGTTTATAGTAGAGCTTATATCGTTCTAGGCGCTTAAGGACTACTAAGATATATTACTCGTATTCCTCTTCGTTTTTTAGAGAAGATTAGTATATATTAAGATATACGATATTAGAATACGTTAATTAGATCGATAAGATACTATTAATATATACCTAGAAGATTCCTAGGGATATTCGTAAGCCTAAATAGGACTACTATATACTTAAAGAGACTATAAACGGCGTCCTAAAGGCCGTTTTCTACTCGTTACCGTCCTTAATATAGAGCCTATAGTAGGTATTATATATATCGAGCTTAGTATATATATTCGAGCCCGCTAACCTATCTAAGGACTTCTAGATAAGTAGAAGAGGATAGCGATTCTTAATAGTA